>JARFXV010000795.1:0-264024 GCA_031761425.1 Cosmopolites sordidus
ATATATTATATATATATATATATATATATATATATATATATATATATATATATATATATATATATATATATATATATATTATATATATATATATATATATATATATATATATATATATATATATATATATATATATATATATATATATATATATATATAGATATATATATATATATATATAGATATATATATATATATATATATATATATATATATATATATATATATATATATATATACACATGCGATTGCATTATTTATAAAAATCTTTAATGTCAACTTAAAAAATTTCAAAGCCATAAAGGACAATTTATAAAAGAAAAAGATGTATCTAAAAAATTAAATTATGTTTCTGCCACGCAGAAAGCAAAGGAAAAAAAAAGCTAAATCAATAGAAAAAATTGAAGTGTCAATTCTAACCTCGGAAAAGGAAGGCGTATCATAGAGTAATTAGACCATGGAAAATGTAAAATGTTTTAAATGTAAACAAGTTTTACACTTAGAAAATTTAGAAAAAGAAAAAAATTTGGGCCTCAATTCCAAACTGTGGGTTAGATGTAAAAATTGTTCTTGTGTTACTCCAGTTATGACAGGTAAAGTACATGAAGGAGATAAAAAATCACAGCTTCTGATGTAAATCCTAATGCTGTTCTAGGTAAGTTAGTATTAATATAAATTTCTTTTTACTCTAATCTCTTAATTGACTTAATCTCTCTTTACTCTACACTACTCGAAACAGCTGTACGTACAGTATTACCAGATCACTATTAACCATAAAAATAACGCGTTGAAATTGTAAAATTACTAAATTTTAAATTGTTATATCTCGTAAACAAAACGTGCGACTTTTTTGCCTACTGTGTATTGTTTGATTTCTTGGTTTTCTCGAAGTCGGTATGTTGTGCTATTTATTTGCTTCGGGCCTAAGATTTTTCTTTCCTTCGTTTCAAAGCCATCGATGTCTCTCATTCTATTCAAAATGAACGTTTATGACCCATATAGACATTCTGGCTTAATAACTGTGTTGTAATGTCTCAGTTTTGTGTTTTTAGATATGCATTTTTTGTTGTAACTATTTTGTGTAAATCTTAATGCCGTTTCCTTTTTTTGACATCTACCCTTGTTGGCCGCTTTTTCCAACCCATTTTCAATGATTATTTCACCCAAATATCTGAATTGAGAGACCCGTCTGATGCCGCCATATTTTGTTTTTAGAAATGGTGTTCTTAGTCTGTTGCAGGTCAGTATTGTGTCTTTTCAAAGGAAATCTAGAGTCCTATGTTTTCTGCATTTTCTTTTAGGATTTCAATCTGTTTTTGTACCGTTAATATATCTTGAGCCAAAATTGCTAGATCATAAGCAAACGCCAGACAATCAATTTTGATGTTGGTTCTCCCCAGTTCAATGGGCTGGTCAATATTCAGGGCCGACTTTTTTTCACGCCACTCCTGTATTACTTTTCTAGAACACAGTTAAATAAGAGTGGCGAGAGTCCATCCCCTTGTCTCACTCCAGTTTTAATTTCGAAGGGCTCTAAGATGTCACCCATGAATTTAACTTTTGACCTTGTGTTAGTTAATGTTGCTTTAATAATTGCCAACGTTTTCAGATCTAGTCCTTGTTCTTTCAAGATTTGGAATAAAGATTCTCGGTCAATAGAATCATATGCTTTTTTGAAGTCCACAAATGTACAGACGAGATTTTTATTGTACAGTTTTTGATGTCTTAGAATCAACTTTAGATTCAGGATCTGCCCGGTCAAAAACCTGCTTGATATTCGCCAATTTTAGGTTCTAACTGTCCCTGTGCTCTGTCTAGTAGACATTGAGATAGAATCTTGTAACAAACTGGGAAAAAAGATATCCCTCTGTAGTTGTTTACATCAGTTCTATCTCCTGTCTTGTGTAGTGGATCGATTAGAGCATCTTTCCAGTTTTCCGGAATCCGTTCGGTTCGCCAAACTTCTTGTAGAGTTTTGGTTATTTCCTTGGTTGTACCTGGACCAGCGGATTTCAAAAGTTCAGCAGTGATTCCATCTTCATCAGAAGCTTTGTTATTTTTAAATCTCTTGATTTGTCTCATTATTTCATCTTCATTCGGTGATAATGAATCTGGGTTTGTTGGTTTAGGATTAGTGTTGGTAATTTGTTTACGGGCTCAGGACAGTTTAGTAGTTATTCAAAATACTTCGCAAGTTCTTTGCAATTGTCTTGGTTATTTAGAGCTAATTGTCCGTTTTCCTTTTGTAAGCAAAGACTTTGGGGTTGATAGCCTGTTAATTTAGTTTTAATACTAACTATATAACTATATATTTAATATATTATACTAACTATATATTTAATATAAATAAAATATTGTATAATACGAGTTAGTATATAAAAAATAAATTAATTTTTCAGGGTCAAAAATTCAATCAGGAGTAATGTACCTGTCGATCCAGCTATTGACAAAAGAAAATGGCACTTTCTTCATGAAAATAAATAAATATAAACAAATATAAAGTATCTTCAGTAACATCATCAATCGATCGAAAACCTCTGTAACTTCGGCCACATTTTTTCACTCATAATTCACATTTTGTACATTTTGAACATGTTTTAATATGTACTTTGCCTGATGACTTAATAATTTTTTACGATATTGGAGACAAATCTTTGGAAAATTTATATAATAATATGTATCGACTTTAAATGATTTATAGCATGTATCACCCTTACATACTGCATAACAACATTGTTTCATTATTCATTTTCGTACAGATAACAATAATAATAGATTGAAAAAAATTATTTTTCAATTAAGGCACTTATTTTTTTATTTTTTTCTTACTTTTTTTCAATTAATATACTTTATTTACTATTTTTTTATTTTAATTAGTTGTACACGCGTACTTTAACATCCTTGTTTACAAAAAAACAGTACGAAAAAAATGGTAGATAATGACGCATGTCCACAAAATAAATTGTGACGAAAAGGCCTATTCAATACAGACTTTTGTTTATAAATATTAAAAGACCAACTAATGGAAAATCCTGACGAATTTTTCGGACAACCCAACACCTCAAAATAAAATATTTTACAATCAATGTGGAATCCTAACCGGTTATTCAACAGTTAATATACGAGGAACTAATTAGGATCATTCATTTATCATCTCCTATCCAGGAAAACCAACGTAGCAAAATCAAAATATACCGTAACATACGTCTCTGGAATAGCTCACTTGCGACCAGGATCGTTTGCCCGAACCAGACCAAAACCTTTAAGTTAATCTCTCGAAGGTTACTAAACGACGGTCATTTCTTTTCATTGTGATTTTGCACTCGACGTGCGACCGAGAAAAAAATAAGACATATGTTGTTACTTAAAGAATCGAAAGCAATATGTTGTTACTGATAAAGGGAAATCACGTAACAAAGAGATTATTAATGGTATACCACAAGGATCTGTACTGGGGCCGTTTCTATTTAGTATGTATACTTGCAGGGTTTCTGACTGGATCAGTGACTGTTCTATACAACTGTACGCTGATGATACCCAACTTTTGTACTCTTTTTACCCCAATGATATTGATAAGGCTGTGAGGTCTATTAATGATGATTTGGAAAGATTGTGTGAATTTTCACATAAACACCAACTTGAAATTAACATTGCCAAGTCCTGTTATATGCTTTTTTCCAGAATTGCAGATCCAGTTTTAAATAATATTGCATTATCGATAGATAATAATATTCTAAAAAGAGTTGACATAGCTAAAAATTTGGGCTTAATTTTTGACAGAGATTTGAGGTTTCGGCCACAGATCATTAAGTGTGTTAGGCAGGCCTATACTAATTTAAAGATGCTATATCCACATCGACACTTTTTGTCTACTACATTAAAAATCAAGTTGACGGACTCTCTGGTTCTTTCATGTTTTAACTACGCTGATGCAGTGTATGATCCGTGTCTTGATCAGGGAGATATTGCTCGTATACAGAGAGTGCAGAATTCTTGTCTTAGGTATATATATGGTATCAGAAAGTTCTCTCCGATAACATACAAATTAAAAGAAGCTAACTGGATATCTATGGCAAAGAGACGAAGAGTGCATACGGTCGTTCTATTTCATAAAATAATTTATAACAAATGCCCTCCGTATCTCATTGACAGATTAACGTTCCGAACCGATGTCCATAATTTGAATCTTAGGTTTGGGGGCCTCATATCGCCTCCTTCGCATCGATTACAAATTTTTAAGAGATCGTTTACGTATAATATTTATAAACTTTATAACAACATTTCGCGCAAACTAAAGAAATTATCGCCAGATTCGTTTAAATATCACTATAAAATGAACATCGGATAATGTATCCGTCCAGCATCAAAAATTAAAGAGTATAAGGGGCTAGAAATGGAGAAATTGATTGTTTGGCTTCTTTTTTTTTTTTTATTGATTGTGAGCAGATGGTGTTTTTTTTTTTTTTCTTTTATCTCTGTTACTGTTATTGTTTATTCATTTATTGGTACTACATTGATCAATATATTGTAAAAATTATAGGCAAATTGTGTATACTCGGTTATTCCTAATATGTCGAATTAAAAAAGAAATCTGGAACTGGACTAGATCTTTTTTAATTGCTTCCAGTTCCATTTTGCGTATCATTGGTAGGTATTAGTGCATAATAAAGACGGATTTGTATTTTGTTATAATTATAATTGTATTATTGTATAATTTAGTTATTGTATTCAAACATTGATACAGCAAATAAACTTATTATTATTATTATTATTATTATTATATTAATGCCAGCTAGGATAAAACTGGATAAAAAATCCTTTGTTATTAACGTACGGTTATGCGTAGTCTTCGTGCTTATACTCGAATAGCTGGCGATTTTTTCTTCACGTCCCATTGGTCTTCTGGAGCTTGTAAAGAATGAAAAATTGCAGGTTGGAGATGGACGCGCTTAAATTAGTTTTGCGAAAGTCCGACAATGCAACTTTCGAAATAACATTTCAGGGCTAATTTTTTATTTAGTTTAATCAGTAGTGGGGTTTTTTTTTTTATAAACGTACACTGGAGAACAAAAAAAAAACAAAATGCAACACATTTTATTACATTAATTTTAAATTGTTTGTATACAGCATGACGGTGTTATATAATGATAAAAAAAATCAAGAAACCTACTTACATTTGGTTGAAAAAAACTAATACACATCGATTATTATACCGGGTGTAAGCTGAAAGTACTTTTGTAAATTTAACCAACGATATTTCACATCATTTTAATGTAAAAAGTTCCTACAAGTAACAAAAGTCAAAATCTTAAGAGTTATGGAGAAAAAAATTGAAAAACTATTAAGGTAGTTCACTAGTAAATTCATTTTTCTTACGAATTTGGTGGAATTCAAATGTGAAATTGAGGTAAGCGTTCTTCATTTCATAAAATCAAATATTTTGACCGATTCTGAAGCGAGTTATTATTGATTAAAGTGTACGTAACATGCAATAGGTCAGAGATATAGAAAAAATATATAGTTTCGTGTATATCTTGAGAACGTTTCTTTCAAAACGAAAAATTAGAAAACTTTTGGAATAAACATAAGTTTTTTTTTTATCGATTGGTTGAAATTTTTCTAAAACAATAAACACGTATTGGAGAGATTGAGAGGGATAGACATCACAGCTTGGCAAAACTGTCGTGTCGTGGTAATGTGCATTTTGTCAGTCGGAAGTTTAGTTATAGCACAACATTCATCACGTTTCTCATTAGTTATTTTTTCTAATTCAAGAGCTGTTTTAAATTGAATATTTCAATTTTTTAAATTTTTCCTAGCTCCAATCCCTCTCCAATCCTTCGACCATTACGTAGGTTAGAGGAATCTTCAGTTTTTATTTTTTCACTTTATTCATTGCCGATATACTTTTTTGCGTTTATCAAAGTCCTTTTGGTTTGCAAATTATTTATATTTTACTTTCAAACTGCAGTAACGTGGACAAGAGAGCGTATATACATAAACCATATAATATAATATATATATATATATATATATATATATATATATATATATATATATATATATATATATATATATAAAGTTGTTTCAGTCGTTTTTATGTTCTTGTATTCTGGCCGATATTCGTCTGTTTGTTTATCCTATGTATGCTCTGTTGAAGTCTGCGACTTAAAAAACAAACAAACCACTTCCGCTCTATTCCAGCACCATCTACATACAAGGCACACAATCAGTTTTGAAGGAGCCAAAGAAATAGCGAATATTGAAAACTACAAGGTCCGAACAATCAGAGAACCCCTTGAAATAGAAGAAAGAGGTGAGCTAAATACGCGAAACGACGCTCACAACATTCCAAGAGTATGGAAATCCCTTCTGAAAAAAGAAAAAACGTGGCAACCTGGCCGCGAGGTAGAAAAATCAATAAACGGATACCCGACACCGTTGCCGAGCGCCGCAAATGCACCCGAACTACCCCGATATAATCTGCGCAGTCGCTTTTGTGGCCGGCCGGCTATAAAAGCGAACACAACGACCCGTGCACGTCAGTTGGACTCTTCAGTCGAAGCGGGCAACACTTGAAAATGCCAAATGCGATTTTGGGGAAACTTAGTGACTCTTCGCAGGATCAACAGATCGACACCCGGAATGATTTAGAAACATTATCTATCCGTGAAAATATTAGATATAACATACATATATATATATATATATATATATATATATATATATATATATATATATATATATATATATATATATATATATATATACGGACGTCCTACCTCTTTGACCTTCATATAGAAGAAACCAGTTTTAGATGATATGGTTCCATCTATTGTCTGAGAATCTTTGATTGTGTCCTGCGAATTTCCATTTAAGTCTAGCAGCATGTTGTACTATGTCTATAACTATATTTGTATTTGTGTTTGTATATATGTATTTGTTTGTGATCTAGTGGAGTTATATTCAGCATTTTTCCAAATTCATAATTAATATATATATATATATATATATATATATATATATATATATATATATATATATATATATATATATATATATATATATATATATATATATATATATATATATATATATAGGGTGTCCCATAACTTATTCCCCATAGAGCAACTGGTGATAGTGGAGATCAAAGTTGATAGTGGATTTTCAAAAGCGGCAAATCCGAATTTGGTACTAGTTTGAACCTAGTTCCTAGAGGGCGTTTGCTACCTACTCTGTGAAAAATTAACTATTCCCAGCTTTGTAGGGTAAAAAATATGAGCGATTTAATTCCTAACAAAGTAGGTAGGAGGTAGTTCCCTCTAGGACCGAGGCTCAAGCTAGTACCAAATACGGACTTGTCGCCTTTGAAAATTACCCCCTATTTTGATATCTTCAACCGTTTTTAAGCTATTTTTCAAACAATTTTTCGAAAATTTAGTTTCACTTTCAACACCCTGTATCTCTTTAATGACTAACATTTGCAAAAACATTTATTCACTAAATCTTCTTATTTTGATTTCTACCACCACCAGTTGCTCTATAGTACGGCGGATAAATTATGGGATACCCTGTATATATATATATATATATATATATATATATATATATATATATATATATATATATATATATATATATATATATATAGCGTTGCCACATTTATTTGTTTTTAAATGAGATGGTATTAATATGTGGCATTATACGTAGCTCCGATTGTGATGAGTAGTATAATTCACAAATCGAAAAGTCACCAATTGCTCAACAATTAAAAAATTTTATACCATACATGTTCAATCAGCGATAAACCTGATGATATCTCTGGACAGACGAGAAGATATGACATTGTTTCACTAGATGTATGTAGTCTTTAGACGAGCTTGCAAATACAGCCTAACGACGGACTTTCCTATTAGATAACGAGCAGCATCTATGGATCATCTCACGATCAGTCGGAGTGTTCTACTTTCCAAGCATATAGCCATCAAGTTCTCTTCCACCACAAAAACGTTCGACGCCTCTAGGTCCATCATGATAACGTAAACAAAATCTAAAGTCATGAGTAAATGGAATGGTGTCCCACTCATTTTTAGCTGGACCCCATTTTAAGCGATGAGTCTGATGATACTACGAGGTAACTCTAGAATGAACATGCATCTTCATCGCTAGCAAGTATCAATTAACAGCCATGTTAGGAATGTGGTGGGTAAGGAAGTACTTCTCAGCCTAACTCTATGATTTTGTCTTGTCTGATTCTGACTCTATGAGGTCTTGCATTGTCATTCTGGTTGGATGTTTTTGAATCAAAGCTATGTTAGGTCTATCAAACTGAGTACAATAATATACACAGCACTTATGGTTTTATTAGAATTCATAGTGAATACCTGTAAAATCCTAACCATACTGACAGTGATACTTTAAGGGTGAGGATCTTGTTTCGAAAAGATGGGTGTTCTGGTGTTAACAATTGGTTTTTCTTACCTTGATTGCTGTACAGATTGTTTGTACAGCATTGCTAACCTATACAAAATCACACTGCAGGTGGTTATATATTAAATTTTGTGATCTTTATTTGGGAAACCATATGGCTCTCACATTCCTTGTATTTGCCCTTTGTACTATTGTTCAATTTAATTCAATTCAATTTCAGCCAACAGATCCTTATCAAACCCAACATGGTCTTCCAGAAATAACCTTTCTGATTTTTTTTTAATCAATCATAACATGTTGTGCTATCCAAGGCCCCAGGATAAACAGCATTAATGACATTAATAGTTTTATTATGCTTTCGTCATTCATAAAGTATCAAATGTCTTATATAGAATTTATACACATTTTGCTCTTCCATTCTTCTAATGTTCCCTTAATTTTTGTCTAAATTTAACAAAAAACATACTAAATATCATTGAATTTAAGTATATGGTAAGTAGATGGTTTAAAAATAAAAAAAAAAGACATTACTTATGGGTACTCCTGTAACCATCATTCTTTCATCCAACTTCTCTCAACCTACAGAACTAACATCGAAAATTAATAAAACATTCTTCCTCAAATATCTGTCTGGAATAAAATATTTATGCTCCGGATCGTTTTGATTAAAAACACAGGGACTAGCCGGAAAGCCAGTTCTTCATTTTTAATGAGACCGGACCCTTATCTTTACACCACGGAGCTTACTTAACGACCGTCATTTTTTTCATTGTGATATTACTCTTGAGCCTTTAGCAACAAAAATATAAGATGAATCATTAGCCGTAAAGATGAAAAAAAAAATGTTGGCCGCATAGAGTAAGGATGGAATCTTTAAGATTATACTCGAGATGAATTATTTAAGTCTCATTTAAACTCTGGAGGTTATAAGAAATGAAAGTTTACAGACTGAATAAGAGCCCGTTTAAATTAGTTTTATTAAAGTGCAACTAGTATGGTGTAATACCATAAATGTACGAAGTATGTAATGAATCCCAATAAGGAAAAGCTGATATTGCTGTAAAGGGTCAACCACCGGAAGAACAAGCATGCTTCCCGTATTGGGGGTATTTGGGAATTTCCTGTTCTGTCGACATGCAAGAAGAGGTTATATACAGAATAAACTGTGCTGATGCCAATTGTAAATGGCTAATGAGAAGGAAGAAGTAACCGGGACTTAAAGGAACACATTAAAATCAGAGTTTATGAAGTCATCATAATTCAAAACTGTTCTGTATGGAGCTGAATCATGGATCCTGTATTGGAAGCAAATAAAACAACTCGAGAGATTTCATGTCGCTTCCGGAAAACCTTCAAATTAAAATGGCAAAACTATCAGACCAATGTGGAGAAAGGGTATCAGACCGATGTAGTTGAAAGAGCCAAGAATGAGGTAGAATATAATCAAGAATTGAGTATAGAATCCCAAATCGTAAAAGCTCAGCTGCAATGGTTAGGACAGTGCCAAAAGATGCAGGACTGAAGATGCTGAAGTAAATCTTCTATGGCGAATTAAAGAACAAGAAAGCAAATCTGAGAGATCTAAAAAGAGGATACCAAGATGCCATAAAATTGTCTTTAAAGAACTCCATGTCAAGTGTATCTGGATGGAAAATACGGCAAAAATAGATCCAAATGAAGTGAGGAGATATACGTAGTTGTGCAGCTCTATAAGAAAAATAATCGTAAAAAAACCGCAGCCAAAAATCATATCATATCATATCATATCATATCATATCATATCATATCATATATATATATATATATATATATATATATATATATATATATATATATATATATATATATATATATATATATATATATATAGCACCAGAGGAAAAATGTCTCAAACAAACAAAAATCTCCAGTGAGACCATTGATTTAATGAAGAAACGGCGAGCAATGAGAAATGCAGGTAGTCCTTTTGGCAGGGTCGAGTACACTGAGCTCTGCAAAACTATAAGAAAACGTATCAGAGAGGACACGCGCCGATTCAATATGCAGCTAGTGCAAAAAACCCTGGAAGAAAACAAAGGAATTAACAAAGCTAAACAGAAGCTGAGAAACAAAAGAACGCAAATATATGCTTTAAAGCGTGAGGATGGCACAGTGTGCAGGACGCGTACCCAAATGTTAGAGATTGTCAGAAGGTTTTATTCCCAGTTATATGAAGATCAGAGCCAGTCAGGGACAGCAATACCCACGGCAGAACAATATATAATGCCAGATATCCTAGTGGAGGAAGTAACAAATGCTATAGAATTGATGAAGAACGGCAAGGCTCCAGGAAAGGATAGTGTAACTGTCGAAATGCTAAAAGCTGGTGGTCGGACGTTACATAAAACACTGGCAAAATTATACTCAAAATGCCTCAAAGAACAAAAAGTACCTGACTTATGGAAAAATGCAGAAGTGATCCTTTTACATAAAAAAGGAGCACAGGAAGATATAAAGAACTACCGTCCAATAAGCCTCCTATCAGTGATGTACAAAGTTTTCACTAAGATAATTTCTAAAAGAATATTAAAAAAACTGAATGACGCACAACCAACAGAACAAGCAGGATTCAGAAGTGGATTCAGTACAATGGATCACATCCATGTTGTACAGCAGGTCATAGAAAGGCACAACGAATACACCATGCCACTGTGCTTGGCTTTTATCGACTACGAAAAAGCATTTGATTCCATCTCAAAGCATGCGATAATGGATGCACTGCTTAGCCAAGGTGTAGAGAGAGCCTATGTAAACCTATTAGAATCGATATATGATGGAGCTACAGCCACAATTCACCTTGATGATCTTGAAGTGGGAATTAATATAGAACGAGGTGTACGGCAGGGTGACGCAATTTCGCCTATTCTTTTCTCGGCTGGCCTTGAAGAAGTATTCCGTAAACTGGATTGGGAACAGGATGGTGTAAAGATCAATGGTGCAAACTTAAACCATCTTAGATTTGCAGATGATATTATTCTCATTTCACAAGACCCAGAGGAGCTGCAAAGACGCATACAAGAACTGCAAAGGGCTGGCGAACCATTTGGCTTGAAAATAAACCTGAAAAAGAGTCAGGTTATGTTCAATAACTTCGCTCAGGACAGAAGAATTTCAGTTTTAGGAAGGGATTTAGAGATTGTGGACAGCTTTGTATATCTTGGGCAGAGGATTTCCATGGAGGGGAATACCGCCCGGGAGGTGGAACGGCGTGTTAAACGCGTAAAAAAGTCTTGACCGACTCGTTGAATAAAGCGACTATCAATTTTCTTGGCTCAAACTGAAACTGAAGTTATATCTCAAGAGGGTAATATTAATAAAAGGCGGTTCTTGCAAATGGTTGAAATCCACTTGGACAACATGTCTCTTAACAAACAAAGAGATCAAGACGGTCTCAGCATTATTTATTCGTATCTATTAACACTGAACGAATCAAATTAATCTGACGACAATTCCACATCCATCCATAAAAAACTTATGTTGGAATGCAATCTGCTTCGCGAATAACGATAAAATCCCATTTTACGCCGTGTGCTCGTTCTTTCAACAGTGTTTTTAAGGTTTAATAATAAATCACGATTTTCACACCATACTTTGAATTAAAATTTTAATGCAATAAAATCGGACAAACAGAAGATTGACCTGACGTTTTTTAATAACTTGAGCCAAATAGAACTTGCTTTGTACGTAAAGTTAAAATCAATTAACTAATGTAACAATTAAAAAAAACGATTTTATAATTACTACCGACAATTATATATATATATATATATATATATATATATATATATATATATATATATATATATATATATATATATATATATATATATATATATATATATATATATACACAATTCACCTTGATGATCTTGAAGTGGGAATTAATATAGAACGAGGTGTACGGCAGGGTGACGCAATATCGCCTATTCTTTTCTCGGCTGGCCTTGAAGAAGTATTCCGTAAACTGGATTGGGAACAGGATGGTGTAAAGATCAATGGTGCAAACTTAAACCATCTTAGATTTGCAGATGATATTATTCTCATTTCACAAGACCCAGAGGAGCTGCAAAGACGCATACAAGAACTGCAAAGGGATGGCGAACCATTTGGCTTGAAAATAAACCTGAAAAAGAGTCAGGTTATGTTCAATAACTTCGCTCAGGACAGAAGAATTTCAGTTCTAGGAAAGGATTTAGAGATTGTGGACAGCTTTATATATCTTGGGCAGAGGATTTCCATGGAGGGGAATACCGCCCGGGAGGTGGAACGGCGTGTTAAATGTGGCTGGCAGGCATTTGGTAGGCTCAACATAGTGTTTAAGAGCAGACTCCCACTTTGCCTGAAAAGAAAAGTATTCGATCAGTGCGTTCTACCCGTTATGACATACGGAAGTGAAACCTGGACACTCACATCGCAATCAATTCAAAAACTTCGGGTGGCACAGAGGGGAATGGAAAGATGTATGCTTGGCATTACAAGACGATACAGAAAGTCCTGCGCATGGATCAGGGAACAAACAAAAGTCTGTGACATCATTGGAAGAGTAAAACAGTTGAAATGGAGATGGGCAGGCCATATAGCGAGGCGATGGGACGACAGATGGACCAAGGCAATCCTGGAGTGGATACCGCTTGATCGCAAACGTCCGCGAAGAAGACCGAAAGCACGATGGATTGATGACATCGTTAAGTATATTGGACCCGAGTGGCAGAGGAAAGCCCAGGACCGTGAAGGTTGGAAGCATGCTGAAGAGGCCTTCATCCTGCAGTGGATCGATGCGGGCTGATGATGATATCAGCCCGCATCATATATATATATATATATATATATATATATATATATATATATATATATATATATATATATATATATATATATATATATATATATAGATATATATGGTTTTTTCGTTGGGTAATTTGGCAATGATGAAAAAAATTGTTTGATCTGCGATAAACTAAATGCAAGAAAATAATATAATCGCCAGTGTATTCACATCAGTTAGTCAATTTAGGGTCAAAAATAGGTAGTAGTATATCGCGGAGTCATATTTTGTTCTGCTTTTTAAATTTAATTTTAAATTTCACATACAATTTAATCGGTCATTAGTCACTATGAGTTGTTTTTTATTAACTGTATTAAATCGTCAATTTACAGGTACTGGCATATGTGGAGGACATTTTAAATTGCTTTGTAGCCATTGATAGGCTAAATTCTAAGCTAAATTCTTAACTTATATAAATTCTTTACTTAAGAACAAAAAATTCACAGTTAAAGAAGAACAAGATATTCACATCAACATTTTAGATTTAACAATTACTAGAACAGACAATAGACATTATTTTGCAATATTTCATAAGAAATTTGGCCATTCTTAATCACAAAAGAAGGCAACGTTTAATTCTTTTATACACAGATTATTAAATATCCCTATGCCAACCAATAATTATATCAAATAATTGAATGTAATCAAACAAATCGTAATAAATAATGAATACGACCCAAATATGCATAATAAATAAAATAACTATTAATTTAATATACCCTATCAATAATATCTAAAATACCGCGTACAAAACAATAACAAATATAGGAAGTTACCAAATTAATCTCTAAACATTTTTCAAAAACAAATAATATAAATATTGCTTTCAAAATGAATAATAGTCTAGGACGCCTCATTAAAAATAATAAACGTCAAACGAATAAACTTTATAAAGCAAGTGTCAGTCAGAAAACATTACCCAGTGTATAGATTTATATTTCAATCAATTTCAATTCAAGCTTAGAAATCACATTGGAGGTTATGAGAGCATATTTCTTCTTATAAAAATTAGGGAACTGTACAACCCATTAGATATTTAAGGTTAAGATTCATTGTATGTCAGGTGATCTCAGAAATGTGCTGTTATAGAAATAAGTAATTGGAAATGGTACGCAACCAATATCTGTTTGTGTGTTTGCTGTTTTGCATAGAATTTTCTCTTGTACTGCAGTTGAGTGCTAGTAATATAATATTTTAAAGTAACATCGTATTTCTTTTACAATAAAAAGAATCTGATACGAGCCCGGGTAAGCGGGTAGCTGTTCGTGGGTTCGACATCAGGAGCATATTTAATTGGGTTCAATTCCTGTCCAAAAGTCAATGTTGGACAAAGAGAACCTAGTGGAAGGTTTCCACTAGGCCCAATGAACATAAAAGAAGTTATGTTAAAGAATAAAATAATCCTCATGCTATCCTCTCTTTCAACGAAAATTGTTTTGAAGTCTGAAAACAAGAAATAATCACTGGGGGCCATATCTGGAGAATATGGTAAATGGGAAAGCAATTTGAAGTGCAATTCATGCAATTTATGTCATTGTTGCCAACTTTTGTGACATGGTGTATTGTCTTGGTGAAACAGCACTTATTTTGTTCATTGGGAGTCTTTTTGCGATCTCGTCCTTGAAACGCACCAATAATGCTATGTCATATTTGCTATTGATGACTTTACCTTTCTCGAGATAATGGATGAACAACATCCCATAGGCATCCCAAATATATAACGATTAATCCATGTTTCATCTACTGCCAATTACAGCATGAAAAAAATATATATATTTCGCCTAAACAGCTCCAAACATTGCTCAGAATCATCAATATGTTGTTGTTTTTGGTTCGCTGTAAGCAAACGCGGTACCCATTTCGATAGCAATTTACTCATTCCCAAATGTTCATGCAAAATGGTGTAAACACTCTCTTTGGATGTCTTCTTGATATCAGCTATCTCCTGTAGCTTTACTTTACAATTTTACGAAGTAATTTTGTGATCTTTTGTGATGTTGTTTGGTGTAACTACTTTCATTTGGACGTCCAGCGCGTTCAGCATCATTGGTGCCTGTACAACCACGTTGAATTCAGCATACCAATCAATTATGGTTGATTTTCTTGGGGCAGAGCCCGAGTGATGTTTATCAAGCCATTGTTTTGCTTCAAGTATTTTTCTTCATCAAAAAGCAATGCTTAATTAAGATACAAAATTCTTTTTTTTCCATTGTTTTGAAAATAACAAAAGTAGTGTGACTTAAAGCACAACAACTCAGAAACTAGTAGACATATTGTCATGAGATGTTGACACATGACGTTTGAAGGTTTGGCCAACATTCGGCCACTGGTAAAGATTTTTCATAAGTAGCGTCATCTATATCTGAGAAAGAGAACTTATTTACTGATGTGTTATACGACATTTATGCAACTTGCCCAATCAATTTTGAAATTTACATATGTTAACATATGATATGAAATTTTAATATAATGGACAGTTTATGTTATAACTACTTTTGTTGCTATTAGTTTCTACTATCTATTTCGTATTTGGAAAAGCCACTGTATGTCTGTGGTAATAGTTTTTAAATATAGTGGTAATTTAGATATAATTCTTAGTTCATTTAATAATTTCCGCCTATCCTCGTATTTAACAACGGAAACTCCTATAACTAATTAGGATCATTAATATATCCCGCTCTCTGCAACCTACAAAACTAATTCCGTAATTTAATAAATATTCTACCATAAATACCCACCCCGATATAACTCGTTCGTGGCCTGGATCGTTTTGATTTAGAACCCAGAAACCAAATAGGAAACTAGGTCTTCATTTAAAATAACACCAGACCTAACTTTCCATTAAATATCGGAGATTAATTAACAATCGCAATTTGTTTCCATCGTGATTTTGCTCTTAAAATGAAATATCATTTGTTAGTAACATTTCGGAATTGTCATCCTAAATCTGACGAATAACAATTATCCATGATCGATTAATCATGATGGTTCCGTTGCATATCCATCTAGGTGCTCTGACGACAATTCTCTACTTTTATTTCAGGAGGTACATGAAAGATTTAGTGTATGCAGAGGTTTAAAACACTGAAAAGAAAATTACTGGAGGGTATTCAGCAGGCCGCCCAGCATTTATGAGAAAATAAGAAATAACAACTGTTGTCATATGTCGATGGATGAATATCGGCATACGACAACTTAAACTTGCATTTAATAACGAGGAGAGCATTTTGAAAATATCATTAATTAAACATTTGTAAAATTAGAAAAAAATTTATTTTATTTTCGATTTGAAATTTGGCGATTTGCGATTTATAATTTCATTGGCCTGTAGCTTTGGAACGAATAAAAATCAGCCTACTGATTTTATATTGATTTGGTTTGTTTCAAGTTATTGATTTGTTTTGGATCCATTGTTTACGAAACTATAGTCAGATATTAAAGTTAAAAATAGAATAAGTAATAGATAACAAAATAAAAATCAAATGTTTTATTCGACTTAAAAATCAAATTACATTGCAACGGACAAATTCATCAATTACCACTGCTAACCATTAACCATGGTAATCATGATAGCCATCAAAGCTTACCACGAAAAAAGACGACACATTATTATCCAGTAGGATCCGAGAAAATGAAATATAATTTGTTAATAATATTTTGGAATTGTCAACTTCATGAACAACAATTATCCACGATGGATTAGTCGTGGTGGTTCTGTTGCATATCCATCTAGGTCCGCTGACGATAATTCACTAAATCTTTATTTCAACGGGTACATGAAAGATTTAGTGCATGTACAGGTCTCAAACACTAAAACGAAAATTATTGGAACTTATTCAATAACCACAACAACATATTCGGTCATTTCATCTATCGGCATAGGACTTAAACTTGTATTTATCAACGAGAAGGGCATTTTGATAATATCATTAGTTAAAAGTTTCGTAAAATTAGAAAAGGTTTTATTTGATTTACGAATTTAAATTTGATTATTTACCGTTTATAATTTCATAAGCCTGTAGCTTCAGAACGAATAAAGATCAACCTGCTGCTTTTATATTGATTGGTTTTAATTCAATTTATTATTTGTTCTGGATTCATTGTTTACGAAAATATAATCAGATAAAGTTTAAAATAGAATACGTGATAGATAAAAATTGTTATATTCCATTTAACAACGAAATTACAATGCAACAGACAAATCCATCAATTACTATTGGTAACCATTAGCCATGGTAACACAATAACTGAAAATTTGCATTGGAAAGATGCTTGTTTCTTCCAATGAGGTCTGTTTTGTTTGTTCATAAGACCTTCTTTACAGAATTTCGATTCATCAGTCCATAAAATAATTTTCAGAAACCATCCGGCTTTAATACCATTATTAAAAAAAAAGACAAAACCATATTATATGCACAAGGTCGTCTTCTTCAAGACCTTTTACATCTGTTCCATGAAAATGATATTTTCATTCAGTATGCATGGTGTTCCAAACCTTCCCGATCGAAAAGCCAAGATTACGAGCTACTGCCCTGATGCTCGTGGTGGGATCTTATTCAAACGTTTCTAGGATTTGCTCGTCGTCTGCTGTACGATGTGTCCCAGGCTCTCTATGATGGGCACCTCCAGTTTCGTAAATACCGCGATGTGCATTATAAAACGCTCTAATATTGGGCAATCATAAATTCGTAAATCGTTCGGCGGGGTTCTGATCCATTACCATCAGCACTGTCATATATGTACAGAATATCTGCGTATTCTTCACTGGTAAAACTAGCCATTTCAACAGAAAAAAAAAAGTTCAATTCAAACCAGAACAACAGAACTGCAAGAAACACGCCTCTACACGTAAGCTGCCGTATTATGAATAAAGGTGCCGATTTCATAATGAAAAATCGGGGATTTGTGAAATCACCTGTCCAGATTGTGATCGAAAGTTGTTGTTGGGCCTACTAAAAGATCCATATTAACTGGATATAAAGAACATGGTTGCCCCAGATGCACTCGATTCGCCACAATATAAATATTAGAGACTTAAAGTCTAAGACTTGTTAAAAGTGTACATAAAAATAGTGCTTTTAATGCATATGAAACATTTAGATAGCAAAATATATTAGCCCATACAAAATTTTGTGTGTACTAAAAAAATGTATACACACATTGACTGGTTCTAAAATCAGTATTTATTTTCATACAGTTTACTTTAGGGTTTCAAGAAATAAACTGAAGGAACAGCCAACTGCCACAACAGCAAACTACCCACCGCCGTGGTCCAGGCATTGCTGGTACCGAGGAGCAATGGAATCGCAAACATGGAAAATCATTTCAATTGGTATTTGTCCACATTCTCTTTCAATCGCTACTCTTAATTCATTGACTGTTGCCGGGTTTGTCTTAAAAATTTTGTCTTTAATGTACCCCCATAGAAATAAGTCGAACAGCGTAAGATCAGGTGAACGCGCGGGGTATTCAATCCAATCTCTTCGTGTCAAATCCATATGTTCGGTACAGTCTCGTCCAGAAAAGCCCTTACGTCATAATAATAATCTGAAGGTGGACCATCTGGTTAAAAATAAAAGTTCTCACCCTCAAAAGCTTCGCAAATGCGTGAGATCACTGCTTCCTATAGCAAATTAAGGTAAACAGCACCAGTTACTAGCCAGAAAATAAAGTGCGTATATATTTATTTCGGACACCATCTATAAGAAATTAGGACATAGTTTAGTTTTAGAAATAGATTGATTCATCTCCTGATGATGATAACATGGTTAACAAAGAGCGTGACGAGAAATTAAAAAAAATGATATTTAGAGGTAAATCTCTTTCGAGTTCAACATTTCTTTGATGGTTACTACAGGAAACCCATTTCTCAAGCATACCCCTTACCATAATTTATGAGAGATTTAAATCTCGTTCTTCTTCCCAAAAATATTTTAAGTCTATGTCTATCATGACAACATAAACAAAATCTAGATTCATTAGTAAAGTAAATAGATTTCAATTCTACCTCGGCACCATTCTAAGCGATGTGTTTTGTGGTGTAGTGTAAGTGGAAACATTCAATAAGGACGATGAGCATGCAATCCCATAGCAAGTAATGATCGATTAACACTCATCATCGAAATGGTTCTATTTCTAACACTTGTCAGATATTTGCTACACAGTAAGAAGACCAGAACTTCGCAGTAGTACATAATGTTTATTCTCAAACCTCATTTCCGTCTTCATATGAATACAAGTAGCTATGTCCAGTCCTCTCGTGTAATTTAAATCTGCCTCTTTCATACTAATAACTTGTTCCTTTTTAAATCCAGACATGCAATTGCATAAAGAAACATAAAAGCAAACATGCAAAAACTGTGTAAGATTATTCACACAGTGAGCATATTTGCAGGTTAATTTAGATATCTATACTGGGTGTTAAAAATTTGGGTCTTTCAGTATATACAAAAGACAAGTATATACTTCAGTATATACAAAATATCAGTAGGGCCAGTTTATATACTGCGTTTGCAGATGGCATGGTAATTGTAGCCAGATGTTATAAATGACAGAATTACAAATGGTCTGCACAAGACTGGAGAAAATAGTATGTACGGATTAGAAATTAACCAAGATAAAACAAGATATATGATGCGGATAGACAACGAAACGAAACGAAGGAACGAACAAACACAAAAACAGAGGAAATATTTAAATTAAAAAAGGTGGAATATTTCACAGATCTATGGACAAAATAAATAATAGAAAATCAAACTAAGGAAGAAAGTAACAAAGATGCAATATCATACTGGATGGAGCTTAGAAACTTAGTAAAGAGAGTAGTCGTCACAGTATATAATGATTGTATTTGAAAGAATTATTACAATGATTACAATTAGAAATTCGACAGGAAAAAATAATAGGACATAAAACAAAAACGATGGTAAATATGGGTAAAGAATCGAATATATAGATCACATCAGATCCAGCTGGTGGTCCTTCAACATCGTAAACAAATTAGAGATGAATATAAAAAAAATCTAGATGGACAGCCGATCAAAATAACAACGAATAAAATGAAAATAAACGAGAACATAAATAATATGGTGAATGAAGAGTTAAAAATGGTATTGAAGAATGAGGAAATAAATGATTCGGAGTCAAAAATCGAAATATAAGTGGGAAATGTAAAACTATTAAAATTAACTTGAGTAATCCAAAAGATTACTCGTAGCGTATTATATCCTCAAAATAAAGTTCTAAAAAAACTTTGAGGTCGATAAACACCTCTGATATCGCCGCATCAAACGTTAATTAAGCCAGATCAGAAAGTTTCCCACTCTCGCCAGAGAAAATGTTCGTCAGATATTCGATAAATCTCTAATACGCACGGTTTTTTCACAACTACGTGACTTAATTTGTTGATTTTCCGAATCTCGGTCGTCTGTTTGGACCCTATTCGAAAAGGTTTTTCCATTCCTTTCGTTCTTTTCCCCGTATCGAATTGATATTCGGAAAATGAAAAGACGAGTGGGCGTTATTGATAACGGCCAACGAACTGATTCGATACATATAGGAAATAGTAAATCATTTCTTGTTTGTCAGAACTCATCCTTTCAGAGAATGAAATTAAAAGAAACCTACATTGTAACGTCTTCGACCAATGCATAAAATACAGTGTTAGATTGAAAACAAAGTTTCTGATGTATTACGATGTTACGTGTTTTCAATGTTAAGGACCTCTGTGGATTGTAAATTCTTCCAGCTATTTCAGTAACTCGAGTGGCTACCATCGTCAAAAGCCTACAGTCGCTGATACTGATTGCAGAAGGCTGATTTTGAAAATACAGAATGCAATAAAAAGACATAGATCCTCGACTTAATTCTTGCCCTTTTTTAACTATATTTGACATTTATTTATGAAAAGGAATCATGTTTGGAGGGGCAAATCTGAAGAATACGTCGAGTGGGATAAAATCTCCCAGCCCAACTCAGTAATCGTTTCCAAGGTTACTATTTTCTAGGTTTTTACTGTATGGTATTTATCTGTTTTACTGTGCGTTATCCTGAAGCAAAATGTTTCCCTCTTCTCTTGTCAGAAAAACGCTTTATTTTATCAAAACATCACTAACACGAATCAGTTGCTGCTGATATAATACGAAGGCGAATCACGAGTTTACGCTCTACACATCCTTCCTAGCGGTTTGAAAACTTGTGAATTCCTTGCTCGTAGAAACGTTGAGTTTGGGTTATCAGCCAATTGCTCGCGAAGTCCTGAACATATTGATCGTTCATATCTTCTGTTGGAACCTTTGGTGTGAAACACTAAACTTAAAGAGATTTACCACTAAACACCAAAACGCTTTTATGAACTGCTCGATGCACCTTTCGTTAACCAGGTTAGCATCATTAGGAGATGATTTAATCTCTCTTTTAATCTCTAGATTAATCTCACTTTTAATCTCTAGATTAAATCATCTCCTGATGATGCTAACATGGTTAGCGAAACGTGCGTCGAGCAGTTCAAAAAAGCGTTTTGGTGTTTAGGGGTAAATCTCTTCAAGTTTAATATTGATCGTTGTCGAATCGTATCCCTCCAAGCGCATGTTTCAAGGACGCAAACAAAAAATAATCACAGGGTGACAAATCTGGGCTGTATGGAGGGTGTTCAAGGGTTTCCCAATGCATATTCTCCAGTTTTTCCTTTGTCAAAATCGAACCCATCGGGCACAGATTTTATTGAAGCCAAGATGATTTCTGATGGTTGTTTGAGCATTTCCAAAGTTAATACGTTTAAAGCGATTTCATGAATAGCGAGCTGCCGGTCACCTTCGATAAGTTCGTAAACTGCACCAATGTTGTCAGCAGTGACATTTAAACTGGGGTATCAATGATCACTTATATTTACCACACCTTCTCATCCACTCTTAACCTTCTTAGCCCAACCAAACACAGCGAAGACCCTGGGGTTAGACCTCTAGGCGCTAGGTACCAAGGGGCGCCAAAATGCCAAATGCAAAAAAATAATTTCGAGCGAAAATTAAAGTTTTGATGGCGCCTTTCGAGAAGCGCGGGGCTACTCCGAATAAAAATGAAAAAAATTGAAAAATCCAAAAGTGCACGCCTCATAATGCTCATTCAATTTTTGATAAAAAATATATTGTATTTCTGACTTATAAAGAAAAACGGAAAAAAGTAAAATGTATTATCCCTTGTAATTGAAAAAAAAAATAAACGAAAAAATTGTAAAAAAAAATTGCATGATTCAAGCACTCGTGTTATACGAATAATTAAATAAATTGTGACGTAATTTTAATTTCAAATGCTTCGCGGCATTCCCTATTCAAATGAGCAAAATGAGGCGGAACTGCAAATCAACTGACTAATAGTGCCCATGTACACCTTAAAGCTTAACTTCATTTATACACAGATATAGATTTAAAAAAAACCAGTCGATTTTAGTTTTTTCATTAATTATAATAAAACGCCACCGAATTAGACAGCCATTTTCAATAAGGTCCCACTAAGAGCGATTCTGAAATTAATAAAAAAAACTGTGTCGATACGTCAAATATTTTGGTGGTTAGACTGATTGCAGGCAGAATACGTTTTAATTTTTTTATCAATTTTTTTTTATCATAAACGAAATTAAATGTTTTTTGAAACATCAGATGTGTTTATGCAAGTGTTTTCTTGATGTTCATATACTTTTATTATCCTCCAAGTGCAGCATAAATATGATAGGGGTGATCGAAATTAGGACAATTACTTGACCCGCTTGAGCCCGCTCGTGATTGGCCGAGGAAAGTAATTGTAAAATTCCGGTTTATATTTAATTCACCCTCGCAGTATTCGTTCACCTCCGCAGTATCTCCCAAAGTTGAACAAATCATGCCCTAAGCTACCACAGCATTTATTTATAATTAAAAGGCAAAGAGACAAGATTTATCTTTAATAAAAAAAAGCTCTAAAAATATGAAGCGAATTGATTATGAACGAAAAAAAATTATGTGCAACAAAATTACTAATAATGATAAATGCGAATTTTACAACAGCCCCAAAAATGGCTAATTCTAATATTATAAATTTTAAAAATTATAAAAAAAATTATATTGGAATATTATTTACTACTGGAACCTTCGGGGTGAAACAAACTCAAAGAAATATCCAGTATACACCAAATCACTTCTTTTATAACTTCTCTAACTGTGTTATCATCATCAGAAAATGATTCAATCTAAGATTGAGATTCATCTCCTCATCTCTTTGAGGTTTTGGTAAATAAATTGATATCACACATCAAAAAAGCATCAAGAATAGAGACTTGAGAGACCAGTTTTTACGTGAGCCAACGCAAAGAAAAACACTGATACTTTCTATAGTTATTCCTCAAACTTGTTTGCGTAATTCTACAAAACACTATAAATAAAACAAATTCTCCGTTAAACATGCCCATTATCCACCACATTATCCTGATTTAATACAATTTGATTATTATTTATTTCTGACACTCAAAAATTCAGTATGTAAGAAGTACGACTATTAAGTAACAAGACTGACGCTGTAAAACATTTTATTTTAATTTCATAAATATTTACTTAATATCACCTGTAATAAACCCCCTCCTCTATCTCTACAACGCTTCATGCGAATCTTCCATTGTTCGAAACAGTACTGGAAGTATTCTTCTGTCAGCTCCTTCAGAACGTGTGCTGCTTTCTTCAGCTTCAGCGGACTCAAATCTTGTTCCTTTTAATGCATATTTCACCTTAGGAAACAGATAGAAGTCGCACGGCGCGACCTCCGGTGAATAAAGCGAATTGTCTAACACTGGGATGCTGTACTTGGTTAGAAACTGTACTTGGTCTTGGTGGAGAACCCACGACTTGTCCTCCCACTATTGGGGACGATTTCACCTTATTATTTCACGGAGTTCAGCAAGAGTTTGCAGCTAGTAATGCTGATTACTAGTTTCATCTTCAGGAACCCAGTGAAGATACACATTCTCATAAGTATCGAAAAAACAAACATCATCATTGCGTTGAATTTTGATTTATCATTCGAACTTTTTTGACTTTCGGTGAATCTGGGCTCTTCCAGTGCATGGATTAGAGCTTCGTCATAAGTAAAAAACCACGATTTGCCACATGTTACTATCCTTTCCAATAAGTATGGGCCATTTTCAATGGCATTCAAAGTATTAGTACAAACATTTTTGCGAACTTCTTGTTGTTCAATTATATCGGTCGGTATTATCGGTCATATCAAACCAGATTACCGATTTTTTCGATATTGTCATCCGTTTTTGACGTAGAAGGACGACCCAGGCGTAAATCATCTTCAACGTCTTCTCGGCCATCTTGAAAACGCTTAAACGGCTCAAAAACACGTGCACACGATAAACATTCATTGTCATACAATTCTTTCAATAAATTATAAGTTTCAGTAGCGGTTTTTCCAAGTTTCAAGTGAAATTTCACAACAATTCGTTACTCTATTGTTACACTTAACATATTTCCGGCGAAACAAAAAAACAACTCTAATGAGACTAAAAGCTACGGTTATACGGATCTGTTTACAGAAGTGAGAGGTACTGCATTCGAAAGAAAACGTTTCACGCTAAACAGCTGTTGATCGCCGGCCTTTGGCGCATGCGCATGCGCACTTCTTCTATGGCAGCGTTAGTCTCGTTGTTTAATAGCTACACCTCGTATAACGACAAACAAGATGGTATTTAATTATGTGGCGTAGTCACTTACAAAACAGGATAACATATGTAATATATTGAAATTAATTTTAATAGGCCCAGACACATTAAATATATAAAGTTGAAAGATGACTGAGGACGATTCAGAAACACCCTCTCATATGTAGTGAAATATTATCATATGTTAAAAAAATATGGAATATTTTATATGTATAAGAACAAGAACGAGATTTAATTAAAGTTTAAAACAAGAAGATGGAAGCTTCAGATATTTGGGCGAAAATTAGTTCTAAAAACTTCCGACTCTCCCTAAAAGTTTGCCAAGTAAACCCAATTAACGAAAATTAAGAGTTCAACAGACGTTTTTAGATGACTAACGTGTACTCCCCTTATTTGGGATTAAAACATTCTCTCCTTCCCATGTATGATTTAGCGTTACGTGGGCGGACCTGCCAGGTCAATGTAACGAATGAGATAAAAGTTCGAATATTAAGTTGACCAAAAATTATCCATTTTGTATGTCATCACAAAGTTTAAATATTTTGATATAAAATAACAAATTTTACTTTTACTTTAATTGAAATCTGATGATCTAAATTGAGACGTTTTTTACAAAATCTGCCCAAATTCATTTTCTTCGTTTTTTGAAAAAGCGCGGTAAAACAACCCCAAACACCACAACCAAACCTGTGGCGTTTTTTTGGGAACAGACAAAAGACGCTAATTTTTGATAATGTTTTACAAAAAGTTAGAAATAATAAATATAACATAATAGACAAAATAAAAATTTTCATAAACTATCAGCGTTTCTTTTTCTTTAAAAAAAACCTTGCGAACTTTCCGGACAACCGGACGGATTAATTAGCAAACACAGAATTTAAAGAGGTATTGACCGCATTTAGCATGAGCTCAATATACGAGGGTTGATCAATAAGTACCCGTGTTTGAAATAATTTTTCATAAATTAATTTGTATTTTTCAACGTAGGTCTCCTTTTAGGTCTATACACTTGTCTATACACGTTGGTGCCATTTGTTTAACACCTCGAAGCAATACGATTTTTCAAACCATCCAAAATACGCTTCTGTCTCGCCGATAACCTCTTCATTTGGGCTGATTTATTTTCCTGCGAGCCATGTTTCCAAGTTAGGGAACAGAAAAAAGTCGCTGGGTGCCAGGTCGGGTGAGGGAGGTGGGCGCGGAAGCAATTCATAGCACAGTTCGTGCAATTTGGCCGCGACAATTAAAGATGAATGTGCCGGTGCGTTATCGTGATAGAAGAGCACTTTGTCTTAGCCAAATGGGGCCGTGCCTTCTTCAATTTCTTATCGAATCTGTCCAACAACTCACTCTAGTACTGCCCTGTGAAAATCCATTAAAAATCGTGGCCATAACCTTTCCGGCTGATGGAACCGTTTTTGCCTTCTTCGGAGCAGATTCACCCAGAAAAATCCACTGTTTTGACTGTCTCTTGGTCTCTGGCGTGTAATAATGTATCCAGGTTTCATCAACGGTAACGATTTGACGTCAAAAGTCTGGCGGATTTCGCTTAAAGCGGTACAAACACTACTTTGACATTGTTAGTCGTATCCGCTTGTTGTCCACCGTGAGCAATCGCAACACCCATCGGGTCGACACTTTCCTCACAATGTCTGAATGATTGTGGCGGGTTCATATATTTTTTTCTTTATTTGAGTTTTTCGCCACAAAAAATATATCAGCTCACCTATTATATTTTTTTGGTAGTATGTCACTGTCATTAAAAATTAATTGTCAATGTAAGTATCATTGACAGACACAAAAAATATATTTACTTTCTATCTTTTCATAATTTATAGAAATTAACATACTTTATTTTTAGATTCGTTTTGAAAACGGGAGGAGAATACTTCCCGAAACGTTAACGTTAAAAGTTTGTATATTTTTTTTAGAAAATTTTTATATTTTTCAAATCTTGTTCGTTTCAAATTCGTTCGTTCGTGGGCAAATTTATTACAAAAAAGAATCATTGAGAAATTTGTCTCTATTTGGTTTTTTATTTATTTTTTTTATTTAGTTTTTTTATTTAGTTTTTTATTTTTTATTTAGTTTTTTATTTAGATATTTTTGATATTTTTTGAGTTTTAGATCGTGGCGCAAAACCCACATAAAGAAAGAAATACTTTCCTCACACCTAGCTTATCATTAAAAATCTAGATTGCCGTTCCGTACGAGACCCCTACGGCCTCAGCTACTTTCTCAGCGCACTTTCGTTCGGCGATCAGCAAGAATCACATCATGGACCTTTTCGACGGTTTCCTCGGTAACCACGTCAGACGGGCGTCCTGGCCGTTCTTCATCGAAAACAGTTGTATGACCACGCCTAAACTCGTTAAACCAATATGATGGGTTCGCATAGACAGCATCCAACTTCATTTTTATTTCTTCCATCCAAAAATAAAAAACGAATTACGGATCGATATTGCTCTTTTTCCATTTTATACAAAATACGAATGATAAAACTGGCTGTCAAAAAAACTAACCTCTAAATTTATCTGAAATTCAGCGTGAGATTATTTAACAGTCTGCAGTACACGATAGTAATGTCATTTTCACTCGTCAACGCCATCTGTTATCAAATACTGGTACTTATTGATCAACCCTCGTATTTGAGATTGATGAGAACTCTGAAATAACCAAAATAAATTGTGGTATTTCTAAACTAATCATCCAAAGAACTGAGATGAATTACAAAATTGTGTTTTGTTTGAGGTATCATATCATGTTTATTGCAGATTTGTAATTTGAAACGATAAACAACTAAATATTGCTCAGTTACAACAATTACCGCAGATTTCCTGCAAAGCGTTGTGTAAACCATTGAAAACCTTTGACAAGGATATTCATGTTAGAATAATCAGGATATAATCAGAGGCTAAATTTAGATATAATCTCCCGATAATGTTAACATAGTTACGTCGAAATTGAAAATCACAAACTGATTTTTATCAGCTATATAATTAATTTCGTTTTTACATTAAACATTACAATGCACGCAGTAAATTTTATAAGGATCTTAAAACAAATAAAACAATATTTTAAAATAAAATTTTCAATATGCCCGATAAGAAAAAAGGTACAATTTCCATTAATAGGTTTCTCGAGCCTCTTCGATAGGTAAGTTTCAGATCGTGCAAGTTCAGCGAGCATGAATGGGATAAAGATTTAATTATGATAGTTTCTTAAAGATATTCTTTTATCTGTTTAACAGTTAATTGTTGCAAAATAACCGGGTTCATGTTGATTACCCAAGTATATTTTCGGCACAACTGATCTGCAACAAAAGTAATTACCGACAAAATAGAAATTTGCGCCAACAGATTGGTTATATTAACTCAGATCAAAGAAGCTTATGCCCCCATAAATTGCACGTTATTTGTTTACTACCACCCGTAAAACCACACACAGTATGAATTACTGGGGACGCATCAGTTGTGTTACTTTGTTGCCTGCAACACATCTTTTCAAGAAGCGGATGTTTTTAATGCGTTCTGAAAATGAATATCCGACCACTTTTTCGAGCAATTGATGTCTTATGTCCGCTATTGTCCGACTTATGTTAGGTTCTAAGGCGTCTATAGTTGCTAGTTTATCGGCACAGACCAAAGATTTAACATAATCCCAAAGAAAATAATCTAAAAGAGTTAAATCATATAACCTTCGTGGTCAATTAACAAGTCCGTTCCTCAGAATAACTTTCTCATCGAATTGTTCCCTCATTGAATTGATGGTTGTGTTGGCTGTATGACCTGTGGAGTCGTTCTGTTAGAACCAGATCTCATCCAGATAAATACCATACAAATTCGGAATTAAATAATCATTGATCATCGCTCTATAATGATCCCGATAACGAATTGATAAATTTCGATCTTCATCAACACGGAATGCCCAGGTTTTTGTTTAAATATAGAGCAGCGTGAAATGCGTTCGAAATTTCGTCGAATACATCGCTCGGTTGGACAATTATGTGCACCAAAAAAGATTATAAATTGGACATACAGCACACTGATTTTGATAAAAAGTTTTGACAATTTGCAAGCGTTGATCTGACGTGAAACGTTTCATGACATTTACCGTGAAGATTTAACAGCGACCTATATCGGAAGTTCGGACACACTACGAAATTTAATATCAAATCTAAACAGAAAATAATTCAAAAGCATAGTAAGTCCTTTAACAGTGAGACCTAATCAAACAAGAATATATACTCTCAAATTATTGCTGTCTCCTAAACAAAGATATATCCAACGATATCATCTTAATATCCATCACCGAGAAGCATCTCGTTCTAAGTAGAAACTTAACTTAACAAATGCTATTCATGTACAGGAAATGTACAATCGAAAAATTTATTTTAAAATGACTTTAGCGGCATTTTAGCAAATTTTCCTGTGAATTTCGACCGTCTTAGAAATATGAAACTAGTTGGTCGTAAGAGGTTCGTGTTTGTTTCTTCCGTTTCCGTCCTCCATTTGTAAAATGGATGTAAAAATAGCGAATTTTAATTTAAATAAGACTACGTTCATTTACACCCTAACTTTTCTAAGAATATAAAATTTTCTCCGTAATAAAACTTTTTCTTAATAAAAGTTATATAACGAATAATAGAATTATCCACTTTGGTAGAATAAAAGGAACAAGATTTTTTTTCGAAATATAACAGTTTTTAACAAAGAATACTCGAACAATCTCATCCAATAATACTAATATTATAACACAAAAAATATTTACATCTATTACATTTTTTATTTTTATATTAATTTAATTTATTAATCATGCCCAAAATATATTTGTAGTTCGGCATCATGTTAGAGACCATCAAAAATTCATTCAAAATTTGCCAGTTCCAACTAGTTAGAGGTCATATTATTATTTTATGAAATTTAGAATAGTTACCATTATATTAAGCTTCATTCAATTTTTTTTAAACTTATCTTCAAATATTTCAGCGAAAAAATGACTAAAACGTCTAACTTCTCAACTGATATGTGATAGCAGCTTTTAAGCTCATTTCTGGCCAACGATTTCTTGAATTAAAAAAATACAGTGATACTCCACCATCCTCCCTATTCACCTGATTTTGACTACGTGTGACTTCTGGCTATTTTCTCAAAACTAACAAACTACTACCAACTACTAGAGGTGGGCAAAACAGTTATTTTTAAGTAACAGTTAGAACTGTTACTGTTACTTAAAAATAACATGTTATTGTTTGTTAATTTTGTTATTATAATAATATTGTCACGTTTCGCTTACATTTGCTATTGAAACAGACATATTAAAACCATATATACGCGCATATACAATATAACAATAATTACCAAAATAACAAGCTTCAGGTGGTTTTAAGTTGTTAAATCATATGCATAATACAAAATATAATCGTACAATACACAGAATAAAAAAATAAAAAGTTATAATACAAAAAACGTTAAATAATACATATAATCATTTCATTTTAGTAATAATTGTGTTTTTAATGGAAGATTCTGATAACCTGAACAGTGAAAATATATTAAAAATATGTAATTTTATTGCAATTTTTTAATATTCTTATTTCCCATATATTTACTAAATAATCTAGTGCATATTATTAGCAGTAACTAGTAGGTATCAACCATTAAAATGTTCAATTCTTCTATTGGAACCTTTGGTGTGAAACACTAAACTTGAAGAGATTTACCACTAAACACCAAATCACTTTTTTTGAACTGCTCGACGCACGTTTCGCTAACCATGTTAGCATCATCAGGAGATGATTTAATATAATTCTAAAATTAAACTACGTTCTATTTATATGAAAAACCCTGCCTAACGAAGCGTGTAAAAATCATGAACCGTGAAGTTTACTAAGTCTTACATTAATAATGGGCAATCCTCTGTCACCGTTCTTAGCCAACTTATTTATGAGTAAATTTGAAACCGAGGCAAGAGATGAATTCAGTTGCTTTCCCAAGGTATAGTTAAGATATAAGTTTTTGCCATTTTCGATTCGAAAAATGAAAATTTAGATGATTTTATTAAGAACTTAAATAACAAATCCTAAAATATAATATCCACGCATGAACTCGAAAACAACGATAGTTTACCATTTCTGGATGTTTTAGTCGGTAGAAACAATAAAAATAGGTTAGATTTTGATATTTTTAGAAAAAACACCACCACTTCGAGGTACATTTCTAACGAGTCAAATCATAGCTTCCAAAATAAGATGGCTAGTTTAAATTTTATGGTAAATAAATTAATTAATTTTCCTTTAAATAAAGATAATTATAACAAAGAATTAAAATTAATTTGGGAGGTATCTGAAGTGAATGGTTATAATAAGAACATTGTAGATAAATTAATTAGAAAACATAAGTTCAGAAAATTGTTGAAAGAATCTTCGACTTTTCAAAAGGATCAGAACACAAAGAAATTCATGGTAATACCATTTGATGCCCAATTAATAACAGGGCTAGATAAAATTTTGAAAAAAGTGAACATTAAGGGTGTGTACAAACCATATAATAAATTAAGAGAAGTTCTGGGTAATCCAAAGAATAAAGTAGAGCAACATGAAAAGTCGGGGATTTACGAAATTAGTTGTCAAGACTGTGATCGAAGGTATATTGGGCAAACAAAAAGATCCATATTGACAAGTTATAAAGAACATATTGCCCACATTAGATATGGGAGAAATGAAAAATCTTGTGTTGCCCAACATGCAATCGAACATGACCACAGTATAGATAGTAGTAATTTAAGACTAATTAAAAGTGTTAATAATAATAGGGCTTTGGATGCATATGAAAGCCTTCAAATAGAAAAATGAAAGAAAACCATGAACCGAGATAAAGGACCGATTCCTTTCAGGCAACTTTCTCAATTATTAATGTAAGACTTAGTACACTTCACGGTTCATGATTTTTACACGCTTCGTTCGGTATGGTTTTCATATAAATAGAACATAGCTTAGTTTTAAAATTAGATTAAATCATCTCCTGATGATGCTAACATGGTTAGCGAAACGTGCGTGGGGCAGTTCAAATAAGCGTTTTGGTGTTTAGTGGTAAATCTCTTCAAGTTTAGAGCAATTTTTTCCTATTACGTTGGAGACTGTAACTGCTGGACTTTCCTAGTAAAAGACAGAAACCTCACCTTCCTGTAGATGTGTATTTTTGACTTTTTCTATGAACAAGTGGGCATTAAGGTTGTGTACAAACCATATAATAAATTAAGAGAAGTACTGGGTAATCCAAAGGATAAAGTAGAGCAACATGAAAAGTCGGGGATTTACGAAATTAGCTGTCAAGACTGTGATCGAAGGTACACGGCTATCAGTGAAAAATTTACTTAACAATGTAATCGAAGCAACAATTCTAAAAGGAAAATATAAGGAAGAAGTGTTGATACCCCACATCCCAATGATACCAACTGACGTACTATGTGAATTTAAACGACTGCAATTTCCAGTGCAGCTTGCTTTTGCAATGACCATAAATAAATCACAGGGTCAGTCTTTAAGAATTTGCGGCATTAATCTTGAAAACCCATGCTTCTCTCATGGACAGTTGGATGTTGCCTGCTCTCGCGTTGGGAAACCGTCAGCTTTATTTGTTTACGCGCCAAGTAACCAAACAAAAAATATTGTATATCATAAAGCATTAGAATGAATATTATCAAGTTTATAAAGTATTGCAGTCTACGAAATAGAAAAAACTTATTTTTGTAAATAATCGTCGTTTATTGTTGAAACATAACGTGATCACTCAGGTATACTTATTAAATTTTGGCAGAACGAAGTCTGTCCGGGCAGCTAGTTTTGAATAAAATACAATAAAAAATTACTGGCAAATATCGTCCTGTTATCATCACTCTAATTTTGTTGCCTAATCGATCATCTTTTTATTTAGGCAGAATGTGTATGGCCACTGAAAAATATTGTTGTCTCCAAAACAAACTTATATTCAACAATATCATCATGATATCCATCACAAAGAAGCGTCTGGTCCTAAATGGAAACTTTACTCATAAACGTCACTCACATCCAGGAAATATACGATCTAAAATGGGTTTTGAAACGACTTCAGTGGCATTTGGGTACACTTTTTCAACAATATTGACCTTTATAAGGACAGAAAACTTTCATTCCTCCCTTTCTCAAGTCGTTTGTCTTTGTTTATTTCGTTTCCGCTTGTCTTTGTTGTTCGAATCGGAAATTTACGTTAAAATTGTTGGTTTTAATTTAAAGTTGTAGTAATTCGGTTTCCTTATTTGAAGAGAATAAAAAATTTACTTTTGCGATCTTGTTAAAGAAAATTTCAAGCCACTAGTTTCAATTTCATAATCTCTAATATATTAGTATGATAAGCATACATAAGATTTTATATGAACATTTAGCCGTGAAAAAGATTTGTGCGCGTTGGATTCTGCATAATTTGACAATCACTCATAAAAAGGCTCGTTGTCGATTGGTGCAAAGAAGTGCTCAAAAAATACAATCCTGGCACGTCAAAAGTCATGTATAACATCTGCTCTTGGAGAGAGGAGAGAATCTTGGGGCTATGCCTATGAGCACGAAAGTAAATAGCAGTCGATCGTATGGGTTTTTCAAAATGAGCCAAATCCAACAAAAGTAGTTCGCGCAAGAAGCACTTCGAAGCAAATGATCGCCTGTTTTTTGGAATAAATGTGCATGTGGCTACAGTGCCACTAAAGAATCGTAGTGGATATATGTGTAAGTGTCTATGGGGTATGGTTATGGGGTAGGAAGCAATATAAATAAACCATCCGAACGCTGGAGTTCTATTCTATATCCAGTTCCAGTTCTATTAATATATTTACATTCCTCGTATGTTAATCAGTTATTTGTATTCCCTATTAACCGGCAGCAACCGCTATGGGGATGAACTATGGTTAGCGTAGTAGCGCGTTCGACTCTCGTGCTCGGTCGGTAAAAACTGGAGAAAAAACCGCCCCGAGATGATAAACAATTTTCGGAAATATTCCATATTTCTTGTATTAAGTCAACCTTTTCTTAATAAATATAGTTAAATCTCAATCCTAAATAGAAAATAATCCAAACTCATCATAATCTTATTATCGCTGAAGCCAAATAAAACAAAAACATTCCCGTCGAAAATATTTTTCTCCACTAAACAAAGTTATATCGGACAGAATAAACATGATGCACATCACAGAGAAGTGTCTGGTTCTAAGCAGAAACTTTACTTATAAACACCACTCAGATCCAGGACATGTACGATGGAAAAATATATATTTTCAAACGACTTCAGAGGCATTTCGGCAAACGTTTCAATAAAATTTAACCTTTTACAGAACAGGAAATCGGTTCGTCGTCTTTGGATCTTTGTGTCTTTCACTTCCGTCCCCCATTATGAAAATGGACGAAAAAATCTTTCAAAAACTTTACTTCTCACTCACATTTATCTCAATAATAAAACTACCTGAATCATATAGAATTTTCCCCTTTGATAGAGTTGCAAAAGCGCTTATTAGTCAGCTTGTTCGTTTCTTTAGATTACACTCAGGGGGCTGATGTGTATGCCATAACTTTTAAAGTATAGAATTTTTTTTATTATTATACGAGATTTGTTAAAGAATAATTTTATTATGTGTTCTGTGTCACAAATTAAATTATTACATAAGACTAACTAGACCTTTTAGTTTATAACGAGATATATACGTTTCTTCTTCTTCTTCATATTCGTCTTTACAGAAGAGTCGCGACTTATAGAATAGAACCCCATTCGGTTCACGTATTTTCCAAACTATTTCTCGCCAGCGTTCTCCATTTCTGGTCTCCTTGGTTGGATATTGGAGAGATGTACTAGCAAGGTCGTTACCACCAGTCTTTCTAGGTTATTGCAATCCCTGCGTTTAATGTGGCTGAAGAATTTTAATATTCGTTTATCAGTAATTTCGGATAATGGGGTCATTAATCTTGAATAAAGAATGCGTGTGTTCGTCGGGCAGTCCACCGAATGCGAAGAACCCATCTCTAGCACTAAAGTTTAAAATAATCAATGTGCTTGAGGTCTTTTTTTTACTTAAACTTTTTTTATTAAATTTTATAATTATTAGGTCTACAAAAAAATATTGACCCTTTTTTACATAAAATTAATATTTATTTATACCAAACCAACATACATGTCAGTCTTGAAAATAATATCACTTTCGATGCGTTTCTGTCATTTCTCGGGCAGCTGGCGAATCCCTGCTCGGAAAAAGAATTGTGGTTTTGATACCATAAATTCGGTAATGCCTTTTTCGATTGTGCGAAAGTGCGTATCAATATGATGTTGTTGCGGAGAACAAAAAAGGTGAAAATCTAAAGAGGCCATATCTGGAGAATAGGCCGTATGAGGGAGAACTTCCCAGCTCAAATTTAGTCGTCTCCGTTCGATTACATCACTTGAATGCATCAGTTCTTGATAACGCTCAGAAGTTACAGTTTTCCTGGGTTTGAGCAACTTAAAGTATAGCACATCTTTAATATCCTACTAACAAATTCACATAGAAATACTTTTTTTAGCGTGAATATTTGGCTTTGCAGTTGACGTTGATGATTCCTCGGGATAAACCCATGCTTTCGTCTTCTTAGGGTTATCGTAAAGAATCAACATCTCAACCTGTCACGATTTTAATTTCTTAAATCCTTTTTTTTTACGTTTTGTGAGGTACTGTCGCGGCAACAAAATGATATAAGAGATTAGACTGTGGACCGACCGTTGTTTCCAGCACCATTTCTTAAAAAAAGAAGAATTATTATTATCCGTGACACCTGGTATATATTGGCCATGTTGGATTCAGACTATAACACAATGCAGCTCACGATATCCTGTGGTAAACTGTGTGAAACCAGTCTGTGTACTGACCAACAGTCATGTGTACCAGGTATGCATGAAAAAAATTAAGTTTTACATGGGGCGAGAATGAATTATAAATTTTTCTTGCATTTGAATATTTTAAATATTTTCCCACTATGCAATTTTTCATGCATACATGATACCTAAACAGGACTTGGGCGGGCCACGGACGAAATTTTCTTAAAGTGGTGCTCTTAGATTACCTGAAAATCACCGGGGAGTATTATGGATCACTATTGGACCGATTAAAGAATGTTATTCAAACTAAACGTTCACATCTGCCCAAAAATAAACTGATGATGAATATTTCCACGTTTACCATATTTGCCAGATTTGACTCCAAGTGATTATTTCCTCTTGCTAAAAGCTGAAGAAATGGCAGGCAAGAGGAAGATTCACTTCAAATAATGCGGTCAAAGCTAAAATAAAACAACCATATAAACAAATATTAGATAAATTTCATTTTACTGAGGGTATCAAAAACGTGAAACGTCGTTGTTTTAAATGTATTGAGTTGCAGGATGACCACGTTGGAGAATTTAAAAAAATTCAAAAATTTTTGATATTCTTTGTTAGAACTTTTCGACCTATCCGTGAATATTACGATAAACTAAATATTTTACAGAAGTCGCACATATATTACCTAATTGACGATAAATAAAATTAAATCTTAAACCTAAAATAAAAATATCACCAAATCATCACAAACCACTTATCAGCAAAATTTAATATTGAACGAAAAAATAAAACCCGAATATTCCCACCGAAAATATGGTTGTCACCTAAATAAAGTTATATCGTACATTATCATCGTGATATTCATCACCGACAACCGTCCGGTTCTAAGCCGAAACTTTACTCATAAAGGCCACTCAAGTCCAGGAAATGTACGATAGAAAAATGAGTTTTGAAACGGCTGTATCAGCATTTCAGCAGATTTTTCCACGAATGTTTGACTCTTAAAAAGAACAAGAAATTGTTTCGTCATTTTTGGTATGTCCTTCTATTTTCCGTTTCCGGATTCAGAATACTGACGTGAAAGTCGTTGATTTTAATTTGAGGCCGGGGCTACTTTCCATTTCGGTACTTAAAGAAGGAAAAAAATCTAATTACTGTAATGATTTTGTAATAATTAAAAGTTTTTAATTTCTTTTTTATGTATTTTATTGTTTCTAGAGCGCTTGTTTTATTATATATAGAGAGTTTGCTTTTACTAGATTGCCTAAGGGATAATTCTGATTTTCTGAAGATAATATAGAAAGTAATATTTTACACTATAAAAGTAATTATGCTTTATTTGTTATTAAACTTTTTATTATATGCTTTATAATATTTTATGCTTAAAAATTATCTTAATTTTTAAATTTAATGGTTTTAGTACTTAATTTTTTTTTTCATCTATTAATGTGGTGATTTATTCACGGTTCATAATTTCTACCCAGTTCATTTGGCAAAATTTACATATAAAGATATAATCTAGTATAGAACTCTAAATATTTCAAAAAGTCTATTTTTTTATTAGCTTAAAAATTCTTTGAATCTTTTAGAATATTTTTTCCCTAAAAAATTTGCGTTTTTTCCAAGCGCGTCGGACTGCTTCGAAACCACACCAGCGTCAAATAAGTACCTGCTAGGGAGGTACCGTCTAGGTACAGCCTAATGTTACCTTATGATTTCTAACTTCTTTAATACACAACAGATGTCGTTAAAAGATACTTATGTTTAGTCAGAAGCATTTACAAACAAAACTACATTAATATAACGCCAATACATGTAGAAAAAAACAATTTCTTTGTATGAAATCAAAGTTTATTTGTAATCTCAGAGTGCTTATAAGTTACAGTGAGTGACGCAAAAGTGTACTAGAGCAAAAAAGGTACAAAAAAATCGTGACCAATGCGGCGTCGGAGCGAATACGTCATCGAGACAACCGTTGAATAGATTTGAGGTTGAGAGCGATTAGAAGGCAATTAATGAGAACGAAACCTATTTATGAGGACCTGAGCCGAGACGAGTTCCTAAACCGTTGCTCGGGAGGCTATTCGCAATATAACAAAAGTTTCAATGCCTCCAAAATCTTTTTCAAGTGGCACAAACGCCTTGAATATAGCGAATGATACTGCTGTGTGCAGTTTTAATGATCGTTTACTAATATTCTTCGAATTATGAAAGATTTGGATATGAATATTGGCATCCAATCATACAATTTTTGTCTGCTAAGCGTATCAAGCACGCCGAGATGTCTTTGACAAATGCAGCGAAAGAGGCACGCTCGAACATAAAATGTTCGAGGGAAGAGATTGAGGAAGAATATTTAAATATAGAAGGGCAGCTTTATAGTCCTTACAGTCTTATAGTATTTACAGTCCTGGGATAGCAGATTAACGCTAAACATTTTTAAACAGTCGGATTTTTCATTTATTTATGTCTAAAACACATTTCAAAAATTTAAACACGTTTTCTTCGAAACATTTTTTACGACAATTTTCATTATTTTCATGATAATTTTTAATAATACCTTTAAAATAACATTTCGAAGTGAAATACGTACGGAATTCTTAACAAATCATTGCCCTTTTTTATCAAAAATTTCACGTTTTTTATTTAGATACTAACTAATCGAACAAAAATCAATATTTCCAAAATCTCGTACGTTTTTCACTAGCTATAAACACGTACTAAACTCAAAGAGATTTACCACTAAACATCGAATCACTTTTTTTAAAGTTCTTGACGCACGTTTCGCTAACCATGTTAGTATCATCAGGAGATGATTTAATCTGATTCTAAAACTAAACTATGTTCTGGTTATATGATACCCCTTATTGCTAACCTACTACCTGGAAGAGGTACTACCTACCTAAATGAAGCGTGTAAAAAAAAGAATACAAGAAAAAGGGAAAAAAGGGAACAAAAGAAAGAAAAAAAACGAACCATGTAATTTACTGAGCCTTACCTTAATAATTGAAAAAGTTTACTGAACAGGTCTTTCAGATGCATCCAAAGCCCTATTGTTAGTTTTAACCAGTTTTACTTAATCACACTTTTAACCAGTCTTACAGTATAAGATTTTTTTAAAATTATTATACGAAATTTGTTAAAGAATAATTATAATATGTGTTCTGTGTCACAAATTAAAGTATTACATAAGACTAGCTAGACCTTTTAGATTACAACGAGATATATACGTTTCTTCTTCTTTATTTTCGTCTTTACAGAAGAGTCGTGACTTATAGAAGCTCATTCGGTTCACGTTTTTCCAAACTATTTCTCGCCAGCGTCTTCCATTTCTGATCTTCTTGGTTGAATATTGCAGAGATGTACTAGTATGGTCGTTACCACCAGTCTTTCGAGGTTATTGCAATCCCTGCGTTCAATATGTCTGAAGAATTTTAATATTCGTTTATCAATAATTTGGGATAGTGGGGTCATTAATTTCTTGAATAACGAATGCGTGTGTTCGTTTGGGAGTCCATCGAATGCGAAGAACCCAACTCTAGCACTAAAGTTTAAAATAATGAATGTGCTGGAGGTCTTTTTTTATTTAAACTTTTTTATCTTCTAACACAAGGTTTTTAATTTCTCCTATATCTAATGTAGGCAATGTGTTCTTTATCTCTCGTTAATATGGATCTTTTTGTTTACCCAATATACATTCGATCACAATCTTGGACATCAAATGGCATTACTATGAATTTATTTTTGTTCTGATCCTTTTGAAAAGTCGAAGATTCTTTCAATAATTTTCTAAACTTATGTTTTCTATTTAATTTATCTACAATGTTCTTATTATAACCGTTCACTTCGGATACCTCCCTAATTAATTTTAATTTTCTTGTTATAATTATCTTTGTTTTAAAGGAAAATTGATTAATCTCTAATTAATAAGTTTGAAGCTCAATTAACAAAAGGGCTAGACAAAAAATTGAAAAAAGTGGACATTAAGGTTGTGTACAAACCATATAATTGATTAATTATATGGTTTGTACACAATTAAGTGAGAGATTAAGAGAAGTTCTGGGTATCCAAAGAATAAAGTAGAAAAATCTTGTGTTGTCCAGCATGCAATCGAATATGACCACAATATACACATTAGTAATTTAAGACTGGTTAAAAGTGACAATAGGGCTTTGGATGCGTATGAAAGCATTCAAATAGAAAAATGCAAGATAATCATGAACCGGGATAAAGGACCTTTTGTTCTCTTTTCCCCCTTTTTGTCTTTTTTTACAGGCTTCATTATCTAGGTAGTACGCTTCCTATGTAGTAGGTTAGCAATTAGGGTTCTCATATAAATAAAACGTAGTTTAGTTTTAGAATTAGATTAAATCATCTACTGATGTTGATAACATCATTAGCGAAACGAACTTTAAAAAAAGTGATTCGGTGTTTAGTGGTAAATCTCTTTGAGTTTAGTGTTTCACACCGAAGGTTCCGATAGAAAAATTGACATAAACATGTAGATTAATGTCTAGAGAGAATAGGTCCAGTGTCGCCATTTTTCAATAGTTTTTGATAATATTTTTTTGTATTATACCTAAATATATGCCTAATCACTTCCTTAAATATTATTATCTTATTACCTTTTTTCCATCCAAAAAAATTGCCCAAAATTCCTTTGTGTAGCTTATTACAGTGGTATTACCTCTTAAGGAACATCCCCACACAATCAATTATGTCACGATAAAGAACGCGTAATCTAAAATCTGAACAGAAAATAATCGAAGGCCATCATGTGTTATATACAGAGGTCAAACTAAAGAAAAAAAAACGACCAACAAAAAATATTTATTAAAAGTTATATCCAACAATATAGAAGTGATATACATTACAAAGAGTCTTTTGTATAGTCTCAAGAAAATATTTTACTCTGAAGCGTCATTTAACTTTACAAAATGTATGTTGTAATAATGTGAGCATTTCGACGGCTTTTGATCCTTACAGGAATAGGAAGTTGATTCCAGCAAATTTCGCTTTCATCTCGCGTTTGTTAGCATTCGTTTATGTACTTTTATTCTTAGAGCAGGTAGTTACAATACATTTCTTTATGTACTAAATATAGTTAAAAAGATGCCATAGGTAGTTTACAGTTTATATATATATATATATATATATATATATATATATATATATATATATATATATATATATATATATATATATATATATATATATATATATATATATATATATATATACAGTGGTGGCAAATAAAATAAGAGTGGCGGTACCTTATTAAATATTATGTTTAGTCATTTTTATGTTGTTTCTAAGACAATATTAATTTTCCAGAATGAATTTACCAAGCATTTAAAAAGCATATCTGGTATTAGTCTGAATACAAAAAATTATTTTATTCATAATTTTACGTTGATGATATATATATTTCCTGAGATTACAAATTTAAAAATTTTACATACAGGGCCAAAAAGCAAAAAATTAAACATTTTAAAATTGATTAAAATTTATAAATATAATAAAGGCCCGTCTAGACAGCTTTAAAAGATCAGATAGATCTCCCAAATTCTCCACTATTTAAAATATTGTAAAAAATTAAATCAGGTACATAGGATAAACAGCTGGATTACTTTACTTTTAAACTAGTGTTTGAGAACGTAAAATCGTTTTAGGTTTTAGTTCCACAATGTTAAAAATAAAATTGATACATAACAAAGTAAAAATTGTTTTATTCGATTTAAAAAATTAACTATCACAAAATGTACGGCCAAATCAATCAATAAAATGTTTAAAGGTCAGTTTAAATATAGTGGAAATGTAGATATAAATCTGAGTTTGTTTTTTTATAAATATACCAATTTAATTTGCATAATATTGTTAACATGCGGTCATTAAACAAGAACTTCTTTTGAAAACTAATCTAGTTCATATTTGAAAGCTGCATTTTTTATGATGAATTAATGGTGTTCTATATTACGAAACTGGGTATACAATTTGGCCTACTTACTAAATGAAAAAGGTAACTATAGAGTAACAAAAGATTGGATGTTCGGAGGAAAAAAAATTGAAAAAAGTGGACATTAAGGTTGTGTACAAACCATATAATTGATTAATTATATGGTTTGTACACAATTAAGTGAGAGATTAAGAGAAGTCCTGGGTAATCCAAAGAATAAAGTAGATCGTCATGAAAATGTACGGTCAAATCAATCAATAAAATGTTTAAAAGTCAGTTTAAATATAGTGGAAATGTAGATATAAATCTGAGTTTGTTTATTTATAAATATACCAATTTAATTTGCATAATATTGTTAACATGGGGTCATTCAACAAGAACTTCTTTTGAAAACTAATCTAGTTCATATTTGAAAGCTGCATTTTTTATGATGAATTAATGGTGTTCTATATTACGAAACTGGGTATACAATTTGGCCTACTTACTAAATGAAAAGAGTAACTATAGAGTAACAAAAGATTGGATGTTCGGAGAAAAAAAACATTTTCTCAAAAAAAAAATATATTCTGTGTGGTGTTACTTCACTTTGTAGGAGTTTAAATGATACCATCAGCAACATAATCATAGTACTACAGAGTACAACAATAATCATAGTACTACAGAGAAAAGAGAAATGTTTAATATTGTCATTTATCAAACTATCTTTAAATATCGTGATGTTACGTTAGCATCATCAGGAGATATTTTAATCTCCTGATGATGCAAAAAGCGCGTCGATAAGTTTAAGGTGATTACTAGTAAATCTCTTCTAGTTTAGTCTTTCATACCGAAGATTCTAAAAGAAGAATTGATCTTATCTACTCGAAATTCCTTCGAGAGAGACAAACAGTCAACAAACAATTGTTTGGACGTTATGACGCATTTAAGAGAGAGAATGTTAATTGGAAAAAATGTGGAATAACAGTTCATCTCACATATCGACCCTTGTCATTGGCCAACCCCTGTATTCACCAGACACGGCACCTCGTGACTTTTTTGGTTTCCTAAATTCAAGTTACCACCTCGTGAAAGACGTTTTGCATTCGAACGAACTGAATACTATCTGGCATTAACTCAGACAGTTAACTATTATAACTATGTTGTGTTTTATTGGATAATTCCCACTGTTTATTTGATAGATATATTATCGTTTTGGCTCAAATACTAAAGCCCCTTGGGTATCAAAAGCGATTGTACTAATTATGCTCTAGAAGAACTTGAAATTGACCCTAATATTGGCATAAAAAAAAATAAAACAAACTAATTTTGCTTCAGTATAACCCAGAATAACAAAAATTTACGAAATAAACTCAATAACTCTATTTTTACATTTAAATTACAGCTTACAGCTTGATTCTAAAACTTTTTTCATATACATTTCGTTTTTTTACCAAAGCAACGCGGAGGTAATACTTAACTTTTATTGGTTTCGATACTCTGCCTCTCTCCGTGTAACCCATTTTCACTGGTCCCTGTTTTCTGTTATTTTTATAATTTCTGCTTTTGATAAATAAATTGGATAAGCGATAGAATATTGAATTTTGTGTACTCGATAGAAGGTTAAATAAATTATCATATTCTATAATCAATTTTTCTGCTTGATACTTCGGTGTGAAACAATAAACTCGAAGAGATTTACCACTAAACATCAAATAATATTATTTGACTTCTCGACGAGCGTTTCGCTAACCATGTTAGTATCATCAGGAGATAATTGAATGAGTGACGTTCAAACGTTTTAATGTCATCAATATAATGTATATGTCCAACTACACAGTACAATAAGCGGTTGTCTCAGCTTGACCTCATTATTTGAAGTGGATTTTCAAACAGCACCATTTCTTCTGGTTCAGAAAATAGAAGTAATCATTGGGTACCAAATAATGTGAACAGGACTCATGTAGAAGCACTTGGAAGAGTAGATCATTTTAGACAAAGTCATCAAGACGTGTGTAATATAAGTGTAATATTATAGAGAATTACCGGAGATATAAAGCAATGCTTTTATTAAAGTCTAAGCTTCCGTTTTGTGTTGCATCAATAAAAACTTTAGAGTCCTTCGCCAGTTGCATGACCAGGGATTGATTTGCAAAATAACATATTTTCTTTAATTAACCCCTCGCATTCGTATCGAACAAAACACAAAAATTGCGACTAGTTCAAAACGTCTATTGGCTCGTCGAACTGAATAGCAAAAAATTCACTTGATTTAACCTTTTCAATTATTTGATCGTGACATTATTGACCATTTCAAGAGCATCTACTGCTGGTCATAGCTGTATTCCGAACTGATTGTTGCCAGTCAGTTGATAACATCGGACCATCGTGTGGATGGCCATCCCCTGCTGCGTACACCTGCCCTTGATCTCCGTTCTAGCAATTTACGTGTCCATCTTGTATCTCTCTCTGAACCTGGCAATATGTCTATGAAATATAAATACTCCCCGTTTAATGATTTTGCTTTTATAATTAATATACCACAAGAACCTCAGAAAACGGGGTCATATTTTTTTTTTCTGCAGATGGAATCATTTTCTCCTTCTTTGTCGCACTCTCATCTGTCTCTCAAGGCCTCTAATGGCGGTGATATTTGTAGCCAGCGAACTGACATACCTTCAGACGGTGATTATTTAATACGATATTGCAGATTTTTCTGATGATTTTGTCGGTTGTAGTGGTTTTTGGACGTCCCGAACGTTAATTATCTTGAATCGAGGTACAATCGTGTTAAAATTCAGTAGGCCACTTTTAATCGTGAAAAAAAAGACTTTACAGTAGAGTCTATCTTCTTTTGTATATCCGTCGAAGATAAACCTTTCAAAACATAGTACTGTATAAACATTTGAACTTCTCCATCTCCATTTTCCAGAATATTCCAAAACTTTTTTGTTATACTTTTGTATATATATTATATATATATATATATATATATATATATATATATATATATATATATATATATATATCGAAAAAATTCACTCTGAATTTTGTTCCGTTCTATACCACCTTGTAGAGATCGTGATTGGCGTCTGAACAGCTTGACGCATATACAACAGTCATAAACTCGAAAAAGTCATGCAATGTTGAATCCAAGTGCAGAATATAACCGAAGAGCCGCGATTATCGAGTATTCACGTTGGGCGCTCTGCGACAGAAATCATTCGGTTCTTCTGGTTTCCTAAGATCATCTGTGTATGATGTTGTCGCGAGGTATAATGAACGTTGCACGAAGATTTTGCAACACTGACCTTAAGTCCAACAAAGGTTTTGCAACACTGACAAGGAAAACTCACTCGAAGGAGCACGTTGTCAGGACGCCCGATATCATTCAATGGGCTCAGGAGCTGATTTTTGAGTATCCAGGGCAATCAATCGGATAATTGTCATCGGTTGTCGGTGTCAGTGAAAAAACTATGCGTCGAATCGTCGAGGAAGACCTCCGCTACAAGTCTTACACAATTAAAGTGAGGTAAATGTTTTTCGAAGCTGCCAGGACAAAGCGAGTTGAACGCTGCTTTTGTGTTGCTTAAGAAACAGTGGGGCCGGACGTATCCGATGTTTTTCTGGCAAAAAAGTGTTTACTATCGATGCGAAAATCAATCGAAGGAATAATCGCTGGCTCGCGTAACATGACGTCAAAGATGTTCCTGTTGTTTCCAGAACAAAATTTCCGACGAATGTTCACGTGCTAAGTGTTGTGTCCAGTTTAAGGTGATGTGATACCACCGCATTTCTTTAACAAAGGGAAAAATGTCACAAAAGAAGTTTATTTGCGTATTCTGATAAATGTCGTAAAACAGTGAATGGAAACTATCGTCTGGAATTGAGTATGTTTCCCAGCAGGACAGTGCGCCCGCCTACACAAGTAATTTGTTTCAAAATTGGTTGTCGAACAACGTCGACATGTTTTGGTCCAAAGAATTGGGGCCTCCCAACAACCCAGATTTAAATCCTTTGGATTTCTATGTATAGAGTGTGGTTGAAAGTGTCACCAACAAGTCCAAACATCCAAACATCGCATCATTGAAAACCGCTATTGAAGCGTCATTCGTCGATATGGACCGTCAGAAGTGTAATGTATACATTTATAAAAATGGAGTCACACCATACAACAACGCGTTAAAATTATTGAATTATTTTATGAAAACGCGCGTTCGGTGAAAAATGTTTTTTTAGAAAATAACGTAATATCTACGGATATAGATCTGGAAGATATGGGGTTCCAACAGGATGGCGCTACACCTCACTTTGCTAATGAAACACAATTTATATATTAAGACAAAAATTTCCTAGACGAGTTATTGTAAAAAACGGTGTTGTTACTTGGCCACCAAGATCATGTAATTTGCTACCGTTGGATTATTTTCTTTGAGGTTAGGTGAAAAGTCAGGTCTACAATAACAATCCACAATCGATTTCTGAACTAAATGATGAAATTATTCGAGTCACTGTTGAGATAGAGCCATGGTTATGCCAAAATATCATCCAAAATTTTTTACAATAATAATCTGGCAGATATTACATTTCGCGTTTAAATGTCCTACAATATGCTTTAATTATCAATAACAAGTTTTTTCAAATCAACGCAAATTCTCTGTTTTGTTCATGAATTAAAAAAAAAGGTTCAGTATGAAACCCTTTATATATATATATATATATATATATATATATATATATATATATATATATATATATATATATATATATATATATATATATCATGATCAGGCTGATGATGATCAGCCTGTGTCGATCCACTGCAGGATAAAGGCCTCTTCAGCATGTTTCCAACTTTTACGATCCTGGGCTTTCCTCTGCCACTCTGGTCCAATATACTTAAGTATGTCATCAATCCATCGTTCTTTCGGTCTTCTTCGCGGACGTTTGCGATCAAGCTGTATCCACTTCAGGATTCCCTTGGTCCATCTGTCATCCCATCGCCTCGCAATTTGGCCGGCCCATCTCCATTTCAATCGCTTTGCTCTTCCAATGATGTCACAGGCTTTCGTTTCTTCCCTGATCCATGCGCAGGACTTTCTGTCTCGTCTTGTAATACCAAGCATACATCTTTCCATTCCCCTCTGTGCTATCCGAAGTTTTTAAATTGATTGGGATATGAGTGTCCAGGTTTCACTTCCGTATGTCATAACGGGTAGAACGCACTGATCGAAGAGTTTTCTTTTGGCAGGCAAAGTGGGAGTCTGCTCTTAAACACAATATTGAGCCTTTCATATGCTGTCCACAATGCCTTTCAAAAAGCTGTCCACAATCTCCAAATCCCTTCCTAAAACTGAAATTTTTCTGTCCTGAGCGAAGTTATTGAACATAACCTGACTCTTTTTCAGGTTTATTTTCAAGGCAAATGGTTCGCCAGCCCTTTGCAGCTCTTGTATGCGTCTTTGCAGCTCCTCTGTGTCTTTTGAAAGGAGAACGATATCATCTGCAAATCTAAGATAGTTTAAGTTTGCACCATTGATCTTTATACCATTCTGTTCCCAATCCAGTTTACGGAATACTTCTTCAAGGCCAGCCGAGAAAAGAATAGGCGATATTGCGTGACCCTGCCGTACACCTCATTCTATATTAATTCCCACTTCAAGATCATCAAGGTGAATTGAGGGCTGTTGCTCCATCATATATTGATCCTAATATGTTTACATATGCTTTATCTACCCCTTGCCTAAGCAGTGCATCCCTTATTGCATGCTTTGAGATGGAGTCAAATGCTTTTTCGTAGTCGATAAAAGCTAAGCACAGTGGCATGGTGTATTCGTTGTGCCTTTCTATGGCCTGTTGTACAACCTGGATGTGATCCATTGTACTGAATCCACTTCTGAATCCTGGTTGTTCTCTTGGTTGTGCGTCATTCAGTTGTTTTAATATTCTTTTAGAAATTATCTTAGTGAAAACTTTGTACATTATTGATAGGAGGCTTATTGGACGGTAGTTCTTTAGATCTTCCTGTGCTCCCTTTTTATGTAAAAGAATCACTTCTGCATTTTTCCATAAGTCAGGTATTTTTTGTTCTTTGAGGCATTTTGAGTATAATTTTGCCAGTGTTTTATGTAACGTCGGACCACCAGCTTTTAGCATTTCTACGGTTTCACTTTCCTTTCCTGGAGCCTTGCCGTTTTTCATCGATTCTATAGCATTTGTTACTTATACCCATTGTTTTTATACCCATTGCGATTTATACCCATGTTTTACCGCAACCCATGTGGAGTTAATTTTAAACATCTGCAAACCCATTGTATCAAATGGCTGGCCAAGGAGCCCGAATCACCGAATTCAGTCACGTAACATATAAAACGCCAAGATTTATCGAACAAGACTTGAACTGAATTTTTTAGACCGATTTTGTGAAATATCAAAATCAGGTGGATGGAAAAGGTTATTTTTTAAATTTTAGTCGGACTTAACAGTTACTAGATGTGACGGTACCGCAAAAACGGACATAATTTAGTTCGAGAAAAGTTACCGGAAAATTGCTCGACATTTTAAACTTTCGAAAGTTTTGATTGAAATTTTCCAGCACAATTCCGCAAGTTTACATCGCGATTTAAATTCCGTAATTTTCTCTCAATGTTGTTTAACTTTTAAGCGTAGTTTAATGAAACAAAATAACAATAGCATCGTATAACATAACAATATTCTCAAATAGAGGTTTATTTTCTATTACAATAAATAGATCTTCATCAAAAAATGGCTAAATATCAAGTGATTAGAAGTTTAAGTATGAAGTGATTTTAACTTGAGATGACTTGAGATGAATTTGAAGAAAAAACGTCGCACGTAATGCGAGGAAATGAGACAGTATAGGGAAATTTATATATATTATATTTATATATTATATTATTATATTTTTTTCAAATAACGAATAAGTATATTTCGGTGAAGTCTATGGGGGATTTCCTATTCGCGGTGTATATATTTGTACGTATTGTATAAGAAAGAGTAAAAAATCCAACAAAAAATAAAACAGAAGGCAACATTTTTAAAATCTAATATTTATTTAATGTGTGCATGTAAAACGTAAAACGTAATGGATGTAAAAGGTGTTAGATCCATGCAAAGACATTCATTACTGCGGATTATGTGAATAAAAAATATATTACATGGGATGTCATTCAGCGACAAAAACTTTCATTTTTTCTTCTTGTGTTCTGTAGCATCATCTCTTTTAAAAACTAGCAGTAGTCACCCAACATAGATGGGTTCTAGCATCCATGATATCTTGCTTGTATCGTCCTGATGTCCTGGTGAGACTCTCTCTTTGTTCGTCGCTTACTGCACCCAAATTTTCCGAAAAAAAATCCAAATGGGAGTGTAAAAAATGCATTTTTAAAGACATGCGACACCCTAGTATTTTATGGGATTTCAAGAGTTTAACTATGGAGTTTTTAAAGTTTTCATCTTCCTTCTTGCCCAGAAATCGTTTACCAAACTTACAAAATACTTCCAAGCTGCCAATTCCTTTTCATTTAATTTTTCTTGAAAACGAAAATCACCTAAAAGCTTCCTTAATTGAGTTCCAATAAATATGGTATGTCTTCTTTTAGTTTTGCATCACTTAATTTAGGACTATTTCTTTTAGGTTTCAAAATAAGTCCTATGAGGCCACTCTTTCTTACTGTAATGTTCTTTTGTTGTCCTACTATCCCATATACACCAAAAAACAGCAACACTTCGTAAAACCTCCTTGAAGTCTTAGCAATATAGTTTCGGTCTAGTTAGTGTAGTCTTAATTATTTTGCTTTATTTGCATTTCTAGTTCCTCTTGTAAAATTAATTTATTTTGCAAATACTTACGACTGTGATTTGCAGCCACTACAACTTCTACATTTTCGACGGCATCTTTAATAACTCTGCATAAAACGTTCTTCATTTCTTGATGTACTTAATTCTTTTTCGACATCATAAACATATGATCAGATATTATCAACTCTTAATCGGATTTTAACGGAAGTAAACATCCCTGTAACTTCAATGCGCCTTTCTTTAACTCTTACACGAAGCGCCTCGAATAGTTTAGCACTTAAATATGTGTCTTAATTCCTCAACTTCTATCAACTTCCTCAACTTCTCCTTTGTCTAAAATAAATCGAAAAGTTTTGTCTGCAGTTAGTAGGGTAGAGTCCCGATTAAAAGGGCGCAGATTTGACTGGATTTTGCTCCATTCGTCGACGAGTTCACAAATCCGCAAGCTAATACGGGATCCCCATAAGTCTTCAAATGATGCTGGATCCAGCGGGATTGCGGGATCCCACCTTGCTGGATTACAATCAATAGTCAATTTTTAGGGAAAATATTGTTGACGAAATGCAAACCGCGAAAATTAATTATTTTAAAATAGGTTTTAAATACTGGAAAAAAAATTACAGGCATACAAATCTCAGTGACATATCTAGGGGAAAGTTTAATAATATTTTTAGTGACAAACGATACCACCTTTAAATAATTCAACATCAAAAATGACAGTTCCTAAGTTTAAATAAGTCACATGTGACGTGGGTTACAGGATTTTATGAAGGCTCTGTATAATCGCCGGTTTCTGCGCAGCACTCTCTATTAAATTTAGTTTTATATACAGAAAATATCTTTGATAAATCTAAAGTAAAAATTGCGTCTTATATCCCAAAAAAAGGTCAAACTAACCATCAATAAAATCATCCAACCCTTTAAAGAACGGCCGTTTGGAAACGATAACACCGCTACTGAGGATTAGGGTCGAGAATTTCATTTTTCACGACGATTTCGGTGGCATTTCGAAACACTTTTTCCTTCGAGATGTAATTTTTAAGAAACGGAAACCCGTTCAGTCATCGCCGATTTGTCTCAATTTTCTTTTCGCCTGTTTCGGACGGCACGGTGGGGTGTTTGCCGATTTCCATTTCAATAAGAGTGCCATCGAATTGTGTCAATGAACATTCTCTGAATCTGACAAAAGCCTTAAAATAATCGAAGAATTAAGTACTATGGAAATGGGGAGAGAAAAAGAGAAAAGGAGGACAAGAGAGAGTGTGTAAGGGTAAAGAACACTAAGAGTAAAAAACAAATATATTATTAGAAACGTAATTTAGCACCGAAAAAATACCATTATTTAATGTATCATTACTGTACGATTCCAAATATCTTATATATTTATTAGTACCATGCCTTGTCATTTACCAGTTGAATATAATATTGGAGACTTATTTGTTTATTTTATATTATCAGGTTAATATTTCTTGACGATAATAAAAACTTTAGGTGACAAAAAATTAAGAGTGGCTTTTACATTTTTTGCTGTTCGTTCATTGTTATCGAAAATATTTTAATATCTTTGGTATACATTGTCCATGCATCCATGGGGTTTTAAATGCTCTTATGGGTCGCGTAAAGCATTGTACTCCCGAAGAGAGGCGTCTAATACTGTATATTTTTTCTCCTATATTTGGGTTTTTCGCCACTGTCTAAAACTCAAAAAATATAATAAAAAAACTATAAAATAAAAAAATATAATCAAAAACCCAAATAAAGGAGAAAAAATAAATGAACACGCCACAATCTTTCAGACGTTGTCTAATATTGTAGTTACGGAGTCAAAACAAAACTTGTAAATTTATTTGTCATCTACTAAAATGATCTGAAAGCGTTATTTTTAAAGTTTTAAAGGAGCAAAAATTAATAGATATCTCCAGAAACCAGAGATCGACCCAGAAAAACAAGCAAAAGATTGGATAAATGTATTGTACGAGAGGCGCGGAAACACCCATTTTCCATTTCGTTTGACATTAAAAGGAAAATGTGTCTACAAATCAGTATACGGACAATTCGTAGACGATTGGTAGAGACGGATCTTCAGGGAAGAGTTGCAAGAAAGGTACCACATTTAAATAAAAAAAAATTCAGTGTAGATTAAGTTTTGCCAGATTTAACTTAAACGAAAACTACAGCCGTAATTGGAAAAATATTTTATTTAGTGATGAAACAAAAATAAATCTCTTTGGATTAGATGGGAAACGGCACGTTAGGCGATATAAGAATGAAGAACTAAATTCGCGAAATACATTAGAAACAGTAAAGCATGGAGGAGGAAATATTAAACTGTGGGACTGTTTTTCCTATAATAGTGTAGGTCCACTATATTGGATCAAAGATACCATGACCAAAGAAACCTACATGGAAATATTGGAAAAAAAACCGGCCTGGAAGAAGTGTTCCGTAATCTGGATTGGGAAAAGGGATTAATGGTGTACACTTAAATCATCTTAGATTCGCAGATGATATCGTTCTTCTTTCACAAGACCTAGAGGAGCTGTAAAGGCACGTACAAGAGCTACAAAGGGGTGGGGAACCATTTGGCTTGAAAATAAACCAGAAGAAGAATCAGGTCATGTTCAATAAAATTGCTGAGGATAAAAAGATTTCTATTTTAGGAACGGATTTGAAAGTTGTGGATTACTATATATATCTTGGGCAGAGGGTTTCAATGGAAGAGCAGACCGTCCGGGAGGTGGAACGTCGTGTTAAATATGGCTGGCAGGCATTTGGCAGGCTCAACATAGTGTTTGAGCAAAGAGCAAACTACCACTTTGCTTGAAAAGAAAAGTCTTTGATCAGTGTATCCTGCCCGTCATGACATACGAAAGTGAGACCTGGACACTCACATCACAGTCAGTTCAAAAACTTCGAGCAGCACAGATGGAAATGGAAAGATGTATGCTTGGCATTACTAGAAGGGATAAAAAGATCTGCACATGGATCAGAGAACAAACGAAAGTGAGTGACATCATTGGAAGAATAAAGCAATTGAAATGGAAGTGGGCAGGCCATGCAGCGAGGCGATGGGACGAAAGATGGACCAGGGCGGCCCTGGACTGGATACCGCTTGATCGCAAATGTCCACGGAGAAGACCGAAGACACGATAGACTGATGATATTATATACTGGACCCGAATGGAAGAGGAAAGCTCAGCACCGCGAGTAGTAGTTCTGTAGTTCTTTTTAGACATCCACTTGCATGTTTTCTTAAAGCAGGCCCGACAATATTGAAACGAGGCGGATGTCAATCGCCGGGATATCTTCACATGCATTCTGAAATCTCTTAATATTTTTAATTTGTTTGGAAGGGTTTTGTTTGTTTGGAAGGGAAGAGAAAGTACAGGCGTGATGTTGAATACTGTTGAATATTAATTTTCAGCCCATTGTCACGTCGATAACCATGCCGGATGAAACCGGTTGCTTCTAGTACGGATCGAAAGCAATAACTGTGTCGACCCTTCTGATCTTGATTACAGTAATGCATTCTAAAGTGTCTAAGCAGTGAGGAAGTTATGGCTTTAAATCCTAATAATCCTTCTTGTAAATTCCCATACCAACCCAAAACTGTGCTTGGACTCTTATTGAACATAACTTCAATTTCACAAAATAACAATCTTAACTTTCGCAATATTTGTAATCTATTTTATAACTTCTATTTCAATTTCGAACAAAAATTCAGATAATTTCTTACAGAAAAGGATTTTAAATATATCCTCTTTTGTTTTCACGTACTTTTTCCAGACGTTCATAGCATAATAATGTAGCCATATTTTTTTTACTGATATTTATTCCAGCGCATTCAAGATATACTTCCTAAACTCTTTTAAATTTAAACTTTCTTGCTTTTTATAAAACTTCCATTTTGTCCTACATAAAGTAATCGAAAGAATTTAAGCCCGGAAAAATAAGCTGCCATAAAGTACAGGGTATATAGTCAGAAGAAGTTTTGCCGGAAAATACAGGAGCCATATCTTGCCAAAATATTCAGTTTGGAGATACAATAAATTGTGTCCAACAATTAGATTGTTTTATGAATGTTTCTAGATCGAATTTGATATTAATCTTTACATTTTTCTCTGCAAAACTTACCCGTAAAACACTATAGGAAATTAAGTTAAGACATATATCTAAAGGCTTGAAATATTAATAAAATATTAATGAAATGAATCGTGTATCTTTCCATGGCATATATATATATATATATATATATATATATATATATATATATATATATATATATATATATATATATATATATATATATATATACATCATGGAAAGATACACAATTCGCAATTTTAATTTCGTTAAAAATCCATAAGTGACTCAGAAGTCAAGTCTTGTTCCTCAGAAAGTCAGTTTGATGCGGTTTTTGGGCTGAAGCAGTAATAGGTTCTTATGTTTTGAAGACGATTATGGAAATCATGTTACTCTTAATTTCTGAATGCTATAGAAACATGCTAACCGAATATACTTGGCCTGAATGGATAAGTGTAGACGTATTTTGAAAGAAAACAATCAATTTAATCAAAGAAAAGTTTCCTGGACCCATTATTTCGCAAAATGGTATGGATATATATATGCGTGTGACCTTGGCAAAAAAAAACGAAACGTCAATCATTCCGGATATCGATTTGTTCGCTCTATAATTTGGCACGACGTTTCGCCAAAATCTTATTTGTCATTCTTAAGTATTGTTCGCTTCGAATAAAGAGTCTAACTGATGAGTTAGATAAGGATGTTGAGGAATTGAAGTTGATGAGTCTGAACTTTCATTGGCTGAAATGACTTCAGTAAACAAATACTTTACGAATGTAAACAAACCGTTATAGAACTTAACAAATCAAATAATTTGTAACTTTTTAATATATCATATAAACCACTCCCTAATACATGCATATTATCACAATTTCTCATTAAGGTTGTGATTAAAGAAAAAGAGACCTCTGTCAACTTCGATTTGTCTCACATTTCCTTCCGGCTGTTTCGGACAGCACGATGGGGCGTTCTTCCATTTCCATTTCAATAAGAGCGCCATCGAATTTAGCAGATGAATAATATCTGAAACTGGGACAGAGCTAAAATTGCGCGCTTTGCAAATTCGGTCACGTTCCGCATAAAATCGCCCATAAGAGATTTATCGCCATACCGACACTTAGGGATTCAATGCTTGAAAATAACTGCTGAAGACAAGTTTTGAATCCAATTGCTTACTCGTTACTCTATATGGTGCAGTAAGCGTGAATATGAAAAAAAAGGTTTCGAATTTAACATGAAATATGAAGAAAACCGATGTGATATGTATATGCAGGTGCAAAATAAAAAGTAAAGTATCCCTTAAAAAAAATCGTTCCATTATTCCTTCCTAAGACCCTTCTCTCAATGTTATTGAAGAGGGTTTCCATATATTTTATCAATTCTGTTTTATACCATATAGTAAATATAATTTCCGATAACCTCAATCGAACCCTTTCCCCAATATTTCTCTGATCTCTCAATATTGAAGAACATAAAATAAATTGAATTAACTATAACACTTTTTATAACCATGAGGGTAATATGGAAACAAAAATTGGAGAAATTCCTCTTTCATTTGGTGCAAAAAAACTAATATGCGAGCACGGTTATTATAACAATCTGTAACTCTGCGAGGTATATACTGCCTTTAACAATACAATATCTTCCTGGAACAAGGTTCGTTGTACATGTGTTTCAAGTAATTTATGCTGGCAATCGGAGATCTCATACATTTTCTGTCAGACAACTCGAGATCTCGCCAACCTGTCAAATGTCACTGTTGCTGATTAGAAGTGTCACCTTTACCTGTTGCTTCTGTAACTGCTCGTACTTCGAAGCAGTCTGATGATCAACAAAACGTTTAACTCTAAACACGAATAGATTTACCACTAAACACCCAATATTATATTTAACTTCTCGACGCACGTTTTGCTAACCATGTTAGCATCATTAGGAGATGATTATATAGAATTCTAAAAATAACTAAACGATGTTCTATTTAATTTATATGAAAACCGTATCCAATAAAGCGAGTAATGTTCAGAAGTATGTCATAACAAAATGACTTGTTTAAATTTTATGATATAAATGGTGTTCGCACCATTTTGGCTGTCATTATTCAATAGGTCAAGATAGGAGTTAATAAACATGGAACGCTACACGATACAGCAACGCGTCCTTATTTTAAACATTACTATCAAAATAATGAAAGTTTGGTTGATACGATTCATAAAATGATCCATAATGATTCATAAATGATCTGGATTTGTTGTTCCATACATAATTTCCAAATGTCTATATTATAAATCAATACGTATTTCAATACTTTACTACAGAAATCCATGTCTGATTTAAAATTCACATTTTGCCCTCCTGTTGTAACCCCTTTATATATTAATTAATTTAAAATAAGATAGTTATAATAATGAATTAAAATTGATCTACGGAGGTGGTCGAAGTGAAGGCTTATAATAAAAACATTAAAGATAAATTAATTAAAAAAAAACATAAGTTTAAGAAATTTTTGAAATATTCGACTTTTCAAAGACAACAAAAACAAATTCATGGTAATACCGTTTGATGCCCAGTTAACACGACGATTAGACAAACTTTTGAAAGTCCGGGGAAATCTCATATATACTCCTAACATTTTTTATATTTAATTTATATTTTTTTGTTTTTTAATAAAATTATTATTTTTTACTATTTTATTAACGTTTCGGTTTATTTTATAAAACCATCCTCAGAAGAATTGAAATTTTATAATATATATTACTTTGATAAACACTACAAATTTATATTTAAACACATACCAGCTAGATATATCTTGCTGAACATGTTGACATATTTTTGACATTGATAGCATTTTTTTATAATAACATAATAATAAAAATATAACTTTTAAAAATAATTTTTCGGTATAATTAATCAATAAATATATATATATATATATATATATATATATATATATATATATATATATATATATATATATATATATATATATATTCCCAACGTTTTTTATATTAAATATTATATTTTTTTTTTGTTTTTTAATAAAATTATTATTTTTTACTATTTTATTAACGTTTCGGTTTATTTTATAAAACCATCCTCAGAACAACTGCAATTTTAAAATATATATTACTTTTATAAACACTACAAATTTATATTTAAATACATACCAGCTAGATCTTGCTGAACATGTTGACATATTTTTGATATTGATAACTTTTTTTTTATAATAATATAATAATAAAAATATAACTTTTAAAAATAATTTTTAAATATATATATATATATATATATATATATATATATATATATATATATATATATATATATATATATATATATATATTATTATTATTATTATTATTCACGTATGGGCCTTGGTGGACCACGCGAAGTACAATTAGAGGCGTTTGTTGTTGTTAGCCTTCCTTTGTGCCCATACTGATTTCATTATTTCGCTGTGAGCTTGTTTCCTTTCGTCAGACCAAGTTGTTCCAGTCTTCCTACATTTTTCTCTCTGGCCAACCTTCAAAACGTTAACCTTGTGTCTGAAACAGCCTCTATCCTGAATTTCACTTTGTGTAATATTTGCTGATCTTATGTCCTCTTTAATTGCAGCAATCCATTTAATTATTTCTACTTTAGCTTTACTCCTATTTTCATAAAATGCCACTATTTGTCTAGTTAACCTACTCGGATTCATCCGTTTTATGTGTCCGTAAAACTTAAGTCTTCTTTTTCTCATATCGCTATGTATATCTGTGTATTGTTTGATTTCTTGGTTTTCTCGAAGTCGGTATGTTGTGCTATTTATTTGTTTGGGCCCTAGGATTTTTCTTATGATTTTTCTTTCCTTCTTTTCAATGTCCTCGATGTCCCTCTTTCTATTCAAAATGAGCGTTTCCGCAGCATATAGACATTCTGGCTTAATAACTGTGTTGTAATGTCTAAGTTTTGTGTTTTTAGATAGGCATTTTTTGTTGTAAATGTTTTGTGTAAGTCTCAATGCCGTTTCCATTTTTTGACATCTACCCTTATTGGCCGCTTTTTCCAACCCATTTTCCATGATTATTTCACCCAAATATTTGAATTGAGAGACTCGTCTGATGTTACCAAATTAGAAATGGCGTTCTTAGTCTGTTGCAGGTCATGTATTGTGTATTTTCCAAGGAAATTTGGAGTCCTACATTTTCTGCTGTTTCTTTTAGGATTTCAATCTGTTTCTGTGCCGTTAATACATCTTGAGCTAAAATTGCTAGATCATCAGCAAATGCCAGACAATCAATTTTGATGTTGGTTCTCCCCAGTTTAATGGGGTGGTCAATATTCAGGGCCGACTTTTTTTCACGCCACTCCTGTATTACTTTTAGCTCATAGCTGGTCCTGACAAAATACTAGCTTTTCTTGTTAAGGACTACTCTATCATATTGACGGAACCACTGCTTCATCTATACTATCAGTTAAAACAAGTACATTCCCCAGCACATGGAAATCCTCCAAGATCACTCCTGTTCACAAATCAGACAACCCAGCACATGTCACTAACTAGCGCCCCATGCAATCCTGTGCAACTTTGCTAAAGTTTTTTAAACCTATATTTAGAATCAAATCTTTTTAGGTACCCTGAAGGGTCTGGATCATCAAGAGACGAAACATGTGCCGTCCAATTGCAGGGATGGGTGAGGCTCATTCCTGGTCGGGCAATCAGTAAAATGCTTGTATATATATATATATAAAGCAGTTCGACAGGATTTTGAATATACAGCAAGCTTCCACCGTCACTTTGGAGACCGTATCCAAAAATAAATACCAAGAATGTTTGAAAAAAAATAGAACACACGAAAACAACACAAGAAGTATATCTTGAATAATAAATAATTATAAGCAGACATAACTTTAAGGAATATTAACTGAATTGAATTGAATTGAATTGAACTGAATTAATTCGAATCATTCAGTTTGAATAATTTCACAGTAGTAATCGTATAAAAATATGCATTCAAGAATCGTTTTTTGTAATTATCTTAAATAACTTTTTCAAATAAAAGGGTTATAAAATCAGTTGTATCCAAAGTATAAATTATTCGTGCTGTAAATATATGTAAATATATGTAAATATGGAAATGTACATTGCAATTACTTGAAAATATAAATTTTTTGATAAAGAAAAGGAAAATTTTCAAAACAAATTACTACTTTACCTTTCGCAAAGATTGGCACCAACCCTCCTCAAGCCAGTGTATCTAAAATAAGAAAAAAACATTGTCAGCAATCTTCGTTCTTTTATAGAAACATGTTTCCTTAGAAAATATTACTTTAGCCCAGAATTTGAAAAGTTTGAAATAACAGCAGAACATAAATACAATATTTAAAAAACAAAAACAACTTTTTAATAAAAATTCTAAATTATTGCCACGCCCTAGTCTTATCTCGATCAAGAAAAGTGTAGATCTTAGAGGATTCAAAATATTGTCATTAAATATTTATTTTAAATTCATTTCGCCTCCAATTACCAGGAAACCTCAGCCCAAATCGAGCCCATATGATTAAATATACTTTGCGTTGCCGGTTTAGAACTTTGAATATATCCAGTAGGACCGTTTAATTAAACTTTTGCATTGGCGAAACCAGAAAATGTAAATGGGTGGGCTATCGTCGTCTTTTTCTTTCCTGCGGCCCGTGGAAGTGACAGCAAGGGCTGATATGTTGAATAATGGGAGCTTGTTGGCTCAGTCGGGTGCCGCTTTATTTTGGAAATTGGATATTTAAATTTAAGGCAGACACACATATGTCTTTTTACCCGATTTTGTTTTGATATATATTAAACGCCTATTTTGCACAAACCTAAAAGCATATTAAAAATTATATATAAGACAAAAAATAGTACGAACTAAAAATATATCATGTATATATATATATATATATATATATATATATATATATATATATATATATATATATATATATATATATATATATAAATATATACATATATATATATATATATATATATATATATATATATATATATATATATATATATATATATATAGATATTAGAATTAATGGTTGTCCCACCAATTTCAAAACCTGCTTCTTTTGAAAAGATGTTTTTTTGAGAAAAATCATCTGTTTGTTCTTGATCCGCTTGACAAATGCATGACGTTTTGAATGATCCAGTGGATCCAGACGTTTTGATGAGTCCAAATTTTTGTGAACATCGATTAATGGATTAATTTCTGGGTCTTCAGCAACACTTTCACGTACCAAATCAATATGCTCTTGTGAACGATCACCACAACGACATGGTATATTGCTCCTCTTTTATCTTCCACTGAACCCGTTTCTTGAAATTTCTAAACAATTCGAGTGATAGTGCTTTCAGATAGTCGATTGTGTAAAGCGTCAATAGCACGTCATTTTCTAAAAACATTTTTCACTCAATGCGTATTCTGTATGACTTCATTTTTATAAATGTCATACATACACAATGAAAGGAATCTGAATGAGACTACACCTAAGCAAATTAACAACGCCATCTATGTTTTATTGAAGAATTATTATTATAAGATTACTATTATAAGAATTATTAATATATATATATATATATATATATATATATATATATATATATATATATATATATATCTTCCTTCCATCCTTTCTTGTGAATGTGAGAAGAAGCTGATCAAGTTAAACATTATCAGAACGAAACTGCCTACTAAGAGAGCAAAAGCTTGAAAATGCCAATGGAGATTTAGGCGAAATGTCGTCAAGAATAAAACATTTTTTAAAAAACGAACGAATGTCAAATTTATCATCATCCTTAGCATCATATTTATTCACTCAGAGGTTTCCGATTGTAGGCCTGTTTCAGTTCTCTCCATCTTTGTCTGTTCTTTGCTGTTTTTTTATGCTAATCATCCGTGTCTCTTTAAGGGTCTCTATAAGCTATACTTCGAATAGAATTTGAAACGCCCGTTCTACAGAACCGGCCGTCTCAAATTTTATTCCAAGAATAGCCTATACCTGGTATATTCTTGCGTTGTAGAACCGGCCCTTAGTCGTGCACCCATTTGATTTGCGGAAGTTCTCTTTTCTTTGACCTTTAAATAGAAGCCAGTTTTGGATGATATGGTATTGTCTGAGAATCTTTGATTGTGTCCTGCGAATTTCCATTTAAGTGTAGCAGCATGTTGTACTATGTCTATAACTTTGATCGTCTGTTGTATCCACGTATTTGTTTGTGATCTAGTAGAGATATATTCAGCATTTTTTCAGATTCATTATATATATAATCAAATATAATCAAATTTATAATAATCTTTTGGCCAGTTACGATTTCCATTTTTAACGTTTCGGAATTGATTAATTATGATCGATGTGTTTCAAAGAGTAATGGTTTTTTCCTTTTATATTCGCCTCAATAAATCCATAACCCATCCAACTTCAGTCATTTAATTCATATAAAATGAACGTTTATCTATATCGAGTCTATAATAACTTTAGAAAAATCACCCAGTCCAGTTTCTTTATCGACTCACTCAACCATATAGTACAGATCAGAAGGATTCGCATTCATCCTAGTTGTATAGCGAAAACAAGTTTCAATCTAACGATAGAACCGGCGAGCATTCGAAAATTAAAGAGCGCTGATGTATTTTCTAATTAAATCATTCCTCGAGGCGGATATTGACGGCTCCATTATTTAATTACTAATCTCGAAATGTTCGAATGTAACAATTAAACACTCAGTATATTTCAGAATATCAAAATAATTTGATGGTCAACTAATTGACCACAACTGTATATATATATATATATATATATATATATATATATATATATATATATATATATATATATATATATATACTGTATATATATATATATATATATATATATATATATATATATATATATATATATATATACAGTATATATATATATATATATATATATATATATATATATATATATATATATATATATATATATATATATATATATATATATATGCTTGTTTTTCTTGGGCGACCTCTAGTTTCTGGTGATTTATTAATCTTTTGTTCCTTGTTTGTGTATATTATTTTGTGTATAGACCAAAATAATGACAAAATTAAAAATGCGAATTTTGTCATGAAACTTGGTATATGAGGTTAGAATAACACCCTGAACAACTTTTTCGATATATCTAACGCGAAGCAATATATCGAGAATTGACCCTGTTTGTGAATTCGTAGTAGGCTTAATTTAAAGTTCAGATTTCAGTTGAGTATCTTAAAAAACGTCACCCATCAATCTGTCTGACTGTACAAAAATTCAAATTTGTATTCCTTCAAATAGCGAAAATGTGGGGGTGTCTTCATCTTAAATGCGACACACTATATATATATATATATATATATATATATATATATATATATATATATATATATATATATATATATATATATTATATATTCGAAAAAAAGAACAAGTTATTGACATAAAATATGCTGATTTAAGCTTTGGAGAAATAACAAGACGATTGGGCATTGCTGATTCTATCGTTATGAGACCATGGATAAGATGGTTTGAGGATTAGAGTTGTGCACGAGTATCAGATGGTCATTATGGAAGTATCAGAGGACTTGTTTTTAGCAGTACATAAAGCCGCCATGGTGTAAACAATTTTTTTTTCGATTTGTTAGAGTTTGTTAGAAAAATTTAGAATATTTAACATAAAGGTAATGCCGCATCAGCGAGCAAACAATAGTCCGAACGAACTCATTCAACTCATCAACTCATTCAACTCATAGATCATAACTATCCGGTTCCATCTTGCTAGTACGCCAAAAACACTTTCGTAATCGCATAAAAAACTGGCTTCCATTCGAAAACTAAACATCACCGATTAATTTCGTAGATACATCATTCCTTGAAGCGGAAATTGACGCCTCCATTAATTAATTACTAGCGGCAATCTGCTCGGATCTCCCCGACAATTAAACGGCGAAAAATAAACGAAATATTTACCGATCGATCGACGGTGAATCCGTTTTGACCGCGGGACTGATAATAGTTTTGCGTGAAAGGTTCGCTGAAACTTAATGGTTCATTTCATAGATTATGTTTGCTTTCGTGACTTACAATCCAAACAGGATTGCGTTTTTTTTTGTTGATTGTAACTTTATTAATGAACGGGGAAATTGAATTCAGACATACAATATATTTTTTTCCATTTTATTTCATGAGGTACGGTTTTGTTTAGTTTCGGTTTTTGTTTTGTTCGATTGTTTTAAATATAACTCGCAAATATTTCAATTCAGCAATACGATAATAGCGTGAAAGGTTAGCCAGCTAGCAAATCAGAGAATTTTTGTCCTTTACATTTCATGGTTTATTTTTATTACTATATTTTTATTGCTATATATTTATTTTTATTGCCTGACAATAAACCGTAAGACAAACATAATGGTGGTGTCGAGAAAACAGAACAACATAGGAACTAGATTGGAAAACACATAACTGGAATAAGTTAAACAATTTAAATACTTAGGAATAGCTACAGCGGAGAATGGAAAGATAGAAATAGAAATAGAAGAAAGATTAAAAGCCGATACCAGATTATACAATGTGCGTCACACATGTCTTTCAGGATGTCGATCGACGCCTTTTGAATGGCTTTATTGTCGGCCTATAACGCTATCCTTTCATCGGCTAATGAAGTTTTTCGAAGAGGTAGAAGTCGCAGGGAGCCAAATGGCGAGTATGGTGAATGATTGATGGTTAAAATGCCATTTTTGATAAAAAAAATCAGTGATGAGCGTTGAACGATGTGATAGCGCATAAATGAAGTATGACGAATACACTACAACAGACGCATCATTACACCAAGATAAAACACAGGATTGATCGTCTGACCAGGTGAAACGAACTCCGTGTGCACAATTCCCCCCTAATCATACAAACAAATCAACATTGTTTTGATGTTTGACTTCTCGAGACGGCTTTTCTTCGGATTTGGCTCGCTTGAGTGCTTCCATTCGGCACTTGATCATATTGAAAACACCACGTCTCATCAACAATGTACTACTTGATGTTTTCGTCCTGTTTCGACGCTTCAATCAAGTCCATACAATGCTGGATTCGGACCAACATTCGGAACAAAACGTGCTCAAACCTTTCGAAGTCTCAAATGATCGATCAATTGAATCTTTAGACATTTCCATGTATCGCAATGAAAATTTTAGCAGATTTTTTCTAAATTCACGCACAATTTCAATGTTACTTTGAGTAACTACGGAATTTTTTGAACCAGGATGTTCGTCGTCCTTGATGTCCTAACGACCTTCTTTGGATCTTTTAAACCGCTCGTGAATTAAGCCACAGGATAATCAATCCTCATAACATTTACCAAGTTCAAAACAAAACTTAATATTTGTTTTTTGTTCGATGTACATTTTTCGACAGATGACATAAACACACTGGCACTTTAAGCCCGATAACATGGCTTCTAATGATCCGATCGTCATGAAATGTTGCCAGAACGTCGGTGAAGGATGCGATGCACCTTTCCAACGCTTACCCGTCAAAAAATGTCACCACTGGAAATAGCTATTTTTGGAAAGTCATGTTTTCCGTGAGACGTTGTATTATTCGCTAATTAAAAAAGTAATTAACAAGAGAGAAATGAAAACAAGAGACTACGATTAGAGTACCTAATGCACTATGCATCCCAACTTTGACATATGGCTCCGAAATGTATAAGCTAAATGAACACCAGAGAGAAAGAACACAGGCGTGTAAGATAACAGTATTGAGAAGAATTACAGGACTAACTCTGATAAACAAAATCGTATTGATAGCAGAACAACACTCACGGATTGTGTTCGAGAATGGAAGGGACAAACATTGCACGGAAGGTTTCCTAAGTCACTCGAAGATGACACCATTGACGAACAATTGTCTCTGAAGTGGCTGACCGATGGACTCTTGTACCCAGAAACAGAAGGTTTCGCGACATCTATTCAAGATAGGGTAACAAGAACAAAAAACTATGAAAAGCACATACTGCATTTGGACTTAGTCGATAAGTGCAGGATATGCGGTACTTTGGGGGAAACAATTGAGCACCTTATTGGCGGTTGCCCGGCCCTTGCTCCTAATGCTTCATTAGGACGGTATAATCAGCTGGCAAAAATTATACATCAACAAATTGCAAAAAAATACTCGCTATTAGAAAGCGCACCTCCTCCATATTATAAGTACTCGCCTTCTCCTGTACTTGAATCATCCGATACCATTCTTTACTTGGACAGACCAATCACTACTGATCGAACGGTTGATTATAACAGGCCGGATATTACTAATCACCTGACTAATCAACAAAAAGGACAAGAGGGCTTTTATAATTGACATCGCAGTGCCGCTATTTCACAACATTAGACAAACTGAGATAGAAAAATCCACAAAGTATGAAAAGCTGGCATACGACTTGAAGAACCAGTGGAAACTGAGTAAGGTAGATGTAGTGCCCTTCGTTATATCCGCCGAAGGCCTGATAAGTAAGAGATTTTCAAAGAACCTCGAGAGCCTCGGTATCTCGAGATCGATTGCCATAGTGGGACAGCGTGCCGTGCTCTTGCAGACATGTCACATTGTTCGTAAAATATTATGCTAGGGTGAGAGGAGCTGAATTGCTTTTTCATCTTGGAATTGGAATATCGGCCAGCATGAGCTGAGATTCTACAGTAAGGATGAGCAGAATAATAATAATTTTCCCAAAATTATTCATAGGTTAAACCACTCCCGCTCTGGCGCCTTTTAAGAAACTTGGAATGTTTTTATTGAGATTTATTGACTATAGTAAACATTTTTTTTAAGACAGCTTTACCCCTGCAACACTTTCTTAACATGTTCAAGCCAACAGCACAAAAAAATTCGTTTTTAGATAACAACATTTAGTTTTAATTAAATTAATCCATTTTATATATACTACTTCCGACAAAGCAGATTCTGTCGATTCAATTTCCGACCACTTTTCCAAGCATCCAACTGGCTTCCAAGGCGTCAGTAGTTGATTGATCGGCATATACCATAAATTTAACATAACCCCAAAGAAAATAATCTGATGACCTTGAAAATTATGACCTTGGTGGACAATTAACAAGTCCGTCCCTCGAAATAATTTTCTCACCGAATTGTTCCCTTTAAATCGACAGCGTTGGCTGTACGACATGTGGAGCCATTCTCATGGAAGCAGATCTCCTCCAGATCAATACCATTCATATTCGATATTAAATAATCATTGATCATCGCTTCATAGCGATCCCCGTTAACGAATTGATAAATTTGGATCTTTATCAACAGTACCAGCAACATCGGCGATATTTTCTTCGGAACGCACACATTTCACGCAAACGTTTCATGGTGATCTGCCAGATATTTGATGTGTCATGATGATTTGACAGCGACCCTTATCGGAAGTTCTGACATACTAAAAAATCACTGCTCATGTCGAATAACCAAACTAAACCAATTGAAATTAAATTTAAGAATTTAGTTTCCGTTAGGAGTCGCCGAAAACATCAGAAAGACTTAAACTTTCCTATTAATGTTTTTAAGAGATGATTCTCTTATGTCATATGTGTAGTATATTAAAAACAATCAACCGAAAGCCGTGGATTATGAATAATATATAATTCAATTTAATCTTTAAAAAGATAAATATATATGTCTCGCCAGTGGAATGAAAATCAACTTGTTTAAATTTTAAAAGGGGTCAGACCCGAAGTTGTGGTGAATTGTAAATTTTCATTAGAAACAAACGAAAAAAGATATTTTTCTTCCTCTACTGTGTTGTTTTAGGGGTGTAATTCAAACCACTTCGCTGAAATAGACGAGTATTATCAATTTATTCGGTAGACAGTTACTTACTCAGATTCCAAAGATGCATCATACCAGGTTTCTCCCTATAGACATTCGTTAGAAGTTTTCGTGGTTAGAAAAATAGAATTCCGAATTTCTGGACTTGGACTGGCGTTATTTAAGAGTATCTTTGATTTTAAAATATTTTCAAGGTCATAGCCCTTTCGGTTATCCCGGAAGTCACCGGCAACTTCGTTATTTTAACTAAAACACTAGGTATATTATTTCATTTTTGGATTTCTGAGAAAATTTTATGTTGAGTTCCACCAGGTTTGCCTATACCTATTTTGAACTGTTTCTTAAATATCTGAATTCTTTTGCAAGGTTTGGAAGATGTAACCTTATTTTCAACACTGCGCCTTTTACCCATTATCGATTGATGCTAAGCGCAAGAATGCGCTTAAGAAAAAAGCGCATAAGAAAAAAGCGCAAGAATGATACTTTCGAAATCCACATTGACAACTAATTTTTCGTATACAGGGTGTCCAAAATTGTATGACCAATTACAATATTTTTCAAGGTTGAAATAGTTCGTTCTTTCAAATGTGACACTCTGTATATTATTGGATGGTCGGGTGCAGAATTTGATTCTGCATCGATTCGCTATATCTATTATATAACTTTCCCTATATCTATTTCCAACGGTTTTCTTGTTAATCGATACAGAAAGCGATACATCACCATCGTTTGTTTTTCGAAAAAAACTGACTGAAAAACTGAAAATGATTGAAACAGTAGAAATTCGATTTAATTAGAACATGAAAACAAAACAGGAACATAACTAAATTTAGAACGTAATAACAAAAGAAAAATATAAAAAATTGGAACATCATTACTCCGGATTTGGATAATAATTCCTCTCTAATTTGTACAGGCCCAGAGTACACTAGTTCTTTTATACGGCACCAGAGGTCAAAATCTAAGGGCATCAAATCGGATGATGTGGGTGGCCAGTTCCACGGTCCCTGTGGGTCAATCCATCGATCGTCGAACATCAAGGTCAACTGCTGGTATACAACTATAGTGGAATGTGCTGGAGCACCATCCAGCTGATACCAACTGTTTGCTCTGTCACGTGGAAGTAGAACATTTAGGAAATCACTAACAATTATCTCAGAAAAGGGATGCATTTTATGTTTTCTTAATATTCTATGGATTGATGTTCTTGAAATACCCAAATCCGGCGCTGCTGCTGGAGTTGAATTCCGTGGATAAGCTTGAAAATAAGTCAACATATTCACCTCGAGATCTTCATTATCTAGTATGGGCTTTAGTTCATTTCGTGTTACTCTTTGCCCTTACACTCCCAGTTCCCAAAAACAGAGATTCGATTCTTGCGAATTTTTCGGGAGTCGTTGTTGGTAGGTCTGGATATCGTTCGTTAAATAATCTGTATATTCGTCTGATAATTCGTCCACATTCACCATATGTATAAAACAAATCAGTATTGGAATATTCTTCATTATAAACTGTTCTTGAAACAATGAACAAAATCACTAAAACTGTAAGTAGATACCTCATGAATTTGTGAGCTGATACTGCTTTGACATAATATCAACATTGTTTCAATTCCTGTCAAAATCAAGGCTTAGTAGATAGGACTTTTGGAGTTTCATCCGCTTTTGATAAAAAATACATATGGATTAACAAGAAAATCGTTGGAAATAGGTATAAAGTTATAGCGAATCGATGCAGAATCAAATTCTGCATCCGACCATCCAGTAATATACAGAGTGTCAATTTGAAAGGACGAACTTTTTTAACTTTAAAAATAATGTAATTGGTCACCCAATTCTAGACACTCTGTATGCGATAAATTAATTGTCAATGTGAATGTCGAAAGTATCATTTTTATGCTTCTACCCTAGAAGCGATTAGCATCAATTGAAAATGGTCTTTCTGAGTTCAGTGCTCTAGTGGCTTTGATATTTTTTTATCAAATATTTTTTGTTTTAATTTCGAAGGGCTCCGAGATCTCACCCATGAATTTAACTTTTGACCTTGTGTTAGTTAACGTTGCTTTAATAATTGCCAGCGTTTTCAGATCTAGTCCTTGTTCTTTCAAGATTCGGAATAAAGATTCGCGGTCAATAGAATATATATATATATATATATATATATATATATATATATATATATATATATATATATATATATATATATATATAGAACAACGATAAAAAGAAAATATTTCCGTGATAAAAAATATAATAAATAAAAGTATGAAACATATATTCATGAAACCCAGTAGGATTTTTCTATCGAATACTTCGTTAGGTAGGTGGCATTCAATAGGAACCGAACGCAAAAACAACTCGAGACTAATAGCAACAATCGATACGTTAATTTGGGAATGGACGCGTGAATCAAATTCGTCGGCCGGCACAAAGGTGCCTATATTCCTACCCCTGCAAAAGGGGAATGATGGAGGAAGGGAGACCATAAAGGACGAGGACCGCTCTGTTATTTATAGATTGACCCATTTTGATGACGGGTCTTTTCCGAATTTAAATTTAATCGCTAAATTCACAAACAAAAAGAACGTTATCGATTCTAATTGAATGCCAGACCAAAAGCTTCTTTTTTTGCGATAGATTTATTAAATCCAACGTTTGAGCTAGCTTTACAATTTCTTTATACTGAACTACTTTGCCATTCGACGGTTTACAAAAATCCATTAACGATTTTTTTTTATGTATTATTACACAGGTCTACAAAATAAACAAACTCTCAGTAACATTAAATTAAACACAACGATTAAAGTAAACATTAAAGAAAGTACGTACAGTTTTTAATCTACTCACGTTGATATTTTCTTCTCAGTAGTCATTTAACTCAGTAGCGGCTCGTGAGGTAGGATGTTGGGGCGCCGCACCTTCAGCATTTATTACAGTAAACAATTTTTCAGAGCAAAATTCCATATTTTATTTCCATTCAGTTTCTTTCCTTTAACTCATTTTCGTAGTCTACCTCCTGTATAAGGTTGCAATAACCCCGCAAAGTAAAAAAGAGGAAGAGGAAAGCAAAAAAAAATCTTCAGCAGCACCATTTTCTTCTTCGCTCTTCCACTTTAAAAACCTAAGAATCGCCACTGATTTAACTTGTTTATTTTTGCTGTTTGTTCAGATAAAAAATCGTCAAAACGGTCGTGTTTAAATGACCCGAACACTTTTTGTTACGTTTGAGGCGAGTATATGGTGAAAAAGTTTCGAAAACCTATTTCTGAATTTGTGCTTTTTTCGCTTACTTTAACTTGAAAATCAAAAACGTTGGTAAATCATGGATTCCTAACAATGTTTGCAAAATGTATAGTGTACATTTAAGGCAATGCACGAATGGTAAAAGAAGTCAATTGAAGTTTAGTGTGCCTATGATTTGGAGGGAACGAAAAAATCACTACGATGACCATTACTTTTGTTTAGTCAAGGTACATGATATTAACCGAGAAAAATAACATATCCCGATCTGGTGTCTGCTAAAAGACCTGTTTCTCATTCAGCAGACTTCTCTGTTTCAACTTTTCGTGACCTGTCTGATTTTTCAGATACAGAACATAGTAGATCCGAAGATAGGCAAGCTTGTACTAGAGAAGAAAGTGATAAATTTGAAGCTACGTCGTCAAAACCCCTACTTATTAGTCAAGATGCTTTAAGTAACCTTATCAGAAACCTCCCCCTTTCAGAAGAAAGTTCAGAACTGTTGGCATCCAGACTCAATGAGAGGAATTTATTTTCTTCAGGTACTAAAGTTACGTTATCCATACATCTTACATATTATAAGAACTGCTTCCGGTTTTTTGTTCAAGAAAATGATGTTATTTTTATGTAATGATGTCGGTGGTCTTTTACAATATATATATATATATATATATATATATATATATATATATATATATATATATATATATATATATATATATATATATATATATATATATATATATATATATATATATATATATATATATATATATATATATATATATATATATAATTGTGGTTTGCGTAACCGAAAACCCTGAAGTAAGCACAAGACTCATTACTCTGGGAGATGGGGTAGGCAACTCCACCGTTTGCAAAATTTTTCACGAGGAGGGACTGTATCCGTTTCACTTCACGATTGTACACGTTACGACTGTATCTATCTATATATTTCTGTCGTACCCAGCAAAATGTCGACCCCATGTTTTAAAAAAAAAATTTGTTTACCGACGAAGCAACGTTTAAACGTAGAGGTGTATTCAATTTTAGAAATAAACATGCGTGGGATTTAGAAAATCCACACTTATTATTATGTATCCGAACACCATTTAAAACACGAATTTAAAATTAACGTTTGATGTGGTCTTATCGGTGATTATGTAATGATTATGGTGATTATATGATAACCCAATGGTCCATTCGAATTATCACCTAATTTAAACAGCGAACTATATCTTAATTTTCTTTAAACTCACCCGAATATTTAGATAACATTGCTTTAGGACTAAGGCAAAAAAAGGGAAAGCAAACACAAATGTTTCAAAAGCGCAATTTAAAGCGGTGCAATGAACAATTTAAACGCAGATATCTAGGAAAACGGTAACTCGGAGCGATATTACAAGTATACTTTTTTTACGTAAAAAAGGTGGATAAAATAATATTTTCAGTAAAAAAATGTCTACAGTAAGGCACAAAAAAGTTGTGACCTTTCAAACGAAGAAAAGTGTCGCAGACAACGCCCTCTACAATTACTTAAAAAACCCCCCACTACCAAATTTCGTTCAAGAAATATACTATTTAAGAAAGTTATTGACGAAAATAAAATTATAACTTTAACACCCTGTACATTGGTTACTATTAACTTTTGAACTAAGGTAAGTTGGGTTAAATGGCAATATTTTTAGTCAGCAAATTTACAGTTTTGTTGTGTACAGTTTTGTTTGTTCGGTCTTCTACTTGGACGTTTATGATCAAGTGGTATCCACTCTAGTATTGCTTAAGTTCATCTGCCGTCACATTGCCTCGCTGTATGGCCTGCCCACCTCCATTTCGATTCCTTTGCTCTTCCAATGACGTCACATTTTTTCGTTAGTCCTATCATCCATGTGCATGTTTTTCCGTCCAGGCCTTGTAATGCCAAGCGTACACGTTTCCTTTCCCCTCGGTACTACCCAAAGTTTTTGCAGCGATTGTGATATGAATGTCCACGTTTCTCTTACATGTGCCATACATATACCTCTTACATAGGCAAGGCGCATTCATTAAAAACTTTTCTCTTCAGACAATATGGAACATTATATTGGGCCTCTCAAATGCCTTCTACCTTCATTTAACACGCCGTTCCACCTCTTGAGCAGTGTCAATCATCCTTCCTCTATATATATAATAATAATAATGTTGTTGTTTAGAGAATTAGAAAGTTTAAAGAGATTTATAGTGACAGACAGTTATTCAATAAAAACTGCGATAAAATGTAAAATTTTCCGATTTTTGTTTTCAATTTTGTGAAAATGTATACCTTGAAAACCAGTCGATAAAGACTGAAAGCCTTAAAAGCCGAAGATCGGATCCTGAATGCACTTGGTTTGGAGTATCAAATATCCGAAAATGAGCCAAATATATTTTTGAAAATCAAACAAGTAAACAATAAACAAAAAAAAAAACAATAAAAAATCAGTGGGGATACCAACGATTCAATGCAATTAACGATTTTAGAAACATTCGCCAAAAAATACGACAAATTTAATATTTTCCAATTTTTTCAATTCTTGAAAAATTATACCTCGAAACAAAGATCTTGTCCTTATTGTATATCAATAATACACTATAATTCGCTAATTATAACTATATTTAAACGGCCTCCAGACCTGCAACTTGGTTTCCAACCATGTTACCAACTTGTTTGCCACAGACCATGCAGCCTTAGCAGGAACATCAGTTTATAAAAAAGTTATTGTATAAACTATTTTGTTGTGTGTACAATTGAGATTCCAATTATTTTACTACTTATTAGGGTTTTAAAATGACACAGACGCTGCAACATGGCTGCCAACATTAAGCTCCTACTACTGAAAATTAAAACTTTTTGATTAAATTGAAAACGTCGGTGTAACATAGTATTGCAACGGCAACCTGCCCGCAAACGTTCAATTTTGTTGACAAGTTGACAACATGATTGACAACCAATTTGCAAGTCTAGCGGTCGCTTTAGAGGAGAGGAACAAGAGTTAATACCACACTGTGTTGCCCAACACTCACTAGAGTATGACTATAATATAAATATTAACAACTGAAGATTTAACGAATTAAGGTTACGAACATGGTTAGCGAAACGTGCATCGAGGTTAGCGAAACGTGCACGATAAAAAAAAAGTGATTTGGTGTTTAGTGGTAAGGATATGGATGCATATGAAAGCATTCAAATACCAAAGTGTAAGAAAACCATGAAACGGAAGCCATAAAAGATCTATTCCTAAGGATACACCTGGTTAACTTCACGGTTCACGATTTTTACATCCTTCATGAGGTACGGTTATTATATAAATAGAACATAGAGTTAATTTTACAATTAGATAGAATTATCTCCTGATGATGCAAACTTGGTTAAGGAAACGTGCGTCGAACATTTAAATATAGTGCTAACTCTCGTTGAGTTTAGCTCACAACATAACAAAAATCAAATTTTTATACGATTTACTTTGTCAGTTTTTTTAACGAAATACAAAACACAAGGTCAGCAAGCAAATATTGTATTAATTAGTCTTTGTGTTCAAGATATATATATATATATATATATATATATATATATATATATATATATATATATATATATATATATATATATGTATATATATATATATATATATATATATATATATATATATATATATATATATATATATATATATATATATATATATATGTATATATATATGTATATATATATGTATATATATATGTATATATATATATATATATATATATATATATATATATATATATGTATATATATATATATATATATATATATATATATATATATATATATATGTATATATATATATATATATATATATATATATATATATATATATATATATATATATATATATATATATATATATATATATATATATATATATATATATATATATATATATATATATATATATATATATATATATTTTATTAAAAAACCTATAAGACCCCTATCTGTGTGTACAACGTTTTCACTAAGATAATTTCTAAAAGAATATTAAAAAAAAGTGAATGACGCATAACCAAGAGAACAAGCAGGATTCAGAAGTGGATTCAGTACAATGGATCACATCCAGGTTGTACAGCAGGTCATAGAAAGGCACAACGAATACACCATGCCACTGTGCTTGGCTTTTATCGACTACGAAAAAGCATTCGATTCCATCTCAAAGCATGCGATAATGGATGCACTTGATGATCTTGAAGTGGGAATTAATATAGAACGAGGTGTACGGCAGAGTGACGCAATATCGCCTATTCTTTTTCGGCTGGTCTTGAAGAAGTATTCCGTAAACTGGATTGGGAACAGGATGGTGTAAAAATCAATGGTGCAAACTTAAACCATCTTAGATTTACAGATGATATTATTCTCATTTCACAAGACCCAGAGGAGCTGCAAAGACGCATACAAGAACTGCAAAGGGCTGGCAAACCATTTGGCTTGAAAATAAACCTAAAAAGAGTCAGGTTATGTTCAATAACTTCGCTCAGGACAGAAGAATTTCAGTTTTAGGAAGGGATTTAGAGATTGTGGACAGCTTTATATATCTTGGGCAGAGAATTTCAATGGAGGGGAATACCGCCCGGGAGGTGGAACGGAGTGTTAAATGTGGCTGGCATAGTGTTTAAGAGCAGACTCCCACTTTGCCTGAAAAGAAAAGTCTTCGATCAGTGCATTTTGTAGTAGTAGTTTGTCATACTACCCAGTAGTAGTACTAGTACAGTAGTTTGTCATACTACCCGTTATGACAAACGGAAGTGAAACCTGGACACTGACATCGCAATCAATTCAAAAATTTCGGGTGGCACAGAGAGGAATGGAAAGATGTATGCTTGGCATTACAAGACGAGACAGAAAGTCCTCTGCATGGATCAGGGAACAAACAAAAGTCTGTGACATAATTGGAAGAATAAAGCAATTGAAATGGAGATGGGCAGGCCATATAGTGAGGCGATGGGCCGACAGATGGACCAAGGCAATCCTGGAGTGGATACCGCTTGATCGCAAACGTCCGTGAAGAAGACCGAAAGCACGATGGCTTGATGACATCGTTAAGTATATTGGACCCGAGTGGCAGAGGAAAGCACAGGACCGTGAAAGTTGGAAGCATGCTGAAGAGGCCTTCATCCTGCAGTGGATCGATACAGTATATATATATATATATATATATATATATATATATATATATATATATATATATATATATATATACCGAGTAATGACCGTTTAATGTTCCCCAGATATTAAATGAATGTCAGAGAGGTTATTCACTGCCTAGAACGACCAGCATTTCAAAAACCCTTTTCAACGCTTAAAAAAAACATATTGAATATAAAATTTGCAGTTCATTTACCTTACACCCAAATCCGTCTAAAAATTTTCCTTGTCGGTAAAGTTTTACCCAATGGCGAAAATTGTGTGTGGAAAACCCACTCAAAGAAAAAGCCCCGTTTTACATTCATCCATTTGGAAAATTCTATCATATATCTGTCCAAAGCAAGGAAAATATTTTCCAGCGAACAAGACGTATGGAAATCAGTTCTGTTTTTCGGTTCAAAGCTATTAAAATTATTTCCAGCCCTAAATTTATTCATCTTTTCGTTACCATACCGCAAAATATTTTCCGATTTCTTATCCTGTCCTTAAACAACATTTATTCGTGTTTATAACTAAGAATAAAAAATTGAAATACGGATTCAAAAACATTCTAAAGGTAAGTTTAATATAGTTCTTGTTTGACAAAAGCGAAATAATTCTTACATATACAATTATAAATATAGAGAAAATTTTAGATATTAATATTTGCTTATTTATTTCAAATGAATTTACTTCAAGTATAGGTTACCTCAGTTAAATTTATTGTAAAAGATTTTCCAATAAGTATGTTGCAATTGTGTTGCCGGGGTATTTGGAGATGACTTCATACGAATTTGATGCCCTGAATTCAAATATGGCATTAATTTTTGCCTAGGAGCTCAAATTTATAAGATATAACATTTTAGTGAAATAGACGTTACACTATTTTATGTCAAGTCCATGGATCAAATAAAAAAACTAAACACGGAATTTTTATTATTATAAAAGGTGTACAAATAAGTTTCTACCATTTGACAAAAGATGGCCCTACCAGAAGGTTATGTTGGAATTGTCGGATGTAAAACGTAATATCGTAAGTTTGGTCATCTGGTAACAACATAATCTTAAAGTATTAGTGACTCCGTATCCGCATCACATAATTTTTTTCGTACGAAAATATCAAGTTTTGTGCCGAATAAGCGTCATTTGTGGAAACTTTTGATTTACTTCTTTAGTTTGAGGACATTTGCAGTTGGCGGGCATCGATTGCTTGTAGAACCATATGGTGAGGCTGTTTTAAGTGAGAGAAGTTGTCTTGAGTCTCAAAAGTTTAAAAACGGTGAGTTTGATGTGAAAGACATAGAACGCGTTGGATTATTATTAGTATTGGAGGATGATTCGTCCCAAATGCAAAAAAAAACTTGTACTTAAATTAGAAGTGACTCAACAAGCAATTTTACATCGTTTAAAATCGTTACGAATCATTCAAAAACAAGGAAATTGGGTTCCATATGAACTGAAGCCGAGAGACGTTGAACGCCTATTTTCCATGAGTGAAATGCTGCTTGCCAGGCATAAAAAAGGGTTTTTGCATCTTATTGCATGTATCCACTATGATAATCCAAAGAAGAGAAATATGTGGGGACCACTTGGCCATGCTTCAACATCGACAGCCAAACCAAATTTTTATGAAAAAATTCATGCTGTGTATGAATGGGATCATGAGATCAACTTGATGTCGTGTATTATGAGTGGCTCAAACCAAGCGATACCATTACTGGAGCTCTCTATGACACAATGAGATTGAGCCGAGCACTCAAGGAAAAACGCGTCCATTACTACTTCAGACACGACAAAATTATTCTTCTACATGATAATGCCCGTCCGCATGTTGCGACGCCAGTTAAAACCTATTTGGAAACACTTAATTGGGAAGTTCTACCCCACCCACCGTATTCACAAGACATTGCCCCTACCGATTATCACTTGTTTCGGTTGATGCCACATGGTCTGTCTGAGCAGCGCTTTACACCATATGAAGGTATCATAAATTGAGTCGATTGGTGGATAGCCTCAAAAGATCAAGAGTTTTTCCGACGTGGTATCCGAATGCTGCCAGAAATATGGGAAAAACTAGTGGCTAGTAATGAACAATACTTTGAATAAAACAAAATGTACCATTCTTTCACAATAAATTCCTAATTTTTAATAGAAAATGGCTGAAACTTATTTTTTTAAGCTTTAATTTTTTCCATACTCAACTAAGGAATTTTTCCCCTATATATGCAAAGCATGAGCCATTCTTATCGAGAGCTTTTATAAACTGCTTCATTAGGCCCAGCTTAATATGCAGTGAATGAAAGATGATTTCGCCTCGTCCAACTAAGGGGTCGTTAAAGACAATATTTTCCCCAACGTCTACCTTTTCTATCTTAGGCCACTTTTATCTAACTCAGTGGTGTTTTTCGTCATTGCTATGCCAGAGGCACAAGAAGCGAGGATATTTGGTGTGCATTTGGTGGGTGTATCTAAAAAAGTAGAGCAGATGATTTACAGAGTAGATTTAGCGTCCCAAATATAGCTAATTTTTTTCCTTGTAGACCTGTGTAATCTGGCAGTATTTGTTTTATCTTGAAGAACAACTAATGGCAATATGTTCTGAAAATGACGTCGCTCAAAGATCTCCTTCGTTTTAGTCTGGTGGAACACATTCTGGAGACACAACTTTCGATTTCTCTTACACACATATCGCGTGGTATATTTTCAGTGGTGACCTGAATGTTTCATTTAAGATCGATAATTGTTCGGGGTTTATTTCTGTAAACCAGAAATTTAACAAACCCCAGAAAAATTGACATAGTGCTACGTCCAGGAAACTTTTCTTGCAATAAATCGATTGTCTAGCAAGATAAGCGGCACTATCTTATTGAAACAAAACATTGTTTATATCCACATTTATCAGTTCAAATCAAAGATATTCTGTTAGCATATCCCTATAGCATAGGAATATATATATATATATATATATATATATATATATATATATATATATATATATATATATATATATATATATATATATATATATATATATATATATATATATATTATATCACCATTAACAATAACATGAATTCCATGATCGTCTTTTAAAAACATAAGGTCATATCACTCCTTTCGTCGAACAAGTGGATCAAACAGTAACTTCTGGAGGATGAAGAAATCAGTTCTCAAAATGTAGAAGTAGCAACTTTAACCAAATAACATCTAGTATATGTGCATAGAAACATAAATTGAATTCTATAATTTGAATTCGAAATTTGATAAACAGAAATGGACAGCATCAATGTTCTTATATAAAAACGGGTCTCCCCTCTTTTCACGTTTTTTTAATAGGTTTACAAACTAACAGCCAGCTAAAATTGCCATTAGTCTTTCGAATTAAGTGGTTTTTTCAATTTTCGAATAAAACACAGATGGCATTGTGAATTTACCTAGGTCTAAGATAATATATAAGAAGGTATTCCTATCCTGCAAAGGACGATGGGAAATGTGTCAAGCGGTGGCGCCATCTCAAGCGTATACAAGGCATCAATTTAAACTTTTTATGACGTTCCGACTTAAAAGTTGGGGGTTCAAATCCTCACCAATGCTATTTTTCTTTCTTCAAAAATAGTATTAAAATTATTCTGTTATTAATTTCTGATAACTTTTAAATTGCAAGTTATTTTTTCAGTCTCTAGTACTAAATAATTAGTAAAATAAAAGAAAATATACGTCATACATCACACACATTTATTTTTTAATTGAAAAAGCGTGCAATAATATACAATTGCATTAAAATATTAATATACTTGTCAAAAAAATATTAAATTGAATATATTCAGTTAGTTGAAGTTCGCATATAATTACAATATAAATTATAATAATTAGAATTATTGCATGCTTTTTCATTTATAGAAACAAATGTTTATGGTGAATGACGTACATTTTTTTATTTTACTAATTACCAGACATTAATGAAATAATAATTTTAATCCAATTTAAACAAAAAAAAATATAGCAATGGTGAGGATTTGAACCCCAAACTGTTAATTCGGCACGTCAAAAAAAGTTTAAAATGATGCCTTGGATACACGTGAGATGGCGCCACCGCTTGACATATTTCTCATCGTCCCTTGTAAGATTGGAATACATTCTTATATATTGTCTTATCTAGGTCTCGTCTCATTTCAGAAGTGTAATGTATGACATTTATAAAAGTGGAGTCGTACACCATATTCTTAATAATATTTTTTAATAATGAATGTATAATATTATTTTTTAATAATTATTAATCAATAATTAATTTTTGAAAATGTGCGTACACTGAAAAATGTTTTTAGAAAATTATGTGATATTTACGGTTTGTACAATCGTCCATCTGAAATCACTATCAATCGAATTGTTATAAAATTTCAAAAAGCTGATTCAGTGGAAGATAAAAGAAGAGGAAGAAGAAGAAGAAGAAAGTCGTAGTGGTCGTTCACAAGAGCATATTGATTTCGTACGTGAAAGTGTTACTGAAGATCCAGAAACTTTCATTAGTCGACGTTCACTTGGACTCGGTGAATCCACAACATGGCGTATTTTACGAAAGGATTTAGCTCTGAAGGGATATAAGGTTCAAATGACATAGGAACAAAAGACACTGGATCATTCAAATTGTTATGCATTTATCTATTGGATCAAAGAACAAACAGATAAAGCTTATTTTGAAATTGGTGGTTATGTTAATCAAAATTGCCGCATTGGGGGTGAGAAAAATCGACGATTGATTCATGAGAAACTTTTACATCCTCAACGAGTCACTGTTTGGTGTGCATTATGGTCAGGAGATGTAATTGGGCCGTATTTCTTTCAGAATGCTTCTGGAGAAGCTGCGAATGATGTTTGATTTGATGAGATGGTAACTGGATTTTTGTGGTCTAATTGAATAATATTGATCTGGAAATTGTTATATTTATTGAGAGAAAAATTTCCTGGACGGATTATTGTAAGAAAGGATGAAGTTAATTGCTACCAAGATCGTTTGATTTGACACCGTTGAACTATTTTCTTTGGGTTTCTTGGGTTCTTTGGGTTACGTTCCAGACGAATCCACAACCGATTCCTGGACTAAAGGACGAAAATTTTCGAGTCATTGATGAGATAGAGCAACATTTATGCCAAAACGTCATCCAAAATTTTGACAAAAGAGTGCACGTCCGTAGAGCTGCAAGAGGTTGTCATTTGGCAAATTATCAATAAGAAGTTTTTTAAATATACGCAAATTATCTGTGTCATTCGACAATTTAAAAAAACGCCAAATTTGAAAGATCCCATTATTTAATGTTGAAGTTTCTTCATCTTGACGTGGGCTAATTGCTTTTTTAATAACTCTTTCAAAATACGTAACCGTTATTGTTAACACTTAGCACCTTCATTTATCAAATCTAACGCGATTAATTATTGACGTGATTAATTATTGTCAACTATTTATTAATAATCAATCGTGATTTAATCCAATAGCTCCCCACTCCATTATTAAATTTTAAAATAAACAATAGCAAATATCAATATTACAAATTAAAGCACATTACGAATAAATATTTAAAGCATTCATTAGATCCTAAATATAATATTTTAATTAATTCAATATCTGAAAAACAAATTAATTTTTGATATTTAGAATAACATATCAAATTTTAGTTACTAAATTTCAATTATTTATTAGGTTTGTATTATGACATATAATAAATACTCTATATTAACTAATAAAATGTATCTCTGATATAAAGTTGCAATTACAACAAAAATTATCATATTATTAATAAATTATATTGTGTATACATAAATTTTATAACCAAGCTAAATAAAATGAAGGAGATCTTGAAAAAATAACAAAGGATTTCAATTCATTCTTTGTACATGTAGAATCTGGGTTACTTAATGACTTTCATTCAGTTTCATTTTTCAAAAAGATGCGCAGCCATTTGCACTCCATACAGCAAAAGCAGTTGTGCAATTATGTGAAAAATATGAGAAATGCATGTTGTGCAAGTTCTTCTTTTCTTCTTCTTTTTAGTACTCATCAAAAAATAAATCTTTGCATTTCTAAGGATGGAAGGCATTTTGAACATTTAGAAAGGCTTAAAACTCAACCCCCCCCCCCCCTCCCCTCTATTCGTGAAATTACGACAAAATGTCATAAAACAAAGTTGTAGGAGACAGTTTGCTAATTATAAGTGAAATTTTTTCTTACTCGGTTAACACTTGAAAATACGCAAAAAAAAAAATTTAAAAATGTTTAGCTCATAACGCCCTCTTGCGGTCGTTTTAGAAGCTTTAAAATATTTTTGGTGAATTTCTCATGATCATTTTTAGTACAATTTTGTTTCCCCAAAGCTATGGGATAAATAGTTTTCATCAAGATACGGCCGCGATCCATCCTTAATGGGACACCTCGTATATATATATATATATATATATATATATATATATATATATATATATATATATATATATATATAAATATAAATCGTCTATTGCTTATTCATTTGCATAGACTCAAGATTCGAGGTAGCCCACAAGAAAAAGTCTAATGGCATTAAATCTTTCGATTTCGGTAGCCAGTTTACGTCGCCGAAACGCGAGATAATAATGTCGTCGAATTTGTTGTGCAGAAGATCCATTGTTGTATGCGCTGTGTGGTACGTAGCGTCGTCTTGTTAGAGCCACATGTCGTTGTGATCCATATCTCCTAATTTAAGCCACAAAAAATTGGTTATCATCGATCTGTACCTCTCGCCGATGATAATTATGGTGGTGCCAGCTTCATTTTGGAAGAAGTACGGGCCAATGACCCCGCTGGACTAAAATCCATACTAAACAGTGACTTTTTCAGGATGCATTTCCAACTGATTGGTCTCATGTGAATTGTTATCCCCGCAAATGTGACAATTTTGCTTGTTCCAGGGCCAATTGAATACCTTCAATTCCTGGGCTAATTGAATTTTGTACGGGTACAAAATCCCGACGCAAAATTCGCCAAGTAGAGGTCTGCGAAAGGCGGGCGCGTCGAGGAATTCACTACCTCGGGTTATCCTGAAGAATCTCGTTCACTTCAGTAATGTTTTCTGCAGACCTAACGTTTTAACGACGTACAGGTGTTGTTTGATTATTTATTGAATCAGTTAATTCAAATTTGTCCATTAAACGACGAATAGTCGACTCAGAAGGACAACTGTGTGCACCGTAAAAATAAAATGAAGCGCAAGGAACGTAGCTCGAATTGAGCCCAACACAGTAACTTTCAATGATGATTTGACGAACATTAATTATTTTGTATTATCCTAATTTGATTACTCTTCACCAACGCTGGCCATATGCTTCACCAACATGGCCACTATACACACACACACACACATATATATATATATATATATATATATATATATATATATATATATATATATATATATATATATATATATATATATATATATATAACAACGAAAAATCTAGTGCATCTTAATTCCTCTTTTATAACATAACTTATCTAAATCATCCATCTACCAACTACACGACTCAGACCAAAAGAAAAACCCAATCAGTTTTATGCGAGTTATGCTAATGAAGAACATCCCGAAATGTCGATTCCGATTCGGCTTCTGTATCTCATAAATATCCACAAATCAAGTTAGCAATCAACGGAATCAAGAAGCGTAAAGAACCAGAGCAAAAAAGGGAGGAAGAAATCAGTTAGGGAAACCGTCTGTCGATGGGATAATTAATTTTTTCGATCGAAAAGTGGAGTAAATGCGCGAACGAGCTCAAACCCTCTTTCGTTTCGCTGGGATTTTCGAAATATAGACTTGGCATTTTGAAATTATGATCAGTCCGCTCGAGAAACTATGAGTTATAAGGGGTTGAAAGCAGTGATAACTTATTTTTATCTCCAAAATATACAGGTTCATTTATTTATATGTAAAATTGTGTTTAAAAATCAAGTATCATCAAACATGGTAAAAATATATTAATATAAAATAAATAAATAAAATAATCGAGAGCTAATAAAATAAGAGTATCGGAGCTGTATTAATATATTTTATTTAAACCGATTTTTACGTTGTTTATAAGACAATACTAATTCTCCAGAATTAATTTACCGAGCATTTAAAAAGCAGATATGGTATTAGTCTAAATATAAACTTTTAAAATTACTTTATTCATAATTATACGTTGATGATACAAATCATAAAAAAAACTAAAACGTGTAATTCTCTAAAACTGTTTAGTCTATATAATTATAAAAGCTTAGTATTTTGTGGCATGATCCTTATTCTTAAGTATTGATTGACAACATCGTTTAATTTTGCAATTGAGAAGTCAAAACGAATTTATTACGAATGCAATTAAACGGTTACCAGGTGAATTGCTAAAATTTAGAAAGAATCATATGTGACCCAAACACAGCCATAAAAAGCCGTCCAAGAAAAACAAGTAAAAAATGGATAATCATATTGTACGCGGACTCTGAAGGATCGTTTTGCTACCTCTGTTGTTCTCTGCATCAGAAGCATAAGATGACGTTTACTACCTATTCAGTAGAGTAGCCAGGAAAGTTTCGCTTTTAAATAAACAGAATATGAAACGTAACTGAAAACACATTTTTTTCAGCGATGAAGCCAAAATTAATTTATTTGATTCTGATGGCAAATTGTCTGTGAGAAGACAAACATACACTTGCCGGCATATACCGTGCACTGCAACACAAACCTCACGCACTTGCTGGATATTTTTGCATTGCTTTCGTGTTGTAAGAAGTCTATGATAAGATTTATCACATCCTCGGATAGTTCTGGGACGAACTGGGGACGAGAAATTTCTAATGCTATTTCAATTAAATCTGAAAGCCTAAAAACTTAAATCTGCCTCTTTCAAGATAATAGCAGGTCACTTTTCAAGTGCAATCGTCTAAAACGACATGGTAAACGAACTTGTAGCGTTTCAGCATTTTTAACAGAGGTACAAGAATACTATATATATATATATATATATATATATATATATATATATATATATATATATATTGCAAAGGATTCTTAACGATACAGTGCCAAATTTGAAATTTCGGTGTATATTTACCTTTTAGTCCCCCGCAACCCCCCTTGGGAGTTAATTTTTATGAACCTTCCTATTTACCGAACATCTACAACGCATGGAAAACAGTCCTGCCAATTTTCAAGTCTATATATTATATATAGTATAAACTATATATTATAATATAAAACTATAATTATAATATAAAAATATAAAAAATATTATATAAAAAAACAAATTCTGAGACAATTAAAAATATCACACAAAATTGAAAAGATATCCTCATGGCCTAAATAAATAATCGAACCAATATGTGGATGATCATATAAATGAATATATTAATAATGATAATAATAATATTAATGATGATAATAATGATGTCGTATGAAGGATTTTCCTAATTTTAACTAGTTCCGGTGCCTGGCGAGGTACCCGTCGTCCACATCTTTGCTCGGCACAACTAAACCGTCCGAGGCGAGGTTTCCGACTCCCGGTCCGCGCTCTGCTGCCCTCAGAAGCAAGACACGAGCAAGCCATCATTATCAGTATATATATATATATATATATATATATATATATATATATATATATATATATATATATATATATATATATATATATATATTAGATATATAACCGTCGTAACCGTCTTTTATTATTATTATATCTTTTTATTGGGATTTTCGGTCAATTATTAAATTAGTTTTTTATTACTTTGTTTACGTTTTAGTTTAATAACAAACTATCTTCAGAACAACTCTACGATATATCTTATTTTTATAAAAAACACAAATTTATATCTACAAACCTACCATTATAAAAAACACAAATTTATATCTACAAACCTACCAATATCTAATTCAATAATTAATTTCCTAAATTTTTTAAATAAAATATGACATTTTTTCGTATTTTAAATTGACATATTTCTGACTTTGATATATTTAACAAATTTAGGTTATAATAAAAAAACAAAAAATATAAAGGTATAAAATTTGTTAAATATATCAATCAGAGATATGTCAATGGAAAAATGCAAAAAAAATATATTTAATTTAAAAAGTTTAGGAAATGAATTGTTTAATTAGATATTGGTAGGTTTTTAGATATAAATGTATATTTTTTATAAAAATAAGGTATATTGTAGAATTGTTCTGAAGATGGTTTGTTATTAAACTGAAACATAAACAAAACAATATTAAAGTAAAGTTTGGGGTTAGAGGCGCATCAGCAACTGAGAAGGCTATTTAGCGACTGGACCTGCAGCTTAACGTGGGTTCCGAACTAAGGTCATCAGCTACCGAAAACCCCGGTCATCACCCCCCTCGGGCTATCAACCATTGGTTTTGCGCTTAACCGAAAGTATCTCGAGAAGCCTACCGACTAGTGAGTGACCAACGTAGAAAACCTCTCAAAAGGCATCCGGCCTTACCCAGCCTCGAACTGGCGTGACTGAGTGGTGATTACTTGTCAGATTTTACACTGTAGAAACATTCACAAGGATTTTAGAAAAACTTTTTTGCCTAGTACGGGATTCGAACCTGGTATATATATATATATATATATATATATATATATATATATATATATATATATATATATATATATATATATATATATACACATATCATTTTACTATTACTTTACTTTCTACTTGTTTTGTTCTCCGGTGTGTATTAATGGTTTTCTTGGTGATTTTGTTTGACATCCCAATACATAGCATTTTTCAAGTAAAATATAGCATAAGATACCTAATGTGCTATTTTAAGAAATACTAATTTAAAAAATAATATTTGAAGCATCGGTATAAGCTGCCTAACTATATTGAATATAAAGGAAGTAAAAACAAAAGTATGCATTAAATTAAATATAACATAATGCAATAATTTCTTAATCACAGTTTGGAAACAGGACATACATCAGTATATTGTGGAAAAGATGTTCCTCGAATAATCGTACTATCGGTGTTATTATAGCTTTCTTAAGAATATTAACCTATTTCTACTGTTAATGTTTCAAACAATCATATACAATATTTTTTCTTTTTCAGGTAATTAAGACTTTCAATCACCAAATATCAATGAAACAAAGGGCATGTTTAAACCTATTGCAACAGATTATTCTCATGGTATGTATCATTACTTAATCTGCTTATAATGCGCCCGGTCCACCCAATATGTTAGAGAAATCGAAAACGAAATCGATGATTTCCGATAAAGAGTTTTCCAATAAGAGAATTAGAACTTTAGAATGACGAATAATAATATCTATAAGTGATAATCCGGTATTTTTCCGGTTATTTTATCTTGAAGAACAAATAATGACATTAAGTTCTGAACATAACGTCGTTCAAATGTACCTTTCGGTTTCGCCTAGTGGAATGCATTCTAGAGACCCAATTTTCGATTTCTATTTCACATATATTTCGTTTAAGATCAAGAATTATTCGGGGTTTATTTCTGAAAACCGGAGATTTAACATAACACCCACAAAAAATAATCCAAGGACGTGATGATCTTGGTGGCAAGTTGACATTGTCATTTCTCCAAATAATACGTCCACGATTTTTTTGAAGTGAAACTTCTTAGGCGGCGATTCGAGAATCGATAACTGGACTAGATGTGCGAGTGCAATTTCAAGGACGCGCCACGTTTAGACACATTTCCTTACATGATAGACAAGAAACGTATAACGTAAAGAGAAGGTGAAAGAGAGCTATACATTCCGAGGCCCCGGGAGTGTTTTTCTTTGTTCTTTAAAGTAAAAATATATTGCACTACTTAAATCAATTTAAAGAACACGTTTGAACAAATCTGCGTTATCATTATTGAAAATAAATGTTGCGTTAGTTCGTAAATGTGACGGCTTTTGTAAAATTTGGACAATTCTAGATCATTCCGTCGAAATTAAGTAAAAATGTGTATTCAAGACTTACCCCTGTTCATACAAGTATTTCAGTATCGCCTTCTACATCCACACCGCACATAATAATAAAATTAATAATAAAAAGAACATAATAAAATGCAGAATACGCACGAACTAGACTGCACTCGATGTCAAATGCCAGGCAGTCGGTGAAAAAATCGCGTGTCAATCCGAATTCTCGCTCCCGACCCATGGCTTGCTTGATGCAAATAATGTAAACATCGACCGAACTGATCATTTTTTGTCACTTAAATCGTTCCTTTAAAATAACTGCCCGAGATATAAATATACATTTTCAAATAGTTTACTTTTTATGGTTTCTATTTTTAATTCTAAAAAGACGAATAAGATAAAAAAAAGTTCCATAAAATTTAAGAATAACGTTAACTATGTACAGAGTGTTTCAAATATAAAGAGACTAGATCTAACGAAGGATTAATTTTTCTGCAAGCGTTTTTCAAATCAGAAATGAAATATGGGCCTTATTTCGTTTCTGTTCTGAAATTTTAATGGGTGGCCAAAAAAGAATGTATGTTTTTCATTTTCTAGCATTAATTTAAAAATCAACAATGGAAGTGAAACTTCTTAGGCGACGATTCGATAATCAATAACAGGACGAGAATTGAGACGTTGTGTAATTAATATTTATCATTGTGTTTTGTGATTATTTACGTTTTTTTACGTTCGTGTCCTGTGATTGATAATATCCATAAAGAGTTTTTGAAAACTTTCACATCTATCACGTGTACGGTGCTGTACGCGCAATTTTTTGTAATATATATATATATATATATATATATATATATATATATATATATATATATATATATATATATATATATATATATATGTAATATATATATATATATATATATATATATATATGTAATATATATATATATATATATATATATATATATATATATATATATATATATATATATATATATATATATTACATATATATTACTTATATATATATATTACATATATATATATATATATATATATATATATATATATATATATATATATATATATATATATATATATATATATATATATATCTATATATATATTCACCTGGATGATCTGGAAGTGGGAATTAATGTAGAACGAGGTGTACGGCAGGGTGACGCAATATCGCCTATTCTTTTCTCGGCTGGCCTTGAAGAAGTATTCCGTAAACTGAATTGGGAACAGGATGGTGTAAAGGTGGTGCAAACTTAAACCATCTTAGATTTGCAGATGATATTATTCTCATTTCACAAGACCCAGAGGAGCTGCAAAGACGCATACAAGAACTGCAAAGGGCTGGCGAACCATTTGGCTTGAAAATAAACCTGAAAAAGAGTCAGGTTATGTTCAATAACTTCGCTCAGGACAGAACAATTTCAGTTTTAGGAAGGGATTTAGAGACTGTAGACAGCTTTATATATCTTGGGCGGAGGATTTCAATGGAGGGGAATACCGCCCGGGAGGTGGAACGGCGTGTTAAATGTGGCTGGCAGGCATTTGATAGGCTCAACATAGTGTTTAAGAGCAGACTCCCACTTTGCCTCAAAAGAAAAGTCTTCGATCAGTGCGTTCTACCCGTTATGACATACGAAAGTGAAACCTGGACACTCACATCGCAATCAATTCAAAAACTTCGGGTGGCACAGAGGGGAATGGAAAGATATATGCTTGGCATTACAAGACGAGACAGAAAATCCTGCGCATGGACCAGGGAACAAACAAAAGTCTGTGACATCATTGGAATAGTAAAGCAATTGAAATGGAGATGGGTAGGCCATATAGTGAGGCAATGGGATGACAGATGGACCAAGGCAATCCTGGAGTGGATACCGCTTGATCGCAAACGTCCGCGAAGAAGATCGAAAGCACGATGCATTGCAAGCACGATGCACGAAGCATTGATGACATTATTAAGCATATTGGACCCGAGTGGCAGAGGAAAGCCCAGGACCGTGAAAGTAAAGTTGGAAGCATGCTGAAGAGGCCTTCATCCTGCAGTGGATCGATACAGGCTGATGATGATGATGATGATATTATATATATATATATATATATATATATATATATATATATATATATATATATATATATATATATATATATATATATATATATATATATATATATATATAGGTAAAAGATGTCCGCTAATTAATAGTACCCAATGCAAATTTTTTATTTAACCGATTTTATTAACGATTTAACCTAACTTACCTTACTTCAAAAGTTAATAGTAACCAAGATACAGGGTGTTATAGTTATAATTTTATTTTCAATTTTCATCAATAACTTTCTTAAATACCATCTTTCTTGAACGAAATTTTGTAGTGGAGGGTTTTTTAAGATAAGACATTTAAATTCGTTAAAAATTCTTATGTAACTTGTAGAGGGCGCTGTCTTCGACACTTTTCTTCATTTGAAAGATCACAACTGTTTTGCACCTCAGTGTAGTCGCGTTTTTAATGAAAATATTATTGTATCCACCTTTTTTACGTAAAAAAGGCATACCTTGTAAATGTCGCTCCGACTTACCGTTTTCTAGATATCTGCGTTTAAATTCTTCATTGCACCGTTTTAAATTGCGCTTTTGAAATGTAACACTTTTCTTAAAGTAGGTAGGGTATGATTAAAACAAATACATTAAGGCGACTTTTGTATTGATTGTTAAAACTTAATATTATGAGTATTTAAAGAGTTAAAATAATTTAAAATAATAATTTTAATACATTAGTAAAATAGTTTTTGAAAGATTTTCACTTAAGTCAAGAACAAAATGCCCAGACATAAATTGTTTACTAATTATTTACGTAAAAAAGATGGATAAAATAATATTTTCACTAAGAATGCGAATACTAATACACTAAGGAGCAAAAAAGTTGTGACCTTTTAAACATAGAAAAGTGTCGCAGACCCTCTAGAATCTGCATATAAATTTTCAAGATATTTAAATTTACTACCTTAAAAAACCCCCCACTTCCAAATTTTGTTCAAGAATGATACTTTTTAAAAACAAAACGTTTATTGACGAAAATTGAAAATAAAACTATAACTTTAACACACTGTCTTGGTTACTATTAACTTTTGGATTAAGGTAAGTTGAGTTAAATCACAATATTTTTATCCAAAAAATCTGTAGTTTTGCTGTGTACCATTAATTTGCGAACACCCTGTATATATATATATATATATATATATATATATATATATATATATATATATATATATATATATATATATATATATATGGATGGTGGTTAAAAATTACATTTTTTCCGACGCTCCAAAAAACCTTCCTTTTGATGAAAAAATACGGGCCTTTTTTTTTAACAAAAATAACATGTACCTCAAAACGATCTAAGTTCATTTTTTGATAAAATCGTAGTTTTTGTAAGTATCTCTTAAAGTATACGGATTTGAGAAAGAGAGAATTCTCTACAAAAAAAGTCCTTTCCATTTTCTTCATAAAATTCATATTTCTGGAGATATTTTCGATAATAAATTCATTAACTCCATCTAGCCAACATTTCAAACCTACAAACGTCTTTTTTTCTGAAATTTTGTAACTTAATGTCATTAATTTTATATCAAAATTAAATTATACAAATTCATTTGTTAGAAACATTTAATAAATCTGTTTATAATTACAAAAAACTACGATTTTAGCAAAAATTAACTTAGATCGTCTTGAGGCACGTGTTATTTTTATAAAAAAATCCCATATATATAGCAATATTTTGCCCATATATATATATATATATATATATATATATATATATATATATATATATATATATATATATATATATATATATATATATATATATATATGGGCAAAATATTGCTTGAACGCACTCATTTGGTAATTTTTCTCTGTTCCATATATCTTGTATCAGACTAATTGTTTTGATCGTTGACTGACCCACATCTGCCCATCAATAAAAGTAATAAAATTTCCCACAAAAATGTGTTCAATCGTTTCTACCACCCACAAATAATAATATTGATTTTTTGAACTATTATAGAATCCTATTGTGTAACACAGAATAAATAAAACCGGCAGCTTTGAGAAAGCTAGCATTCTCATTATTAAATGGATATTTGGTCTTCCACATTCGTCTAAAAAGTTTCCTATGTTCATCGATCCAAACGATTCCATTAGGTAACTGACTTATTAGATTAGCCCCAGGAATCTTTTTGATTAATTGTGCTTGTTCTGTGTGTTTGGCAGGATATAGTCCTGACTGCTATATTATTTTAACTAAAACGAGAACGCTCACTCGAAAAGGAAACTAAATAAATCTTATTTAATGGAAATAAATCTTCCTGGATGTAAAACATTTTCAACAACTTCAAATTCTCTCCAAACTAATAATAATTAATTAAAAAAAAATGAACCAAGACTAAAACATGAAAAGAAACTAATTAAATATTTATTTATAGGAAATTTTTATTTTATACCAAGAACGTTCAAAAAATTCTTGACCTGACAAAGAAAACAGAACACACATTATTCATTAATTTGTCAACTTAGTCATCTCACGATTCAATAAATTTAGACAAACAACACCCTCACATTAATGCAATGTACACTCTGTCACAAAGTACCGGGAATTGGTCAATAAAACACAAAATGTTTATTATTTATCCAAATTTATTGTATCGCCTTCAAAGTACGCCCCTTCCGAAATAATACACTTATGCCAACGTCAAAACATTTTTTAAACGCATTTTCCGGAATCGACTTCAATTTTCGCTGCTAATTCTCTTTCGTGTCTTTTATCGACTGAAAACCAGTGCCTTAAAGTGGTAATTTAAGTTCTGAAAAGAGCAAAAAGTCGGCCGGAGCCAAATCAGGTGAATACGGTGGTTGTTCAATGGTGTTTGTTGAGTTTTTGACCAGAAATTGGTTCACAATGATAGTCGTGAGATGGCGAGTTGTCGTGATGCAAAATCCAGGTGTTTTCTTTCTAGAAATTTGGCCTTTCGTTGGCGTTGGCGTTATGCGGCGTTTGAGCATAATGCTCAGATAATATCCTTTATTTACCGTCTGAACTTTTGGCAAGAATTCCGAGTGCATAACACCGCGATACTCAAAGAAAAAGTCAATATCACCTTAACTTTTGATCGACTTTGACGTGGTTTTTTCGGTTTCGGCTTAGTTCTGAGAAGTCGCCATTCCGAAGCTTGTTGACTGGTTTGCATGTCAAACTCGTATACCCATGTCTCATCACCAGTTACAATGCGTTTTATGAATGTGGGTTCGTACTTGACTCGTTTCTGCTATTTCCATTCCCCTCTGTACTATGCGAAAAATTTCGCATAATACAGAGGGGAATGGAAGGTGGAAGTAATAAGAATGGAAAGAATAACACAGAATGAAAGGTGTATGCTTGGCATTACAAAGAAGAAACAAAAGCATATGGCATCATTGGGAAAGTAAAGGAATGGAAAGGGTGATGGGCAGACTATCTAGCGAGGCAATGTGAGGACAGATGGATCAAAGCCATCCTAAGATGGATGCCGCTTGATCATAAACGTTCACGAAGAAGACCGAAAACATAACTAATGGAATCATCAAATATATTAGACTCAAATGGCAGAGAAGAGTTCAGGATCGCGCGAGGAAGCATGCTGAAGAGGCCTTCATCCTTCAGTGTATAGACAATGGTTTGGTGACAATGATGATAATATGTGTTTGGACCCTTAAGCCTTGGCCAAACACATGGCCTCCTTACTTCAGTCTCATATAGAAAAAGCCGCATCATATGTGAAGAACTCTCAACATTTTATTGAAATTATCAAGAACATCCGTCTAGAAGAAAAAGATATGCTAATTAGCTTTGACGTTACTTCCCTGTTTACGCAACTGCCGGTTCAATTATACAAGCGAAGTACAAGTTGCCTGAACACGTCATCCGTCTTTCGAACTACTGTCTTGTAAATACCTACATCAGCTACGCAGGCCAAAAATACAAAAAAATTGAAGGCTCACCGATAGACTCTCCACTCTCTTCAGTGTTGGCCAATCTATACTTGGAAGGCTTCGAAACCCGAGCACCACAAACTTGCACATATAAGCTGAAAATATATTGTGTGGCAACATGGCGAGGATAATGTGAACAAATTCCTGGAACACCTGAACCAAGTTCATCCAAAAATCAAGTTTACAATGAAAAAAAAACAACAAAAGAACTTCCGTTCCTTCGCCGTTGCAAAATCTCTAGCCTATCGTTAATAAACTTTAACGGATAAGAAACACTACCAACAAATCTTCTTCAAAATGTCCTACTAACGGATATCAACACAAAACCATCCGACAAACAAACAAAAAAATGGAGAAAAAGTCACCGCAAGCAAAGCCTTTCTACGATATATTTAAAACACCACGGACAAAATCAGAACACCGGACAAAATTAATTTTGAAAAAACAAAGACCATGGCAAGAAACTAAAACTTCTCCGTCAGAATTATTAATGAGGCCACAGAAAAAGAACTCTCAACTTTCAATTCAAATATTTGGGTTAAATAAACATGGAAAATGGGTTGGAAAAAGCGGCCAATAAGGGTAGCATTGAGACTTACGCAAAATATTTACAACAAAAATGCATATCTAACAACACAAAACTGAGACATTACAACACAGTTATTAAGCCAGAATGTCTATATGGGGCAGAAACGCTCATTTTGAATAGGAAGGGAGACATCGAGGAGATTGAAAAGAAGGAAAGAAAAATCATAAGAAAAATCTTAGGGCCCAAACAAATAAATAGCACAACATACCGACTTCGAGAAAACCAAGAAATCAAACAATATACAGATATACATAGCGATATGAGAAAAAGAAGACTTCAGTTTTACGGACACATAAAACAGATGAATCCGAGTAGACAAAGTAGACAAATAGGCGAATTTTATGAAAATAGGAGTAGAGCTAAAGTAGAAATTATTAAATGAATTGCTGCAATTAAAGAGGAGCTAAGATCAGCAAATATTACACAAAGTGAAATTCAGGATAGAGGCTGTTTCAGACACAAGGTTAACGTTTGGAAGGTTGGCCAGAGAGAAAAATGTAGGAAGACTGGAACAACTTGGTCTGACAAAAGGAAAAAAGCTCATAGCGAAAGAATGAAATTAGTATGGGCGCAAAGGAAGGCTAACAACAACAAACACCTCTAACTGTACTTCGCGTAGTCCACCAGGGCCCATACGTGAATAATAAATATAGCATATTAAAAGAGTCAGATATAATTAGGCTATGCATAAATCGTATAGGCTTTCAATTCGTTCATTTTATAAAAGGTTCCTAATTCCTGATTGATTTCTGATTCATATTATAATAATTTGATAGTCGTCAATCTATGAAAAGAATAAAGAGGACCAATATGGAAATAATATATTTAAACTGACCATATTTTTAATGTAAGTGTCAGAACAAAACTAATCAAATCAGATTAGCTAAGTTGAAAAAAAACCAGCATAGGACCATTATTGAAATCAATTATTCACAATTTGACAATAGTACACCAGTGCTTCAAAGAAAAAAAGAACGTATTATAGTATAATATTAAAGACATTCTTGCTAACATCTTTTGAAACGTATAGACACCTGATGTCAGATAATCGATAAAAAATGAATGTTAAAGCTAATGGACGTTAAAAAAGTTGCCGAAGTTATCATATCGATTTAAAAAGTAGAATGGAAAATATATCAAAAAATAAAAACCATTCTTTTGGCTGAAGATAAAAAAGAAAAAAGGAAGTTTTTAAGGTTTCACTGGAAGAAAGTATATAGATTTCATTTTTATATCTATATTTTATAAATGAAAGTTTTAGGATTATTATTTCACTTAAGTTTTAAAAAGGTTATTATTATTGCAATTTTTTATTAATATGAATTTCAGTTGTACTAGTGAAGTGATTCAGTTGTACTATTGATATTGAAGTGATAAGTTTGGCCTTTTTTTACAGAATATTTTCAAAAATGTATCATTTGTTAAAATGTTTCAACAAAAATGTTGTCATTATTCTATTTATTAAAATTACGTAAAAAATTGTGGCTTCTGAATATTGTTATAGCTTGTTCTGCAGTATTTGATGGTCAAGTTTAGGAATATATACCATAGCTCTACATAGCTCCACACTGCAGAATCTGGCCATTAAAATTTAAAAAAGTTCCAGGGAAGGTAATGAAGAATATTTTGATTAATAATTACATTCCAATAAAACTCAAAATTTAATGAAAAATGAAAAATTCTTCGAAAAATCACCTTATAAATTTAAATTTAAAGGGAAATATCTTAAAACACAGGCTCAAAAAAATTATTTCATTGATTCGCATTAAAATGCATTAAACTCCCCTAAAATACCACTGTGATAACCAAGATCAGATTTTTTTTTTAGATATAATATAATCTGCAAGTTAAGTTTCTCATCGCTGCCAAATCGACCGATAAATCTTCCATGAAAGGGGAAAAACAGTAGGGACATTATCAAAGGAGGGCTGATAGCACAGACTTGTAAGGGTACAATTTTTCTCGCTGGCGTTCGTGAAAAAGTGGCAGGGATCCGGTTCGAGAACGCTTTGAATATGAAAAATAGCCATCTGACGGGTAAACATTTGCTTTTTTCTCCCTTCCTGGACGTTCTCGGTAAGTTGTAACACGTTTTGGTGTTTATTTCAAAATCCAACAAAAAAATTCATTCTCCATCATAAAGTATTAATGAAGAAATATGGACTTGTGGGAAACTTGTTAAAATGGAAAAACTTGTTAAAATGTTCTCACGAACTGTTGCCTCCAAAAGAGAAGAAAATATACAAGATGTTTGAAAAATAAAACATTTTTTTAAAATAATCTCCAAAAAGGTTATCATTTTTCTAAATCACCGACGAAAGTCTGCAAGAAAATCTTCAAGAAAGTCTGCTTGATAGCTCACGCACTATAAAAATCCAGTCCATTTAAAAAATTGACAAGTGTAAAGTGGTCAAAACTCGCACTGAATACGCATCAGATGTTGCATGGCGCGTTGCTCGTTAGGTGTAATCTTTGAATATAAAACTAACAAGAAGGAGCCTTGCCTATCTTTATGCACATCTAAATCGAGACGAAAACGTCCATATTGAAACACCACACATGACTCATTGTTTTGGAACTTTGGTAGTTGATGTCAACAACTTAGAAGTTTAATAGTAGGTGCAATTTAGTGTGTTTTAATCAATAATAAGTGCCGAATAAGTGTACTGGAATTCTCTTTTTTTCTATTCTAGTGTAAATACATATTAATACTTATTATATTGACAATAAAAGCAATAATATCGAAATTAAGGTAAACATAGAAAATATAGTTAGTTGTGTGTTTTGTGGTTGTTCCATGACACGAAAAAATCAAAATTAAGGAGTAACATTATATAGGTAAAGTGCTTTTAATTCTAAATTTGTCAATTATTTAGAAATAAAAACGCATTTTGTTTAAATGAAATTTTAAGGTTATGAAACCAATATATCGCCTGGTATACATAGGCGTGTTATTCAAGATAGTGATTATCTTTCTTTTAGAACTTAATCTTTTAACGTATATTCTAAAATGTTTAGTTTTCTGAGATACTAGGTTTTAAAAATTCAGATTATTTTTTAGTTTTCGTTTGATACATATAAAACATATTACATTACTCATATAATCTATAAAATATTAACTAATAATACAGAGTGTTACTTTTTTTTATAATCCTTTTCAGAAATTATTGTACTAATAAATGTAAATGTTACTTCCATTTTGATTTAGGCTTTATTTTATTAAACCAGTTTATCTTTTTTCAAGATTCCCCAAAGATTTCAAATAGAAGAACACAGTGGATTAATTTTATTAAGCCGGTCGCGTTGGTGCGGACGATAAGAGCTGCGGTCTGCCGCTGCTGTGCCGAAACCGCATCGGAGCGGTAGTGGGTTCGATTCCACCGCTCGGATGGTTGTTTTTCTTTCTTTCTTCTGTCTCTTTACTTCCTAAATATTTGTGATTGTTTCTAGGCATGAGTGTAAAATCCGACAACGAATTACCCCTCAGTCACGCCAGTTAAAGGCTGGGTAAGGCCGGATGCCTTCTGAGAAGTGTTCTACGTTGGTTACTCCGCCAGTCGGTAGGTTTCCTGATAGACTTAAGGGTAAGGCACATAACCAACGGTTTATAGCCTGAGAGGGGTGCTGGCCTGGGTTTGTCGGAGCCTGATGACAGTTGTTACAGCTTAACGGAACCCACGTTAAGCTGTAGGTCCTGTCGCTAAATAACCTAGTTGCTGATGCGCCTTTAACCATAACACTTTACCTTTACCTTTAATTTTATTAAAAAGCCAGACTTTATTCCAAACCGCAGTAGGTTTTTATGTAGCCATCATTTTGCAGGATTGTTTTGATCGAACATCTAAGGTAAAAGTGAGACTACTATATGTAATTTATTTTATTTTATCATTTTGATAAACATCTTTCATAGCATTTACTCTTAAAAGTTAGCTTTTTTGGTTGTTGTGAAAAATGAGCTTATTCTCGAGTATATAACACTTTATTTATTGACTATTTACACTACAAGTATTAATTATTTTTGCAAAAACGCTGTAGTAGATGAAACAATTCGTAGTACATATACAAAGTTAATTTTGTTTAAGGAACATTAAACACTAACCAAATACAGAAAGGATATATGTATTTTAATAATAAATAATTTAGTTAGTAATATATATATATATATATATATATATATATATATATATATATATATATATATATATATATATATACATATATATATATATATATATATATATATATATATATATATATATATATATATATATATATATATATATATATATATATATATATATATCTAATCAATTTTTGAAAATAGATATGATTTTATGACAGAAGATTCCAATTTCTTAATGACTTCTTGTCGTATTGCCCACATAAGAAATAATAGATTTTTTAAAAATAATTAAAATTTTTACATTTCTCTGCCGTATCTAATAAGTCTTCATTAATTTATTAGAGTAGCGATAATTATACAATAATTTATTGTTTTAAACAACTGTAAACTTTTATCAGTTCCTTTTTTTATTCATATTGCCCTACGCCACCGCCAAACCGGAAACAGTGGTCGGCCATATGCAGCTACCATTCTGGTCCCGCTTAAAGAGTCATATGCGTCTTCCTGTAGTTTTATATTCAAAGGGTATAACAAAATATGCCTCCCCTCCAAAGGGGAAGCCAACAGTGTTGCCAGATCGAACGCTATACGACCAGTCTCATAACTTTATTTACACACTTCGTATTAGTTTCTTCTTACCATGCAAGATAAGAAAAGAAAAACATAAAGAAACAGAAGAGAAAAAAGATGAACAAATTATTATATACGCAAATTGGCGTATATAATAATTGTCAATAAACACGAGAGTCGTTCGAAAAATCTGCCTGCTGAAGAAAAGATTTTTTTTCAATTGTTTTCCATCTTTACAGAAACACTAACGTCGACTGACATACATGACTAAACAAAATTAATTAAATGTTAAACAACAACTCAGCATCAAGTATGCCTGAAATTTTGCCAGAATATTTTTGACGAGCAATATATTCAATGTTGAGGATGAAAACATTTCAGACTACCCCCGTATAACCGAAATATTGCTACACGTCGGTAGCCGGTATCTGTAAATTCATTCAAATCTCATCTTTCTGCAAAATAACGTCAGACGACACGCAGCAAGTTAAATAGTATGGTTTGTAGAAAAATCTGCGGTAGCGACATTCTACTGACCGTCGAGATGCCCAGATTTATCAAGAGTAGAACTGAAATAGGATATCATTGGTAAATTCTTAAATTATTGCCTTTGTACTACAACAACTAACGGGTGATTTTTTAGGGTGTCCGAAATTCCTACTGGGGTTACTGTCTCACGCACTGTGAGTTTGCGCACCTCTGACGTCAAAATTGTTCTGTATAGTCTGGCAAATCATCATGGAACATTTAACATCAGAGCCATGCTTACAAATTGTAGTAATTTATTAACAAAATTCGTGTTATATGCGCCAAACTTATAAGCACTTTAAACATTTTATAGTGCACATAATCGTCCAACAGAGCGATGTATTCGCCAAATTATCGACGCATTTCACGATGCTCGATATAAAATTAAAAACAAGACGAAACTTTGCGTTCTGAAGAAAATATCGCCGCTGCTGGCAGTGTTGATGAAGATCCAAAGTTATCAATTCGCCGCTGTTCGCAGGAAGTTGGGCTTTGTTATTTAACTACGTGGAAAATTTTGCGCAAAGATCTTGGTCTTGTACCTTACAAGATCCAGCTTGTCTAAAACATCAAGCCGTAAAACCATCGTTTGCATCGTACGTTCTCTGAATGAGCTCATCATCAATTGCAACTTGACCTAGAATTTAACCGCAAATTTGTTTTCAGTAACGAAGCTCATTTTTTACTAAATGGTTACGTTAATGAACAAAATTGCCACATTGCGACTGAAAATAATCCGTAAATGAATGGCAGCATTTTACCTTATTCCTTTACAAATCAAGCTGGAAAGTATGTTACTATTAATAGGGATCGTTACAGAGCTATAATCAATGATTGTTTCATTCCTGATTTGAATGATATTGACCTGGAGATGTGGTTCCAACAGGACGGCTGCACAAGTCTCATACAACCACCGCAACAATCGATTTATTGAAGGAATAAGTCGGGGAGAAAATTATTTCGAGAAACAAATGTGTTAAATGGCCACCAAGGACATGTTATTCAACGTCTTTAGATTATTTTCTTTGGGGCTATGTTAAATCTTTGGTATATGCCAATAAATCAGCGACTATTGACGCATTAGAAGTCAGCGTAGCTCGGAAAATTACGGACATAAGACACCAACTGCTTGAAAAAATAGTCGGAAATTAGATTGACAGTAAGAAGTAGCCGCGGCGGATATTTGTCCGATATTGTTTTCAAACATGTTCATTTCAAATATTGAATGTTATTTCGCATAAAATAAATAGTTTCTAATCTAATCTAATCTAAAAGAGAACCAAAGTTCTGTCTACTTGATCGCACTAATTATCAATATATAATAATTAACTTTATGTTTAAATACAGATAGTATGACTAGAAGAACTGCGCCTTTGTTCGATTACTAGGAAGAAAAATTCATCCACATCTTAAAACCGGTTTCGTTCTTTAAGAACTCATCAGTTAAGTTTGGGTGCTTCTCTCCCCTAGCAATCGACTTCGACTTCTTCAGCCAGGTTTTTTAGTTAGCCCGGAGGCTCCTACTAATTTCTAATAAGATTTCGACCCTGAGGTGGGCACTTTTTATTTCTGGAGGTCTCTAGCTGACATTTCCAGCAATCGACTTCGACTTCTTCAGCCAGGTTTTTTAGTTAGCCCGGAGGCTCCTACTAATTTCTAATAAGATTTCGACCCTAAGGTGGGCACTTTTTATTTCTGGAGGTCTCTAGCTGACATTTCCAGCAATCGACTTCGACTTCTTCAGCCAGGTTTTTTAGTTAGCCCGAGGCTCCTACTAGTGTCTAATAAGATTACGACCCTAAGATGGGCACTTTTTATATTTTTGGGGGTCTCTAGCTGACCCATGAGATAGCAATCGAATCAGACCCAGTCGTCTTTAATTCCGAAAATCTGATAATATAGGCGAACGTTATACGTTAACGCCATCTAGTGGTCGGAGTGCTACTAGCGTATACCGACCACTAACTTGCATCAGATGGTCACCTTTGCGGACTAAGTTTAAATAGAAAAGAACCAAAGTTCTGTCTACTTGATCGTACTAATTATCAATATATAATAATAAACTGTATTTTTATTTTCTTTCTATTCGTACTATCTCTATTAGTATTTAAAAATACAGTTAGTTATTATATATTAGTTATTATATATATATTAGCTAATCTAATTTGGTTGTTGTTTTATTTGAATTTAAAGTTTGGACGCACAAAAAAAATCAGCTTATATAAATAAACTGAAAGATGTATACAATGTGCCTAAGATGCTAAAAGAAAACATAGATCATTTCATTCGGTTCATGCCTTGCAGAGTTATAGTAATTATTAGGGAGCAGATATTAGCCCGAACTCGGGCAAGGTCATTGCTTATCAGTGAGCTTAATGATAGTCCTATACTACTGACACGTTCTGTAGAAAAATGAATTAAATGAAGGAACGGATTTACGGTTAGAGGCGCAACAGCATCTAAGGCTATTTAGCGACTGGACCTACAGCTTAACGTGGGTTCCGAACGACGGTCATCAGCTACCGACAAACCCAGGGCAGCACCCCCCTTAGGCTATCAACCCTTGGTTATATGCCTACCCATAAGTCTATCAGGAAACCTACCAACTGGCAAGTGACCAACGTAGAATACTTCTTAGAAGGCATCCGGCCTTACCCAGCCTTTAACTGGCGTGACTGAGGGGTAATTCGTTCTCAGATTTTACACTCTTGTCTAGAAACAATCATGGCGTGTGTGTGTAATGTGAGTGTATATAATTATGTGTGTAGGGTAGGAAGTAAGACGGACAGATTAATTAAAGAAAAGCATCTATCCAAGCGCTGGAATCGAACCAGTTACCTTTGGATTGCCAGGCAGGCGACTAACCCACCAGACCACCGCGGCTGGCAAAAATGAATTAATACTAATTTTAGCTTTATTGTTGTGTTTACTTCGTATTGTTACATTTTTACCATCCAAATTTAATGTACTCACAAAAAATAATTGAAATTAATTTATAAACAATTTGGCGACATAGATATTTTCATAAATTGAAGTGACTGCGTACGCCATTGCATTAATTTATTGCATTATTAATTTACTCCTTTACTAGTTTATTATTAATTTATTACTTACTAATAAAGTCCGATTTCTGGTAATTATGAAATACCTGCTAATTATTACTTTTTTGTATTAAAAATAAATGGATTTTTTATAATTTTCTAATTAGATAATTCCATTATTGTATGCATAAAAATTAGAAATTTAATCCAACAAAAAATATTTTTCGTAGCGTTGCATTTATTTTTTCCCGAACAAAGTTCATAAAGTTTTAAAATTCCTTTATGTTACAGAAGCATATTTCATGAATAATTTTAAAAACAGGAAGTTTTATAATCCCAAAGTAGTAAACGGTTTGTAATATTGCTGTATATTAAATTCTGTAACAAACTGTTCAAATATATTTTCATTGTATCGAATATTTTTATATCATTTCCTATATATGCGTCTACAACTTTTTAATTAAACGGAAGTTTCTCTAGATATGAAAACAGTTGAAAAATGTAATAGGATTTTTTCTTGATTAACATGGATATAACTTCGACAAAAATGAAAAAAATATGCCACAGAGCAGACAGCCACAAAAAACTTTATTTTTAATTTAATAAAAGTCACTGGTATGTTATTGAGTACGTCTTGAAATTCCACCTTTTTTATTCCATTAATTTTCAGTAGAAAAATTTCTCTCACACCTGGTTGAATATTCAAGGGAGGTCCAATTTTCTCTTTTCAATATCACTGTAGTAATGGATTCAAGAAGTCCAATATATTTTGTCAATCAATTCTTCTATTGGAAACTTCAGTGTGGAAGACTGAACTCGAAAAGATTTACCACTAAACAGAAAATAACTTATTTTTAATGTCACGACGCGCGTTTCGCTAACCATGTTAGCATCCTCAGAAGATAATTCGATCTTGAAAGACCGAATGAATCTTTTTCTGATGATGGTAACAAGGTTAGCAAATCATAGAGTTCCATTTCAGGTCCCGTACAATGCTCTCTATTTTAAGTGGCATATTTTATGGAATACTGCAAGAGCAAGCACCCATTAAGGAGGATAAGCTCGCATCCATAATACAATTAAATGTCGATTATAAGTTATCGCCGAAAGAGTCATACCTGTAGTTGTCACAAAACTATTGAGCGCTTATCGCACATAAAAAGTCTAAGATGCTATTTGCCCTTGAATACTTGTATTCGACAACAAGCTGTATTCGTACTTAAACTACCTTATCCATTTATCCATGAGCTTATAACGGTAGATACATTAATGTCCAATAGCCCGCTATTTTTTGAAAACTTTATGTACTTCTTGTTTCTTTATAAACCGCAGCACTATTGTATTGTATCTAAAAACACCATATTTAGCCCATTTTCAAAAATTCATTCCTCAAAAACTTTAAGCCGGAATCGAACTATTTGTATCAGATTTTGTTTATTATATCTAGTATGTATAAAAAATATTTTAGACCCATACACCATGTAGCTTTTTTTTAAAACGTAGTTGAGAAAAATTAAAATTTCCGTAAAAATAATCATTTTCATATGGCCACCAAAAATTCTATTTTCAACCGATCTGGTCTCGCCGTAGCTTTATTTTTTCGTGGATGTATTCCCTTCAAGCAAGTGACTGAAGAAAAATTATTTGCATGTTTAGTTATTGCAAGGGACTGAAGAAAAATTATTTGCACTTTTCAAAGTTGGTGATTTTTGAAAAATTGCGGACTTTGACCCGCCACTACGCATTTCTATCAATTCCGAATCGCACAAAAATTTAGGAGGACGTAGTGTTCTATATCTAGAATAATCCCTCGAATGAATTTATTTGGGCCGAACTTATGTGATTTTCTACAATTTTTTAAACTTTGGTAAAATCAATAAAAATTCATTTCTTTAAATTCAATAATGAAACTGCATATTTAGTCTCTCATTGTTTATTTTGCTTTTATTTGGATTATACGACATCAAAATTATGTGAACATAACGTAGAATACTCAAAAAAATATCTTTTAAATATAATTTTTATTTTTTACTACGTATTTTCATCACTTTTGTAGTAATCTATGATTTTTTCTTGTATTTCCAGAACAAATTTCAAAGTTTTCTTCCTTTCATGGGTTTTTATATTTTCCAGATATTCTTAAAAATAAATTTATGATTAAGCAAATTAGAATAAATTAGAAATATAGAAATTATTTATTATTAGATATTATAGCAAATTATAATAAATTTGAAATCCAAGGCTAACTTGTTTTTTTTTTTTAATGACAAGAGTACTTGAATTTGGCGTTGTTGGAAAGAACATTTTTTCTGAATTCAACGAGGTAAATATTGTATAATTCTTTTTTAGATAGATTTAAAAAAATTGCTAAAAGATGTTTCCGTCTGTTTTAGGGTAAATATATTTTTAATTTAGTAGGCTATGAAACAATGGATAACAGATGAAGTATGTGATTATACTTGACAACTGTTAACATCAATTTGTGAAATTCAAATTTCTTTCAATTTTTATACGGTATTAATATGTATTTAACTGAAAGAGAAAGGTTTTAAATACTGACATTTGTTGGATACGGTGACAAAAAACGCCCTTATGCTGAAGTTTGTCGAGTATTTAATGAAGTACATCCGAATAAAAACATCACTGTCAACAGTTTCAAAAACAGTGAAAAGATTCAATGACACAGGTAGTATTAAAAGTCGTAAAAAACTATACAGTATGTCGGAGAAATAAAGGAGCAGCAGTAGTTTCAGGAACAGAAAATAGTCACTCGGAAATAAATCAGGCGAAGAGGAAGTATATTGAAGCATACAATATTGTTTTTTCGCCAAAAATTTATGAACTGCGACGGTCCTGTGAGATGGTGCATTATCGTTCAATAAAAACTTCCCACCACTCGATATTCGGTCCTCACTCGAACGCTTTGGCGGTCGCTCCCTAGAAGGCTTTTAGATTATATATTGTTTTATTAGATGGGGCAAGTAGTTTTTCTTAAATGTTTTTAAATTTCGGTTTTCTTCCTATATACTATGTTATATATATATATATATATATATATATATATATATATATATATATATATATATATATATATATATATATATATATAAATATATATACAGACATAAACATAGAATATGTGTAGGAAAAATTCCATTTAAGACAGATGTAATGCAGTAAATATGGACGAAACACGAAATAAAATTGAGAAAATTACAAGAAAACTAAGAACAAGATAACCGAGAAAAAAATGATAAATATTACGAAAAGACACTATGAGTTGACATTTATATTTCCTTGTATATGCCAATCTCCTTGAGGAAATAGATAAAACCGTCAGGTGGGGTCTTTTGAAGGCCATCCCAATTGAACCGTAGAGCCCATACCTAAGACAGTGACTAGAATGAGTTGATATTAATATGAGTGGGTGAAGAGGATGCCTTTTCACCCACTCATATTACGTGCTTTGATTTGGAAAGTGAAGAAATTATTGAGGAAAAGAAATTGTTTTTATGGTAATAGACCCTAACATGTTGTCAACCCAAACCAAAACAATCCCTATAATTAGGAATGTGAATAATTTAAATTCCATCTAGTGCTGATCCTCTGACCAGATGATCAACAATCTCATTGCTAAAGATTCCCACTTGACTTGGAATCCAGGCAAATATGACAGAGTTAGATTTAGAGGAAAGAACATATAAGAGACCATGAAAATTATTATTAAGCAGAAGTGGAGAGGAGGAAACCTGTCTATTACTTGAAGGAATAAGATCAAATAAACAACAAACAAACAATGTATGAGTAAACTTATGAACCTCGTAAGTTGCATATTGCTCGACAGAAAACATACGTGAAGGGACAAGAAAACATTAACATGTTTTAAAGAACAAACTAGAATGGAAGATATAGTTGAAAATAAATACCAAAATAAATTGTAAATGAGTAGGCCACCCTAGAAGCTAGAAGAATAAATGACCAGAATGCTAATAGAAACATGGTCAAATATAACATCTGTTTAGAAACAATGGAGCTGAAAATAAGTGTGGTATGACCATTTACTCAATCGTGCGATGGTGCGAAAAAACAGGTGGAAAAAAATGGGTTCCTCAATCACGAGAATGATGATTGGACGTGGAATGAATGATTAAAGGGAAGACGTAATTCAACATTAGATGCTATAGAAATACTTCATAAAAAATGTTTAAATTATAACCTTTTTTCAAAAATGTTGCTTTTGTCAGAAAAAACGTTTTATGATAATAAATTAATTTATGATAATAAATAACCAACTAGTTAAATTGCTTAAAACTGCACCCTATTTTAAACTCATACATTTAAATGTAATAAAATCCGTTAACTATATTCTATTAGAGCTACTATATTCACGTAAAAAATATTTTTGTATTAATAAATCTTTTTTACAACTGTTTTCGATTTTTATCTAGTTTTCATGCATATAAAATAACCCAAACAGTAATTTACGGCCTATAAACAAATTTTTATTGAACGTTCAATGATTTGGTTAATTTATACAGTCGACTAAAAGTTTCTGTTGGCCCCGACAACTCACAGCACTTTAATTTGCTTTCAACTTATACAAAAATATACAACCAACTATTGGGTTGTCGGGAAAGTACTTTCTGTTTTCACAAATAGATGGCTATAGTTGTTCAGTTTTATATGTGTACATACACTGATGAACAAAAACAATACTATAAAAAAAATTTATGTATATAATGACGGTAATATTACGGTAAATATTGAGGTAAATATTTTCTTGTCTAATTTCCAATAAAGATATTTATGTTTAATATAAAGGATAGTTTAATAAGTGTTTTTCCTCCATTTTTATTTTGTTTGTTCAAGGATATATATTCATTCGAAAGCCCTTTTCTTACTCTGCAAAAACAAATTTTAATTATCTTTCAGACTTTTGAAATGGAAATTCCTCGCGGCAAATAACTTCATTTTCGACACTTGCTATATTCCGCCTTTCGTCGTGGTCAAAAAACTACAGAAGCAATTGCGCCGTATATGGAGAAGACGCTGTAACCGATCGGACTACTCGAGATTGGTTTGCCAAGTTCACAAAAGACAATTTCGACCTGGATAACACAAAAATGAAATGCTAATTGATGTGGCATTTACCCAAAGTCCAAAAAAATCAAATAATAGGGCTTCGGTTAAGTTAGAGATTTTACGTAGATCTTTGGATCGCCTGATGCAACGGTTAGGATTGAAAATATATCGGCTAAGATTACTTCATGAATTCTTAGAGGATGATCTAGATCGGCGTTGTTGGTCCGACGAAGCGAATTTTAAACGTTCAGGCCCTGTTAATAGGTATAATTATATCTATTACTCCACAGAAAACTTCCCATGTAATGATTGAAGAATAGTTGAATCAACCTGGGGTTACTATTTGAGCGGGCCTTTCATGTAAATAGATCAATGGGCCTATCTTTTTCAATTCAACTGTTACTCCGACATATTTCTCTTTCCAATCATGATGAAATGGTTGGTAGAAAAGACATTCACATCAAATAAAGAGATCATCAACGAAACAAAAGACTATTTAGTAAAATTCATTCTTTTTGGAAGGTATAAAAAAGTTGGAAAATCGGTGGGTGACCTGTATAAAGCTAAATCCGTTGAGAAATAAATCTATTTTCGATGAAAAAACAATATTTAATTTAAAAAGTATCTGACTTCTCATTGTACCCTTGTATATATTAACCGAGTAAAACCGTCATTTCAAAGGACAATATCAAATCGATCTGGAAAGATTTTTTTCCTGTGCGATACAAAACGATCAGTACGTGACTGAATAAAATTTTTTATGAGTAAAGAAAAACGAATCTATTTATTATACCGACACCCTAATGTAGCAAATATATTATTAAAGGCTTGTTACTTCATTGAAACGAGTACATTTTCACTCGAGTTAGATTTTAAATAACTTATATACATTTCCATAAAGAGAATGTCGATATGGAAACGCCAATTTTAAATTATTTAAATGCTCCTGTTCATCGTTTCGAACAATTTAAGCGTAAATAAACTGGTACATTCGTCAATTATACATTATTCATTATTTATACTGAAAGAAAATTGTTTTTAATAACCATATACGTTTTAGTTATCTAGTTATTGTTAATTTAGTTATCTCTACAATTCAGTTTCCAAATAATTAATATCACCAGGAAATAATTCAATCATTTTTAAAAATTGTTCATTGGTTAATATTGCTTTAAATATTTTTTTTACAATATGTTCCTTTGTTATTTAACTTTCGTTTGATGATGATAGGTGGTTAGCGAAACGTGCGTTAAGAGTCTTCATAAAATAATTTTTGCTTTGGAGGTAAGGTCCCTTCTGACCAAATTGATATATTTGTAAAAAATATCATTCCTTATCCTGTTAGTCACAGAGATACATCAATGATGACCCCCGTCAATGTTCCGTTAACTTAGGAAATGAAAAATAACACTAGTTTACACGGTTTTTATACCCCAGCTGAAAGTTGTTAATTATTGTTTATTTAGGTAAGAGATATCCAGAAAAAAAATACAAAATTCTGTCACGTCTGCTTTTAGAAATATTTATTTACTTAAAAATGGAAAACATCTTAGGGCCGGTTCTACAATGCAAGATTATACCAGGTATAAGCTATACTTGGAATAAAATTTGTATAACTATAAATTCTATAGAAGGGGCGTTTCAAATTTTATTATATTTATTATATTAGTATGAATATAAAGAAATTAAAAATGGCTAATTTTCGCCTTCTTTTTATAGTTTTTTGGATCGATTTCTCTTATAATGGACTAACAGTAATTCCCTAACATGTTTTCATTCCAAAATCCTTGATGTCGTTCTTCGAAAATCTTTAAATCTTCGTGAAAACGTCCCCCCTGTTCGTCACTCATACTTCCTAAGTTTTCAGGGAAAAAATGCGAGTGCAGGAAATGAATCTTCAATGACATGATATATCTTTATAATTTTCACTTTTTTTATTTCCCAAAAAATTTTCGACAGCCATTTTGAATGACTTCCAAGAAACTTTTTTATTAACAGATAAAAGGCTTTAATTTTTTATTAACAGATAAAACTGAGGATCTTTTGACAGTTGTAAATCTCTTAATTCTTCTCTGGGTCCACATCAATATAAATTTGCGTTGTGTGGACTGTATGTGTTGTATGTGGTATGCCTGCGCGGCAATGTAGACGCTCTGATACACAGTCATATACAAATATTATCGCCACATTGGTTCGGCTTGGTTAATTAAATGTGGAGTGTTTCCTTGAAGAGAGAAATCGTCAGAATCACTAGAAATCAACTTAACAATGAAAGTGATGTTGAAGTTAACTTAACTTAACTTCAACATCACTTTCATTCGCACCTTTTGGTGTATTTTGACTCGAATTTCCGGGACAAATTAGATATGGAAGATCCTTCGAATGTAAGATTAGCTAAATAGCAGACGGAATTTCGGCATATACAATACTCCCCTTATTTTTTCTTTCGTAACACAAAAGAAACAGTCATTTTCATGATTATTAGGTTCGCTCCATAACATTAGTGAACTAAATGAAAGGTATACGTTATCTCCTGATAACCACTGGAGTAAAACGATTCTACAGCTTTCACAAAACACATGAGGCACCCACTTTTACTCTTGATTCTCAACAGGAAATCCAAAATGATAAAGATATGCACTTTTTAACGAATCTACAATGAGTCTTCTTTTTCTTGAAAATATAAACTGTCCACCAAAAACAATCCGAACTTTGTTTACAATTTATATTCGACACTTTAATTCAATTTGAAACACGATATTTGTTGTTTGAATCGAATAAATAAATATTAAACTGAAGTCACCACGTAGGGTAGTTGAAAAAAATGATTTAACTGGGGAAAAAATATGTGACGTGAGAGAATATTTCTGTTAGCACTTTTGGGTTTAAGGAACGTAGATTAACATATTTATATACATTTCTTTCGGGGTATATAAAAAAGTTAAAATTTGTAAATTAGTGTAATCGATGGGAATTAAATCTGGAGAAAAAGAAGGCTGAATGAACATTTTTGAAACCAGCAGGGTGGTGACTGCTATTAAAGCATAACTCCTGCCAGCTCAATTTGCTCCATGTTTCTCTATTTATCGTTTTACAAGATTTCTGTAGATATATGATCAACATAAAGAGTTATTTGTGGTGTACATAATCGTCCAATTGAGCGACATATTCGCCGAATTATCGACAAAATTCCAAACGCAGTTTACACTGCTCGATATTAAAATAAAAGCAAGACAAAAAACTGCGCGTAAGGGAGAAAATACCCCCGCTCTTGATGGCAGTGTTGATGAAGGTCCACATTTATCAATTCGTAAATGAAGATCGTTATAGAGCGATGATCAATGATTATTTAAGTACAAATTTGAATGGTATTGATCTGGAGGCGATATGTTTCCAACACAACAGTTCCACTTCCGCAATAATCGATTTATTGAAGAAACAACTTTGTGAGAAAATTATTTCGAAGAATGGCTACAAGGTCATGTAATTTAGCACCTTTAGATTACTTTCTTTGGTCTATACCAATAAACCAATAACTATTGGGGCCTTAGAAGCCAACATAACTCGGATAATTGCGGTCATAAGACCCCAATTGCTTAAACTAGTAATCGGAAATTGGATTAGCAAAATGCATTTTTTGAATGTTACTTCACATAAAATAAATTGTTTCAAGACATCAATTTGGTTTTATTTTAAATTATAGTTCGGACGCACTAAAAAAATCACCCTATATTATTGACTTGTAATGATATATCTACAAGTTGAACAAGTTGAACCTAAGGATTAAAATCAAATAGGTGATTATTTTTTACCATAATTCAAGTTACGAGGTTATCTCAAGAGCATATTATGAATATATTGAAGCATTGCCAAGAACAGTTCATTTGAGATGGTGTAGAAAATGTTAAACACATGAAGATGAACTGTCTTCCTAATTGAGTTTTTGAATAAAAAAATTATCGATTTTTTTACATTATTTTAACACTTTATCATAAATAAAATTGATAATCGATGCGAAAAACGTTTAAAAATTGTTTGCAATTAATTATAAATGAATTAAATTTAAAATAAAATCACGTGACTACTAAAGCGCCACGATTGTTGTTTGTGACGTCATTATGTTAGGTATTGTCATGCAAGTACTATCAACGATTTTTTACATGAGGAATATTCTGTAAAAATTATTGAAGTTTACTACAAAAAAAATATTGTTAGTAACTAATTTAATTCAGTAATGTGTGACAAAGGCTTCATAAAGGCCAATTCTAATTATATACCTGGTGTGGATATTTTTATGATTTTCTTATTATTATTTTATTATATTTTCTTATTATTATTATTTTTACACATTTTCTTAAAAATGTATTTTCAATTTGATATAACTAATTATAAGAAAAAAAAATTAAACTAAAAATAGTTTTCCTAAAACTTAAATCTGATCTTTCCATTTATGACATTTTTTTCAAAACCCTAATTGTTGTAATATATGGTAAATTATTTTTTCCATAAATATTATCATATATGGGATAAATTATTATCCCATTCCAGGGATATTGTACTTGCTGACCTTAAAGACCTTGGCCTTGTCAATAAAAGGAGGATATTTAAAATAATTAAATATTCAATATCATCAACAGATAGTAACTTAACAACTTACCAACAGTAAAAAAATTAACCTTTTACAGAGCTTTTTAAATGAAGAATTCTCTATATTTAATCGACATAATGCATATTAATACAATCACGAATTTAGCTCTCAATTTAGCTTAAGTTAATGGGTAGATCTTCTTCTTCTTGTCTGCTGTATGTTAGAGGGTCAAAAAATCGATGAATACCATGAACTGTTTCGTATTTGCCTGATATAACACCATTTTTTTTTATTTCCTCAGTTCACCATCTGATCATAAATTTTGTTAAAATTTTCCACAACACAAGTTGTTGAACTCAGATATAAAAATATCATAATCATTTCTAATAAAACTCAATTCATTCTTTTCTGAATCTACATCTCAAGAAATTTCATCACAGAGCTTTTTCGCCATTCTTTTTATACATAGTTCATTATATGAAATAACCCCAAGCATCAAACCTAATAAAGAGACAATAATTTTTCTCGAATTTACCACTAACTATGTACGGAAAGAGGCCCATAAAAATGGTTTTATATTTCCTAAAATTGCATTTTAGTCCCTCTCTTTCCACTCTGTTCAACGATTGACGTAAACGACTTTTCTAAATGTAGGACATAAAAATATACACCGCCAAGTATAAAAAGAATGTGAGAACCCAACCTTGTTACTTGGAAGTTATTCTTTTTTTCCTCCTCGATCTCTGTAATGTTGCCCCAATTCCCTCGGTTGAAGTGCCCATCCTGTCTCGCTTTTCGTTAAGAGCCGTAAAAAAGCAATTATCAAGTTCTTTAATACTTCCGGCATAATTTTTTTTTTGTAAAGGACCCATTTATTTTCTCAATGAAACTGGTCAATTTCGTTCCGATTATTCACCAGTAAGAAGTTTCAGATTTGCCTCTCGTAACAACTATAAAGGCAAAGTTATAACTTGTATAAATACAACAAATTTGTATAATTTCCACTTATATTTTTCTCTAAAACACCACGCGTTTCGCTACATTGTAGCGTCTTCGGATGGTTTATAAAAAATATAATTGTATTGTGACAAATGGTAGGCAGAATAATAATCAAGAAATGTTACTTTTTTTGTCTGCGAATTCCCAGAACCCTTATTCAGACTGTTTTTTCGACATATTTAATAGCGGAAAATGGTCTGTTTGTCTCTAAGTCCATTTGGACGTTAAGAAGAACATCTGTGTATTATTTCCAAATGCATTTATTCCTTTATTTCCAAACAGTCTAGCAAATTCAGTTTGTAACCCTTATTTTCTATTGTAAGATTTTAAAATCAATTAAATACATGTTTTAATTTAGATAGCTGCGCTTATGTTCTACGATTCTGTGAACCACAACTCATTTGGTAGACATATGATTCATTGTCTTTTCCAGTTTTTTGATTATAGTCTTTTAAAATGTTTCTTAAGAATTGTTTATTTTAAAGGCTAAAGGCTATTTTAAAGGCTATTTATGTTAATGCTATTGAGGTATTTTTTAAGTTTTTCAGATATATGCCCATAATAAGAAAGAGTTTTATATCCAAATTCTTAAATTTTAATCCTAGGGTAGGCTTCCGAAAGCGCGTTATTTTTCTGTTGCTATTTTATCAACTATTGAAACTGGATAGCCGTTGTTAACCGCAATTGGCTTAATTAAATTTAATTTGTATTGTATTGGTCTGGATTTAGAGGAACATTGATTAAATGATGAATCTTGCTATTGTAGGTTGCTCGTTTACGTTGTTGTGGGTGGTTGAATGTATTGTGAATCGTGCTATCAGTGTGAGGAGGTTAATGGAAAATCATAAACGAGTGCTTAGACGAATTTTTAGACAAAAAGTTTATTGAACTGTTGGTATCATTTTGGCTGTAAATATGACATTTTTATATGTTGATGACATTTTGACATGCTTCACGGGTACTAAGAGACAGTTAGATGATTTGTTATTATATCTAAATTATAAACATTTAATGGCACTAATGTTTGAAAATAATTTCGGACAAATGCCCGTCGCGGCTACTTCTGACAAAGCACATTCTGCCAATCCAATTTCCGATCACTTTTTCAAGCATTTGGCGTCTTATATCCACAATTGTGCGAGTTATGTTGGCTACCAATGCGTCAATAATTGCTAGTTTATCGGCATAGGCCAAATATTTAACATAACCCCCGAGAAAATAATTTGGTGGCAATTAACATGTCCGTTCTTCGAAATGATTTTCTCACCGATTTGTTCCCTCAAGAAATCAATTGTTGCGTTGGCTATATGATATGTAAAGCCGTCCTGTTGGAACTACATCCCTTCCAGATCAACACCATTCAAATTCGGAATTAAATAATCACTGATCATCGCTCTGTAAAGATCCCCATTAACGAATTAATAAATTTGGATCCCCATCCACACTGCCAGCAACAGCGCCAATATTTTCTTCGGAACACTTAGTTTTTTTTATCTTGTTTTTGTTTTATTATCGAGCAGCGTGAAATGCGTTCGGAATTGGTCGATAATTCGGCGAATACATTGCTCGGTTGGACTATTATGTGTACTATAAAAGATTCGATAAGTTTATCGCACAAAACACTGATTTTGATAATAAATTTCGACCATTCACAAGCGTTGTTCTGATATTAAATGTTCCATGATAATTTGCCAGATATTTGATGTGCCGTGATGATTGCCATGATGATTTGACAGCGACCCCTATCGGAAGTTCAGACGCTCTACAAAAATCACTTTTTATATACGAAATCTGACCAAAAAAGTGAATCTTTGCATAATGATCAGCATGATCTCGATAATGAGTACAGGATATAATAACATAATCTCTAAGATTGAAATTTCGAAAAAACCGAAAATTTCAATGCCTTTCACGCAATCTTCTTCATTGATAATGTCACACGATAAATCAAAAAATTAACAATATTGTAGCCTTTACAAATTATCGGCCTCGACAGGTAAGATTGCGCGAGTTTTACAATAGAGCTCAGCGGTATTCTCCAGGATGAAGTCGAACATTACACCCCGAGCTGAACAGACGTCTTCACGTCACGAGGGTTTTAGGACCCGATCACTATAGAATCTGGTCATTTTGGGTCCTATAGAATCCGGTCATTATGAAACCCGGTCATTATAGAACCCGATCATTTTGGGGCCAACTCATTCTTACCCACCCGTTCTTAATTTATACTCCAAACCTTTTAGCCCCCACGTTCAAGACACAGAACTGTTCAGTAATCGACCATCGTGGTAACTTGACAGTCCGGAAGCTGAATAATCGAATAGCACCACAAAATGATAAGGCCATATATTATTTTATTATTTTATTATTTTATTACTTTATTACTTTATTATTTTATTATTTTATTATTTTATTATTTTATTATTTTATTATTTTATTATTTTATTATTTTATTATTTTATTATTTTATTATTTTATTATTTTATTATTTTATTATTTTATTATTTTATTATTTTATTATTTTATTATTTTATTATTTTATTATTTTATTATTTTATTATTTTATTATTTTATTATTTTATTATTTTATTATTTTATTATTTTATTATTTTATTATTTTATTATTTTATTATTTTATTATTTTATTATTTTATTATTTTATTATTTTATTATTTTATTATTTTATTATTTTATTATTTTATTAACATTTTCATGAATATCCAATACTGACTGCTCAATCAGTATCTCACTACTACCATGTAATAACGCTAGACAATTTGAAGCATAGGATCTGATTTACTTTAATTTGGTTTAATTTGATTTAATTTCGTTTAATTTACATTACATTCATTTGATTCAATTTGATTTAGTTTAGTTTAAGTTAAGTTGGTTTAAGGTAATCAAATTTGAATTCCTTTGTAAGTTAGACAAGAGCTCTTATATGATAAGAATGTCTATCAAGATCAAAGCTTTATCTTAGCCCCTTTTCCTTGTTTAGTAGGGTAGTCGTGGACACCACCGCTAGACTTTTTTGGTGTAATAACTGTTTAGTTTTTATATTTTGTTCTGTATGTTTTGTTTGTTGTTTTTGTTCTCCGAAATTGTGCTTGTGCTTAATGAAATAAACCTATTCCCAGTTTTAATGTTTATTTTTATCTTTAGTAATTCTGAAGAACTGGGTGGCGTCCTATTAACGTACCTAAGCAAACCATCCGTAACCTACGTAACCTGCCATTGTTGTAACGATAGTGAAATGAAAGTATGGAAAAAAGAATAAATGTCGTTACAACATGGTAATATTTAATTTTGCTTTATATTGAGTAAAAGTGTCACAAGTGATATACTGCAAACGATTTATGATGAAGCAATAAGCTGTAATATTTTTAAATAAATTACAACATTTTCTGACACTAAATACGATTCTCTACCAGGCCCATTAATAATAGTTCGAACTGAAAAAACCATCCAAAAAATGGTTGAAATTCTTCTTCGATAATAGTTCCATGTCAGACAGGTTCATCGAGGATCATCATAACTGTATCATACATTTATTTTTTGGCCAAAAGTGTTTGAATATGGAAGGTAGTAAAATATACGCATAGCGGTTCTTAGACATCCCCCATTTTTGCCAAATTTGATTCCCTGAAACCTTTGGTTAATCTCAAAACTGAAATTGGTGATAAAGGAAATCGTTTTTATTACGTTTTAGTCATTAAGCGACTCAGAAGGAGATTTCCGTAAATAATTGCTTCAGTCTTGATAAAATAATACTACAAATGTTACGAATGGTCAATATTTTATTAATATTATTTCACTGTAGTTTCTAGATCATAAACGATAGCAAATAGCAAGTGGAAATAATAACATGTGTTACTTCTATAAATTTTAATTAATAGAAAGTAGATACATTCTAATTAGAATCAAATTTAATTTCTAACTAAGCTCATTCAATGGACTTTTGTATATATTTCAGTAAATTTTCAACTTTGTTGAGAAACTAACCATTTGATATTGAGTTATTTTTTTTCAGAAATTACGTACTTATAATTTACGTACGGAATTCCCATTAACGATGAAGAATTTAACGTTATTTTCGGTGGTATTAAAATATTGTTATGATGTTTTTTAATGAACATGGAATTATATTTTAGGGATTTATTAAAATACCAAACGGTTATACAACATGTTTAACGAGAAACTGTTTTCTATATATCTATAGTTCCATTTTATTATTATTTGACGCGTTTCGCTAACACAGTTGATTTTTCAGAACTGGCTATTTTCGATGTTAAAATAGGTATAAATATAAAAAGTTTCCGCAATAAAAATATATTTTTTTTTAAAGAAATCCCCATCCCCTATTTACTGTATGTACAAATTCAGTAAAGGGGATTTGTTCAGGTCTATTTGGTCATTTAGAAGGTCATTTTTTTCGCATCTTTAAGACGGTTTACTTCTAAACTCTCCAGATGGTTTAGTTGTTTTGCCTTTGTTATGTACATGTATTTTAAATTTACTATTAAAAAGATGATTCTCATTTAACAGATGTGAGGCATAGTTCGAATTATGTTTACGACTGAGGAAGCTTCTTTCGCTTTCTTTAATTCTTTTCTTGAACGATCTGCCTGTTTGACCGTTATAAGTTTTTAGACACGACCCATAATACAGTTGATATATCCCTGATTTATCTTTTTTGTTTGTTTTTGCTTTGCAATTTTTGATCTTTTTTCCAAGGCAGTGATTGGTTTTAAAGGCCACTATTGCATTGTTTTTGTATAAAATAAAGTTTTAGATTAATGTTATAAAACACATTTTATCATATAAATATGGAAATTTGTTAATTTAAAAAACCCATAAAAAAACAGTTGTTGTAGGTTAGTAACAATAACATTACTATAACAGTATATAATGTTGCTTTAGCGTTTTGGAGCCATCTGTCAACCACCTTGTTTAGAACTGTTGCCTAAGTCAATCGATCGCAACTACACAGTAAAAATGGTTAACTTGAACCAAGAAAAATATAATTTAATATATTTTTTTTATTGAACAAAAATAGAATCGTTTACTTGGTTCAAGAAAATTATTTTGAAACAAAACTATTATATATATATATATATATATATATATATATATATATATATATATATATATATATATATATATATATATAAAAAACAACGTAATAAATCGTTTTGACTGAAGTAAACATATTTTTCTAACCAACAAGTACGTGTTGTCATTCGAGAGAAAAGTTTTCTTGATGGAAGAAAAAAAATCTTTTAGTTGAGAAAAAATTCTTGGCTTATCAACATTTAGTTTCTAATTTTAACAACCTGACTTCTTGGAAACTTCGAAACAAGAATTATTTTTAATTCGTAAAACAAAGATTTGTGTGGAATATCAGAGGAAAGTATGAAGAGGCACGGAGGTATTCAAAAAGAGAATTGGAGTAATGGGCGACAAAATAGACAGAAGGTCCCTGGGAAGTCCATGTCTTTGCGCAAGCACAGATAGCGCGGGGCAATCTCGCAAGACATGAACAGACAGAGGAGCACCTCATAAGATACATATTAAAAGAGGGCCAACACTTATTAGATGACCATGTGAGAAGCGGCAATATCCTATTCTAAGCCTACTCAACTTTACCAAAAGTCAACAGACCGGGTCAGATTTTCTTGATAGGATATTAATGCTATATGTTGCTAAATATTAGGCAACTGATGATTCTAAATCTAAATCAGTTGTGATATCTTGGCACTAACGTCACGTTATAGAAACAATAGATTTGGTAACTAAAGTTATTTAAGTCTTGCATAGCTTCAACTTATGTTGGCTCTAGTTCACGACAATACCCTTCACTTCTTGAATTGTCAAGATGCTCCTTTTTTTCAAGATGAAGACGTATCAACCATTAGAATTATCTAGCAACTGTGATCAGCTATCAATTAACCATGCCAGCAACGTTCACAACCTATGAACCCTTGGTTTGTGTTTAACCATTAGCCTTTCGAAACACCTGGTGAATAATCAACTCTCAGACAACATCTGATCTTAACCAGCCTGGTAACCGGCGTAAATTTCTTTGTCGCATTTTATGCTCGTTCCTGAACAACAATCATGAACACGCAAACAATCCACAAACGTCCGTACCGAGGGCGAGAGTTACCCCCACGAGAGTAATACCATCATACCGGCGCTTAAGACATCACGATCGACAAATTATCAAGATAAGTACGAACATATCAATTTTAAATTAATTATCGTTAAACATGTAATATTAGCTTTAAGCATATTACCTTGAGACATCAAGCGTTACCATATTAAATTTAACAGTAAGTATCAGGATAATCTCTCTTCAATAACCCTCAACGATCCCATCACGTATCTAATATTACACGCTATAAACCCAAATAAGTAATAAAGCACACTGGCGTGCAGTTAGAAACTCATATCTGACATCAATAAAATATTAATTGTTTCCCATCCGGAAAAGACCCCCTCATAGAAGCGAACTCCGGAGAAACGTTCGTTATTTGCCATTTGTCGTTCCCTCGTTTTATTCTATTTCCTTCTTTTTTGTGTTTTTTATTTGATCTTAGAGTCATCAGGCGTCATGCAGTTGCAACTGTAGCAGTAATTAGAATTAATTCGAAGGATATGATTTGATTCAGCTTTTCAGTAGTACCACTTTTCGCATTCGTTAATATAGCTCTAATAAAAATTTACAGGCCAATGAAAATAGTGTATCACCCAGTATAGATATTGAAATGGAACTGAAAATATATTCAATGTAAAACATACCTCGAACACAAACACTTACATGTTTTTCACTTGTTTACATATACGTTTAGTATCTTTCTTGCTTAGGGTGTATTCAAATATTCAAATTTTAATATATATATTATATAATGTTGATATGTATATATATAATGTTGAAAAAAGAGTGAACGTCTGAACTGCAAGAGGTGATCAAGCCAGGTCTATAACAACTGTCATTGCTGAGAGAGAGCCACGGTTATGCCAAAATGTCATCAAAGATTTTGACAAGAGTGGGCACCTGTGGAGCTGCAAAAGCTGGCTATTATTGGCCAATATATGTATTGGCTTAAAAATTAATATGAAACAGTCAGGTTAGGTTAAATAAATTCGCTCAGGACAGAAAAAATTAAGTTTTAGGAAGGGATTTGGAGATCGTGGATCACTTTTTATTTGGACAGATGCTTTCAATGGAAGGGGATACCGTCCGGGAGGTGGAAGGAGGCAGGCATTTGGCAGACTCAACATAGTGTTTAAGAACAAACTCCCACTTTGCCTGAAAAGAATCGTCTTCGATCAGTGCGTCCTGCCGGTTATGACATACGGGAGTGAAACCTGGACACTCACATCGCAATGAATTCAGAAACTTCGGGTAGCACAGAGAGGAATGGAAAGATGTATGCTTGGCATTACAACACAAGACAGAAAGCTCTGCGTATGGATCAGGAGCATTGGAAAAGTAAAGCTATTGAAATAGAGATGGGCAGGCCATAGCGAAACGATGGGACGATAGATGGACCAAGGCAATACCGGAGTGGATACCGCTTGATCGCAAACGTCCGCGAAGAAGACCGAAAGCACGATGGATTGATGACATCTTTAAGTATATTGGACCCGAGTGGCAGAGGAAAGCCCAGGATCGTGAAGGTTGGAAGTATGCTGAAGAGGCCTTCATCCTGCAGTGGATCGATGCGGGCTGATGATGAATATATATATAATATATATATATATATTCCTTTCTTCAAGCGATGCTTAAAATATATAAACGATTTAAAAAAATTATATTTTTTATATTGTGAGTTATGCGCTAGCATGAAAGAATACCCAAGGATATTATGAACGGCATCTTAAATTGGCTTGGTGCTGCAGGTAGTCGACCTGAAATTATGAGACAAGTGCACGATGTAGGCGATATATCCGCCATATCAGCCTGACATAGCATCTCTTTACTCTCTTCGTTCATTGAATTGATTTAAGAAAACAACATTTGGTCACAAACAACACACGCAGCACTGGTTGAGTGTACCAGTGTTGAGTGTACCAGTACTGTGTGAGTGTATATTATATATATATATATATATATATATATATATATATATATATATATATATATATATATATATATAGGATGATATCGTTCTCGTAGGATGTCAAGACCCAGATGAGCTACAAGAACACATACGAGAGCTGCAAAGGGCGGGAGAACCATTTGGTTGGAAAATAAACCTAAAAAAGAGTCAGGTTATGTTCAACAAATTTGCTGTCAATAGGAAGTGATTTAGAGGTTGTGGACCACTACATATATCTTGGGCAAAGAATTTCAATGGAGGGTGATACTGCCCGTGAGATGGAACGGCGTGTTAAGTGTGACTGGCAGGCATTTGGCAGGCTCAATATAGTATTTAAGAGCAAACTCCCACTTTGTCTGAAGAGAAAGGTTTTTAATCAGTGCGTGCTGCCTGCTTTGACATATGGAAGTGAAACATGGACACTCACATCACAATCAGTTCAAAAGCTTGGGGGTGCACAGAGGGGAATGGAAAGGTATATGCTTGGCATTACAAAGCGTATTACATTACGAAGGTATGTGACATCATTGGAAAGGCAAAAGGAATGAAATGTAAGTGGGCAGGTCAAATAGCGAGACGATGCGACGATAGATGGACCAAAGCAATTCTGGAATGGATACCGCTTGATCATAAACGCCCGCGAAGAAGGCCGAAAACACGATAGACGGATGACATCATCAAGTATATTTGGACCGGAATGGTAGAAGAAAGCTCAGGACCGTGCGAATTGAAAGCATGCTAGGGAGGCCAGTGAATCGACAATGGCTGAATGATAATGATGATGATTAAAAATGAAGATCGATAAGAAAAATGGCTAGAACGTTGTCCAAATAAAAACAGAATTTGTGCCGTTTACGAAGAGAGTTCTGTTGGTGAGACCACGGTGTAAAAGTGATTTAGCCGGTTCAGGAGAGGCTCTTTTAACCTGAAAGCTGGTCCTTTTGGCGCATCGATAGTTCTGACGAAATTAAGGTCATAATAGACAAAGATGTGAGCCCACGGTGATATGTGATCACCACGGTTCGTGACATAGAAGTTTAATATAATATCCTGACGGGTCTGAACATCGGGATGTGAGGCATGTGCCCTTTAATCAAACTTAACTCTTTCTCCATCATTCTAATCATTAACGCATGATCAGAATGCATAATATCTACGATTATGTGGACATTTTCATCATTTCTTACAGTTGAAAGTCTTTTGCTGCGAGTTTCATCTTCGGTCGAGTCTCCATCTTCTCAGGATACCTTAAACTATCCGAAAACCCTGTCACTCTTAACAAAACTTTGTTTTTTTGGCTTGTTGAAGTTTTGCAAACGTTTCCGCCACACTGTGTCCAAAACTAAAACTATACTTGATAATGCACCGTTGCTCAAAAGTTTTGTCACCCATTTTCCGAACGCAATAGAGAAATCCAGGTACGAAAAGAATTGCTACGGACCAGCAAGCGACTCTAAAGAGTTTAAATTCGTACTGAAGACGCATCAACTGTTTACCTGTCTCGCCTCCAAAAACAAAGCCAATAGTGTTGGAATCGAACGCTACTACACCACTCTGATTACTTTATTTATACACCTCTTATATAAAGAATATCTGATTAACTCCTGACAATAATAACCAATGGTGACCTCAGTGAAATGCCAAGAAAATCTAAGAAATGGTGCTCGTAGCATCGATGGTTTGTGGTTTGTTTTTGGTAAGCATCATTAGTCACCAGAGAGCTGTCAAAGTCTCAGTTATATTCATCATATGGTTTAATTTTTATTGTCGATTGAAGCAAGAAACTTTTGTTTATTTAGAAAAATGGAAAAGTGAGTTTCTAGTGGTGATTAACATTTATATTTAAATGGCTTAACACCGAAAGCGATCAAAGCTGAGTTGGATGAAGTTCATAGTACGTCTGCTCCTGTGTTTGCAACTGCTATAATTTAGTAAATGAGTTTAAACGGGGTCGAACCACAAAATCCGCAAAAGATCATTCGGAACGTTCAATGGAAACCCGAAATGATTGACAAAATCTACGACATGGTTTTAAGTGACAAAGGGCGCCAAATAGTTGAAGCCACAGGCTTATCCCAAGATACAAGTGTTTTCAATTTTGAACAAAAAATTGGGTGTGAAAAAAATGTTGGCAAGATGGGTGACGCGTTTGCTCTCAGCGGAAAATAACCACAATCGTATGGTCGACTCTGAGGCTGTTTTGGCGCGTTTTCGTCGCAAACCTGATGAGTTTCTGAGTCGGTACATAACCGTGGGCAAAACACGGATACACTACAGAGACAAAGGAACAATCAAAACTGTGTTTTTTAAAGGCGAACGGGCTCTGAAGAAGGTGAAGACGGTGAAATCGGCCAGCAAAGTTATGGCTACAGTTTTTTACATTGCACGCGGAATCATCTACACTGATTACTTAGAAAAATGAAAAATCATCCTTATTTGAAAAAGAAAAGGATCCTCTTCCATCAAGACACTGCACGGGTGTACACCTGTACAATTTCAATGGACAAAATCATGGAATTAAAGTTCGAATTATTACAACATCCATCGTATTCATCGGTTTTTGACCCCACCGACTTTTTTTTACTTCCGAATTTTAAAAATGCCTCAGCGGACAACGGATCAAACGAGGAAGTCATCGCCCAAACAGATGTCTATTTTTAGGACCTTCAGAAATCTTACTTTTTAGACGGCTTAAAAAGTTGGCGTAACGCTTGGAAAAGTGTATAGAGCTAAAAAGAGATTACGTTGAATAATTTTTAAAAAAAATCCTAAAATAATTTGTTTTTCTATCTTTTCCTAAGGAATTATCTATTATTTGAACGACCCTCGTATCTAGTTAAGAAATACTTTTACTAGAAGTTATTTAATATCGTGGTATTCTGACAGATCATATATTCTGTCAGAACCAGCTGCTTTACAATTTTTTTATATGGTGTTAGTTTCATAATGGTTTCCTAAAGAGTTTTTGTTCTGTCATCGAGATGCGATTGTCAAACAAGTAAATATGCACGAATAAGATTGATAATACTACTTAATGGATGTACAGATTATTTTTTTAATTTTTATGATTACATATAATTTTTGTTAACCAACTAAATGACCAAATAAGGAATGATAACACCGACATGAAAATTATACAACTGAAAAGTAACTGGGCCTTTATTAAATAAATCCTTCAATTTTAACTGCTGAAATTGCTCCTTTTTCGTTTTTAAATTATTATCCTCTCAACTGTCAAACCCCTACAAGAAAATCTAAAAGGCGCTCGTTATTGCGGATTTGTTTTCCTTCCTTTTACTCGGCTTTTTTCTCTATTTGTTTCTGTGTAAAAGGCCAGTAGCGTTTCGTATATACAAATTGGCTTCCAATCTATAAATTTGCGACCGATATGGTGGTTTCGTCCGATGCGACCGATCGGATTCAAAATAAAACGGTTGTGAGATAACCGAGAAATTACGGGTTTTGTTTTAGTTGAGGTCGGTGGCTTTTCAACGTATTTTTGATTTTAGGTTATGGGAAGAAACTATTCAGAAATATATTATTTATGCATCAAAGATTTCAAAGAAAAATTTACTTTTTTATAAATTAAATTCAATAGTACTGTTTACTGTTTACGTTACTGTCGTTACGTAAGACGCACGAATTTTTAATAGTCGCATTATTTGTTGATCATAGCAGTAGGATTATAATAATGTGATTATTGTTTTAAAAATTCGTTTTCCCTACGTATGGAAGCAAATTTTTGTTTTTTAGGTGGGTATTACTCTCCTTGATATCTAATGGAAAAAATGTTTGTCATTGATCTTTCAAAAATAGATACATTTATGGAGCAAATTATTTTGTATTAAATGTGCAAAAAAAAACAATGTGTTAGAAACATTGTAGATTTCACTAAAACATCATTTAGATTAACTCAATCAATTTTGAAGTGTCTTTGTGTTTTTGTTTTTGAATAACATCGTCGTGTTCAAGTTGCTGAAGAGATTCTTTGTTTAAATAATGACATTCTGAAATGTATAATTACTGGTGATAAGACATGCCTTATGAACTAACCAAATAAACCAAGAAATTCACATAAAAGCCGATCACAAATCTAAGTTATGTTGATTGTTTTCTTTGATTGCCGTTGTCCATAACGAATTTATTTTCCATAAAAAGTTCCTTCCAACAGGTTAAAAGGTCAATAAAGAATATTTTATAAACATTAGTGAGACCGAAAAAACGTCAAGATTTGAAACAAAACAATTCATGGTTTCTGCATTACACACTATCGCAATAATTATTGGTCAGTTTTATCAATTTTTACATCCAATCGTTCTTTACATTCCGTTTTTCAGATCTATTTACTCTACCTTCAGAAACGCATTGTAAATGCTAAGTGTAACCCTGTCGAAACGTCTACACACGGAACAAAACTAACGATCGAATGTACTCCCAAACTAACAGTTTAAGTTATTCTTCCATTCGAGAAACATTACAACAACAACAACAATGTTATCAAAATATATGAAGAATACAGACAGTTAGAAACAGAAACATTGGATTAAAAATGAGCTAAAACAACAATACCAATCGTGCATTTCAATAATGTACACTGGAGCAATTCTATTTAAATAAAGGGTTATCCATTTTGTGCTTCGGAAAGTAAAATTAAAAAAAGCACACAAAGAATTGAGATTTCGATGAAATATTAATTTTATTGCTTGAAGTGTGGAATGCAACATAATTTAAATGCCCACCACGTGACCGCTTGCACGACTCAATCCTTTTGAGGTAACTTTTCGGCTGGTATCTTGGCCATAACATGACGAATGTTGGTTTTCAACTGCTCTAGACTTTGAGGATTGTCTACATAAACACGATCTTTCACGTAGCCCCACAAAAAAAGTCCAACTGCGTCAAATCGAATCTCGAAATTACATGTCCTGGGAACTTCCTGCGCTATAAAGCCAAAAGTGGTCATGTTGTGTGGTTTGTGACTCCGTCTTGTTCGAACCATATATCGCTCAGATCGAAATCTTTAATTTCTGGTCAAAAATAATCGGTTATCATACGGATAGCGCTCAGAATTGACGTTAACATGCACTCCTTCGTTTTCGAGCCAATGACATCACCAGACCATAACGCGCACTAAACAGTCACCTTTTGCGGATGCAATTGACTCTCTGTTGAGCCTCGTTGTTGAACATTTTGTTCGAAAAATCAGATGAATGTTCAAGCACCCAATCGGCGTATGCTCGGCGCATTCCATGGTCAGCGGGCTTTAATTCTTACTTGAAGTCCAAATGCAAAATACGCCATAATGTGCCGTAAAACAAGCCCACAGGCTAGGAATGCCTAAGAATCGATAAATTTGGAGCTTCAGCGACGCTTCACTAACAGCAGCGATATTCTTCGTCGAGCGAGCGTTACGATGACATACATGTCTTACCACATTCAGACAGACCCATTATTTTCAAATTTCTTAACTGTGTTGAAAATTGTGCGTTCAGAGGAACGATTATGGCGACCGCATTCTGCTCGTATGGAGCGAAACATGACTACGACAGAATCACCATTTTTGTAAAAATTTTAAAAAATTCTAACGCATTGTTCGGTGGTTAAACGATCCATATTGTAAAATGGCAAACTTTAAACTAAACAAATCACACTTTGGATGACATTTAAGTTTAACAGTTGTCAAAATACAGGGCTGTATTTGCCGAACCACGAAACTGATAACCCTGTATACGATCTATGGCAATAACATACATCTATAACAAGTATAACAGCTTCAGTTTTAGTAAGAAACGTAGCGAATTATTTAGAAACACGCAGGAATATAAGCAGCATTTGATAAAGAAACTTGGAAATAAACAATTATACCACAAAATGTTATTCCAATTTTATAAAGAGACATGTAGAAGAACTTTTACATATATACTAAAATAAAAGCAATCTTCTCGTAACCTTTTCCTTTTGCATATAATTACTCGCATGGGAGGAAACTAAACTTTTGCTATATCTGCTATAATTTATTTAGGAAACTAATTTATGCATATGAAACAAAACGATTTTACCATAAAAACCAAAGGTAAGGGGTGTATATTGGGGATAATTTGAACAGAGACAATTTCTATATTCTGTTGCAATAAACGGTTTATTGTACAACATGCAACAACAACGGTAATTATTTTAGGAAATGCGGAGATTAGTTTTCAACCACTAGTGAGATAGTTTGTGGTTTAGGTTGGTTTACTATATGTAGTACGGCATTAAGAATATGTACAGGATAATTGAAACAGAAGAGATCCAAATACATAATAATAGAATAAAAAGAACAGATGGTGTAAGTGGATATATTGGCTTGATACAATATTTCGTCCTATTTTCTTGAGAAAAATTGAAAAAAACATAACTGCTACGTAATCTCGCCCTCATAGAAGTTCCGAGGTCTAAAAAACTAGTCCAGTTGATTTTTCAAGTCTTCCAAGGAAGTAAAGTTCTTACCATTTAAGCTACTTTAAAGCATAATGACGGGAAAGTAGAGTGTATGGACCAAAAATCCCAATCAAGTTGTAAAAGTTTGAATCCAGTGGCCACAGAGCTGCATGATCTAACATTGTTTCGATGAAAGGCAACGCCCTTCTTGTTGGCTAATTTAGACCATTTTTGTTAGATTGCTCGCTTTAATTCTAATTAATGGCTTTCAGGTAATTGACTTTCAGATAATAGATAATAGACGACTCATTTCCAATCCCACCAAATACAAAGCATAACCTTATTCGGATATAAACTGGCTTCTGTACTAGTTGAAGGGACAAATCCGTGCTTACACCATGATCCCTTACATTTAACATTATTACACACAAATTGACCTGTAAACATCCACTTTAAAATTTTTGTTGTGCTCAATAGAGAACTACCTTGTCGTGTTTCAACAGAAAATCGCAAACAGAAATTTGGTCTATTAATTTTTTTCCGTTAACACAAGCAATCATCCATACATCGACCTTGCTAAAGTTCGCCTTGACATTATTTAGTAGTTGATTCCAAGAATGTTTCCGATCATGTATAATCACTTTCAATTAGCGCAATTCTTTCATTGCCATCAGTTTAGACCGGCCGTCCAGATAGTGGTGCATCGCTAAGATTAAAATTGTTTTCATGAAACTTTTCGAACCACTTACGAAACATGGAATCATCAACGGCACCCTCACCGTACACAACACATACCTTATTTTCTACCGTTTATAATACTTAACAACATTTTAAAAATACATTTAAATAATAGAATTTTTTCCCGATTACTCGCTGATATATCTTCTATCAAATATGTATACGTATGGAGCAAATCATCTAGGGTCAAAAACAATATGAACTCAATTTTTGTTTAAACTAAAAAAAACTTGATTTTAGGTTAAACTGTTTGTAAATTTATTGAAATAGTTGCATTTTTAGGGTGGATTTCTCACTGCCATACTACCATACATTATCTCAATAATGGTGCAAAATAAATTCCTGCATATTTTGTTCATTCAAGTTTAAAGGTAAATAAAAATTATATTATATGACAAATAATTTGCATTTTCACACCTAAGTAGCTTTTGTTCGATTCTTTATTACTATAGTTGATTCGTTTAAGGTAAAAATACGTCAATAGTTGGGTTGTTGGCAAGCGTTGTGACGCATTCTTCACTTTTAAAAAAAAAATCCCAACTCGCCATAAGAAATAAACTTTTGGTATAATATATTATTTATTTTAAATAGATATTATTATATATATATATATATATATATATATATATATATATATATATATATATATATATATATATATATATATTATATATTGTTCTTCCGTGGGTATTGCTGTCCCTGACTGGCTCTGATCTTCATATAACTGGGAATAAAACCTTCTGACAATCTCTAACATTTGGGTACGCGTCCTGCACACTGTGCCATCCTCACGCTTTAAAGCATATATTTGCGTTCTTTTGTTTCTCAGCTTCTGTTTAGCTTTGTTAATTCCTTTGTTTTCTTCCAGGGTTTTTTGCACTAGCTGCATATTGAATCGGCGCGTGTCCTCTCTGATACGTTTTCTTATAGTTTTGCAGAGCTCAGTGTACTCGACCCTCCTAAAAGGACTGCCTGCATTTCTCATTGCTCGCCGTTTCTTCATTAAATCAATGGTCTCACTGGAGATTTTTGTTTGTTTGAGACATTTTTCCTCTGGTGCTATTGAAGCAGCCGTTTGAAGTACATTGTTGGCGATTTCTTCATATTGAACTGATATTTCCACGTCCTCTGGATCTTGTAACGCAGCAAACCGATTTGACAAAGCAATCTCAAAATCGCTTCCTCTCTCCAGCAGTTTTCCAGAATCCACCTTGCCCTTCTTTGATCTTACCATTCTTTCGCGCTCTTTTTTCGACAGTCAATCCGAACCCTTGCTCGTACCATTCGGTGGTCACTTCCAACATTAAAATTGTTAAGGACAGTGCAATTGGTAAATATTGTTTTATCGTTGGTCATGATGTAGTCAATTTCGCTTGTGAGCCCAGATGGACTTTTCCATGTCCATTTTCTGCTGATATTTTTCTTATAGAATGAATTCATAATATATAGTTCTTGTCCTTCAGCAAAATCAACTAATCTGTCACCTCTATTGTCTCGCTCACCAGTTCCATATGGACCAGTTGCATTTTCGTCTGTTCTTGTTGTTCCAATTCTGGCATTAAAATCACCCATCAGGATTTTGTACCTACATTTCTCCTTGTATAAAAGCTGGGCCACATCATCATAAAATTCCTCAATTTCCTCATCTTTATGGCTTATAGTTGGTGCATAAGCTTGGACGATTTGAAGCCTAAACTTTTTATTCAGCTGAATGACGCATTGGGCTAATCGGTCGGGGTGTAACATATATATATATATATATATATATATATATATATATATATATATATATATATATATATATATATATATATATACATATATATATATATATATATATATATATATATATATATATATATATATATATATATATATATATATATATATATATACATATATATATATATATATATATATATATATATATATATATATATATATATATATATATATATATCTTGCTTGATCCCGTAGGTCGAAATATGTTTGAAGATAATAATATCTATTTAAAATAAATAATATATTATACCAAAAGTTTATTTCTTATGGCGAGTTGGGATTTTTTTCTTAAAAGTGAAGAATGCGTCACAACGCTTGCCAACAACCCAACTATTGACGTATTTTTACCTTAAACGAATCAACTATAGTAATAAAGAATCGAACAAAAGCTACTTAGGTGTGAAAATGCAAATTATTTGTCATATAATATAATTTTTATTTACCTTTAAACTTGAATGAACAAAATATGCAGGAATTTATTTTGCACCATTATTGAGATAATGTATGGTAGTATGTCAGTGAGAAATCCACCCTAAAAATGCAACTATTTCAATAAATATATATATACATATATATATATATATATATATATATATATATATATATATATATATATATATATACATATATATATATATATATATATATATATATATATATATATATATATATATATATATATATATATATATATATATATTTATTGCATAGATTCGTACTGTCCGCGATGCACCTGTCTACCGTTGCATTACCAGTTACACCAACATAAAGTTGGTAGGTGACTGGTAAAAATGGAGATCTAGCTATGTTGTGAGCTAGCTTCGTAAGCTCCTAGAATTTGTAACGACCCAAGTAGTGTAGCCCTTTGCATTTGACTTGTAATGTTGTTTGATTGCTATGATGAAATTATTTTAATTTTTTTCAGCTCGGTCACAAAATTCGCCTTCATGCTACCAAAAAAGCCTATAACCAGGGGGATCATAATTGCATTATATTTTGGATACAATTCACTTAGATTGTAAACGAATTTTTCGTATTTTGTTATTTTTTCTGCTTCTTTTCTGGATATGTTGTTATCTGCTAGACAGGCCAAACAGGCTGACTAGGTCTGGTTTATTAGCTTCTGTTTTTTCCGGATTATAAACGGAAAATTCCAAACAATTTTACAGTTGTTGTTTAACAAACCACTAATTCAATTTCAAGCGGAACATAATATGTTTTAATCTATTTATCAATGTTATAGAGGAATCTAATACGGTAATACAGAATATTTAGCGCCGAATTGTGTCTCTCTCTCTATAAAGAGTCGATGTCCAGTCACAGCAAGCGCTAAGAATATGCATGAGAGTTTCCGGATTTTCCGGCTTTCCGGAATTTTACAAACCTGACAGGTTGTACTGATGTTTTGGTGAAGTATTTCAGACCGGTACCATTTTGTGACAATAACTCCATCCTGGGCTGCAGTTAAAAATACCTCAGCCTCGGATTTCAATTCAGCAGAATACATAAGCTGAAATGTGCGTTTCTTTAACAATGCCTCTGTTTCGTGTAGAATATGTCATGCATGGCTTTCTTGTTGTGTTCTTTCTGTAGAATGCTTCTTTGCTGTAGTGTGAGGAATAGTTTTCTTTTTTTCATCATTAAGACACATTAAAACGCATTCTGAATTATCCACCTCAAGTAGAAGCTCTCACAGCGTGACAAACAAGGAATATATCCTTGTTAACCTGTTCATGCTCTTTTACAAAGCGTAATAGTGGGTCTTCTGATCGAAGAATACTACATGCTGTATTTACTATAGTCCTGTTGTAACAAACCTCAACATGCAACAAACTCCGCGGAAAATTACTTCGCGGGCTTGATTTTGGAAGGAACCATTTTTGGTCTTCTCATATCTCTTCTCCTTCCGACCACCTTCGAGAGCAGTCGACAGTGCAGCAATAGGCCTTGACCCAGTGCAGAATTTCCGCTGATTAAAATCTTGGAGTTCGGGATATTTTGGGAATAGTGCCGAGTTTATTTGTCAGCTTTGCTGGATTTTTATTGCTAACACACTGCGAGCTGCCCCCGAAACCTATCGAGGTTTATTTTGGACCATCGTAGTTAGAGAACCCTCGTGGCCGTACGATTATTTGTCGTCCGACGAATAATTCTTTTTTAACCCAGATAGGGGTAAGAATAATTTAACCTAATTAAAATATTTGTCACAATATTTATAAAACCTCTTTCTAGTTTTTTTGGTAGTGGATTGATTCCCCAATTTCATATTTTCCTGTACACGTGGTTAATCCGGGTGAATCTTTGGCTTCTTTCCACGCATGTCTTTGGGTGTCCTCGAAGTCCTCACGACCCACAGGAGCAGACCCACGGGATAACCAAAAATCCCTCTCCTATTCTTTGGCTTCCACGATATATTTTTTTAAATGATGATAATAAATGTCTAAGTACCGAATAATGTTTTCTTTCTTTTATCGCCTGAGAATCTCATGTTCTCTGAGCAGTAATTAGCCCTGGGAAATATTCACCATATTAATATATATTGTATTTTTTTGAAGGGTACTTTTTTTGAAGCCCCAAAACGGGTAACAATATATATATATATATATATATATATATATATATATATATATATATATATATATATATATATATATATATATATATTCGTGACCGTTTGGTATTATTATTATTTTTTTATTTATTGGGACTTTCGGTCAGTAAATAAGTTTTAATTTTTTATTGTTTTATTAACGTTTCGGTTCAACAATGAACCATCCTCAGAATACTTCTACAATAAACATTACTTTTATAAAATACACAAACTTACATTTAAAAACCTACCAATATTAAACAATTAATTTTTAAAGTTTTTTAACTAATATGTGACATATTATGAATCATATTATATATGATTTTTTATAAAAAATTGTCATATATTACTTAAAAAAATTAAAAAATTAATTGTTTAATTTGATATTGGTAGGTTTTTAAATGTAGGTTTGTGTTTTTTATAAAAGTAATGTTTATTGTAAAAGTATTCTGAGGATGGTTCGTTATTGAACCGAAACGTTAATAAAATAATAAAAAATTAAAACTTATTTCCTGACCGAAAGTCCCAATAAGTAAAATAAAATAATAATATATATATATATATATATATATATATATATATATATATATATATATATATATATATATATAAATAAGTATATAATATATATATATATATATATATATATATATATATATATATATATATATATATATATATATATATATATAAGTAATACAGGAGTGGCGTGAAAAAAAGTCGGCCCTGAATATTGACCAGCCCATTAAACTGGGGAGAACCAACATCAAAATTGATTGTCTGGCGTTTGCTGATGATCTAGCAATTTTGGCTCAAGATGTATTAACGGCACAGAAACAGATTGAAATTCTAAAGGAAACAGCAGAGAGGGTAGGACTCCAAATTTCCTTTGAAAAGACACAATACATGACTTGCAACAGACTAAGAACACCATTTCTAAAAACAAAATATGGTAACATCAGACGAGTCTCTGAATTCAAATATTTGGGTGAAATAATCATGGAAAATGGGTTGGAAAAAGCGGCCAATAAGAGTAGATGTGTAAAAATGGAAACGGCATTGAGACTTACACAAAATATCTACAACAAAAAATGCCTATCTAAAAACACAAAACTGAGACATTACAACACAGTTATTAAGCCAGAATGTCTATATGGGGCAGAAACGCTCATTTTGAATAGAAAGAGGGACATCGAGGACATTGAAAAGAAGGAAAGAAAAATCATAAGAAAAATCCTAGGGCCCAAACAAATAAATAGCACAACATACCGACTTCGAGAAAACCAAGAAATCAAACAATATACAGATATACATAGCGATATGAGAAAAAGAAGACTTCAGTTTTACGGACACATAAAACGGATGAATCCGAGTAGGCTAACTAGACAAATAGTCGAATTTTATGAAAATAGGAGTAGAGCTAAAGTAGAAATAATTAAATGGATTTCTGCAATTAAAGAGGACCTAAGATCAGCAAATATTACACAAAGTGAAATTCAGGATAGAGGCTAAATTCAGGATAGAGGCTAGAGGTTAACGATTGGAAGGTTGGCCAGAGAGAAAAATGTAGGAAGACTGGAACAGCTTGGTCTGACGAAAGGAGAAAAGCTCATAGCGAAAGAATGAAATTAGTATGGGCGCAAAGGAAGGCTAACAACAACAAACGCCTCTAATTGTACTTCGCGTGGTCCACCCGGGCCCATACGTGAATAATAATAATAATATATATATATATATATATATATATATATATATATATATATATATATATATATATATATATATATACGGAAGTGAAACCTGGACACTCACATCGCAATCAATTCAAAAACTTCGGGTGGCACAGAGGGGAATGGAAAGATGTATGCTTGGCATTACAAGACGAGACAGAAAGTCCTGCGCATGGATCAGGGAACAAACAAAAGTCTGTGACATCATTGGAAGAGTAAAACAGTTGAAATGGAGATGGGCAGGCCATATAGCGAGGCAATGGAACGACAAATGGACCAAGGCAATCCTGGAGTGGATACCGCTTGATCGCAAACGTCCGCGAAGAAGACCGAAAGCACGATGGACTGATGACATCGTTAAGTATATTGGACCCGAGTGGCAGAGGAAAGCCCAGGACCGTGAAGGTTGGAAGCATGCCGAAGAGGCCTTCATCCTGCAGTGGATCGATACGGGCTGATGATGATGATGATATATATATATATATATATATATATATATATATATATATATATATATATATATATATATATATATATATATATTGGTTTTGTTTTTGCCTAGCTTCATGTCATTTTTCTCTTCTCATCCAGCCTCCCATATATTTTTCATTGTCAGCCTTCATTCTTATGAAGCGACCAAATCAACCAAGCTGACTTTATTCGACATTTTTGGGAATCGGTTGCCGCTTTTTCTATAACTGTTCCGAGATATTTCAAAATGTCTGTTGAATTAATATTGTTGACTGAAATAATACTGTTAATTTTCCAATGTCATGTCTCTGTAAATTGTATACGATTGCCTTTATTGCCTTTGGCCAGCTTACAAATTAAATTTCAGTTATTAATAAAAAAATAAGATTTTTATGACAAAATTCATAAAAAAATAGATCTGGAAAACTAGCTACCATGAACAACAAGTTTGCAAACAACATGTGGCCTTGCCAACTAAATTGCGGCACACAATTTGTAACCCTCTCGAGTTCTAATTATCCCTCTTCCATTCAAAATTATAAAACCGACATATGAATTAAATTACTATGAAATGGATGTGCCCCATATGTCGACTGAAGATGTGTTCCATTATTCAGACAAAACATTAATACATAAAATTGTGAATAATTGTGGCATCTGATTATTTTCAACGGAGTATTGTTCTCAATGTTATTATATATATAATTAGCATAATTAAGCTATTTTGAATTCTGCACTACGAACAATCCTGCTGTCTGAAAATTATTTTTGTTTTTTTTTAATAAATGGTTTTAGTTGAATTTGTATGTATAGACTGTACAAAATTAAAACCGTTGCACGTCATCGATGACGCTATTGAATAACAGCAGAAATACCACTACAAAAAATAAATAATAAATTAATTCTAATTTAGCGGCTGTATTTGGTTGGCAGCATATGCGACGTTGTCGAGTTTCACATTTTTCTTGTTGATATTTATTGACAGGTTTGGAGTTTATACCATATACAGATAATACAATATGTACTATCTGAACGTTTACTTTAATTTTTTACCTTATGATCGAAAACAGTTCTATTAAAAACTACCACAGTGTTATAATTGTCAGAGTAGCGCCAGAAAAATGTCAAATCAGTTAAATAGTCATTGTCAAGAGTTAGTAGTATCTCTGATGCACTATTTTGACCAAAAACGAGACAATAATGGTTCATTGTTACCCTTTCCGGCTGTTAGAGTGCTATGTTAGGTTAATTACTAATTATTGATTGATTTGTCCGTTACTTTGTGATAGTTCATTTTTTAAAAAGGAATAAAACAATTTTTTACTTTATTATCTATCAGTTTTATTATATTATAAAAGTGATAGATAACAAAGTTAAAAATTGTTTTATCCCTTTTTAATTGCTAATAATTGGATATGTTTAGTTTAAGTCATATTTTTTTTAGAACGTTGCAGCAGCCTTAAGGTTGAGTATGTCCACTCTTAGTACTATTTCACAAAAGGTGGCAAAGAAGTTTTAAAATCGACTTGGAAGCGTAGTTCTACTAAAAGAGTTACCAATACTGCAGCTTTTGATAAAAATTTTAATCAGACACCATTTATATTATGTATGAATACTGTAAGCATTCGTACTAAGAATTGCAGAAAAGATTGTTCTTGATCTCATATGTAGTTTATACGTAGATACTCATAGTTTAATTCTCATTTTCAAGACAGCATGTAACTTCGAATTCCTTACATGAGCAATTAAAAGAGAAACAATTGTTTGATGGATAGCGTATGCCATTGTTTTTTCGATCTAAAATTCAAAAAAATATCAAAAATATCTCTTATGTAAATAAAGAATCACTGGGTAAAAAATAAAAAACCAAACGGAGTCAAATTTCTCAGTGATTCTTTTCTGTAATAAATTTGCCTAATTTTCTTTTTTTGGGTTTTTCGCCCCGATCTAAAACTCAAAAAATATCAAAAATATCTGTTCTTATGTAAATAAAACCCAAACAAAGAAAAAAGATATATATCAACACGCCACAATCATTCAGACATTACTTATTGTACAACATATTGAAAGAAGTAGGTTTTAAATGGAAGAAGATGATCTAAGACGAGGGCTTATGGAATTTCCCAATGTTGCCCTAAAACGTATAGATTTGAGCTTTGAAAGATAGCTTTGATCTAGAAAAAAAATCAAGCTTACAGAAAATGAAATAATAAAAGGGTATGTCAGAGAACATATACTCGATTGAAAATAAGTGATTACATTAATGAAAATATAAGTGTATGCAGATATTTCACTGTTTTTTTCTATTGTATACTTGCATATTACATATTAATAAATGTCATTGGTAATGTCGATGGTTTTTGAACGAAGTATTTTACATATGCTGAATCTATCTAGAGGACGGTAGAGGTACTAAATCGACGATAATTGCAACATTTATTACAATTTTTTTAGTTACATAGTAATTTGCCTTTAATTTAGAGTTGATTATTTTAATTGTTATTAAAGTTTAAATTGTAAAAATGATTCGCTAAAGTAAGGTTATGATTTTTAATAGCAATCTGGCAACAGGGCAGTCAAAATGTTGAACACGTGCTTAATGACGGGCAACTCTTTTAATGTTGCATGAGCTATACGTATACTTATTCAAAATGTTAAGAATCTATTGTCCTTTCATTATGGGTGTCTGAATTGTCATCCACTCTATACGGCGTCGAATCAAAAATGGAAAGTCAAAATTAGCATTTCAAAACTAACGTTAAAGAGCTACTAATTCGCTTTGACGAGAGTCCAGAGTTAGAAAGAGCTACTAATATATGATGAGTTAGTAACAGCGTATATTTCGTATATGTATAGAATTTCGTTCTGCTTATTTTTCTGTTCTGAACTATAATGAATGAAGAACTAGCACCAATATTTAATAGACCAGATATAGTAAAGGAAATTATGAGCAAACGACTGAGTTGATGGGGCCACATCGAGAGGATGGACAACGAAAGACCGTCTCAGGACCTAAAGGAAGAAATGGAGGAGGGTGTAAGGAAGAAACGGAAATAACGGAATGGAAAGGATGAGCGAGCAGAACAGAACAGAACAGAAGAGATAGAAAAGCATCGATAAAAAAGGCGGCCACTGCTCCATAACTACATTATAGAGGTTTGGAAATGGGTGGTCATAACATGTAAAAAAAATTATCCTGGATACTCCAGGTAAAGGAACTTGACGAGCTATAAAGCCATAAGGAAGATGACAAATGAGGAGTAAGAAATATTAGTTGCTTGATAACTTCGAAACGCGATTGTATCACATAACTTTCGAACAAAATGATCGAGCGATCACGAATATCGTAAACCATACTCTCAAAGGCGTAGTTACTAAAGTGGGAAGCAGCAAGTCTTATCAGTTCCCTTTATAAGATAGCGGTAATTCTCCACTCTCTTAATAACCATATTGGTAACAAAAATGTTGCCTCAAGTGGAATGATCGGATTAATTACCATTCATAGAAGAACGGAATTTCAACCGAAGAACCACAAATTTAAAGTACCACATCAGCATAAATGTCGAAACTTGGATGTACTCCTATGACGGTTCGTGATATTTATGTTTCATTAACATAATTATATATAAACTTATACATATTAACATAAGCTTATACATAAGTTTTATCTTAGTGCCAGTAATAAATTGAGCAGCCCTTGATGACTGTAACATGGTTAGCTAAACGTGCATCGAAATACTACAAAATAGTAATTTAATCTCTTGAAGACAATCGTCTGAGATAAGCTTTTACAGCAAAAGTTTCAATATATGTACTGGTCAAAAGGTAATATTATTTATTTACACATTGTATTGAAACTTATTTACAGTACACAAAGGAATATTATTAAAAAATCAATTAACTGTGGAATCATTATATATTATTTAGTCACATTTTCTATTGTGTTTCAAAGTAAGGAAAAAAATAACCCTTTTGGTTAGTTACCTCAGAATAAATGTTTATTAATCAATGCAAAGACCGCCGCTTAATAACGAATCGATTCTATTCAAAAAAGAAAAAAAACCGTCTTTTTATACTGGACGCTAGTTCATTAAGCTTAATTTAACTTTACCAAATGCGACCTCGTTTAAAAGCATCGATATTTCTGAGTCCGAAAACTAAGAAGAAATGTTCATCTAATTTTTGCGTACGAGGGTCATCTGAAAAGTTCTTCGCTTAACACAGAAATGGCGTGAGTATTTCTAAATAATTATCAGGTTTGGTGGTTAATAATTCTTAATTTATTTAAGAGATGGCACTGGACATAACGGTTGATTCAGAACTTAATCTTTTATGTTATTTTGTTGCTACGATAGTACCTTTCAAAACGGCATTGATTTTCAAACAATTTCAAGTAAACATAAACATGTCGAGATTCCAATCTAATAAAGACTATTTGCGGCACTTACCGCTTTTCTTGTTCAATCAAAAGAAAAATACGAGTGAAAGCCGTCGTATACTGGTGGAAACTTACGGTGACAATGTCCCAACGCAAGATGCTTGTGGGCGTTGGTTTAGATGACTCAATAGTGGTGAAGACAAAGAACGTCCAGGTCAACCAAAAAAATGATTAGATGCCGAATTTCAAGCATTGTTGGAAGAATACAATATGCAAACTCAGCAACAACTGGCAGAGAGGTTAAATGTTGGTCGCCGAACCATTGGTGATCGTCGATAACGCACTTTCCATAAAACGCTTCAACAATTATGGAGATGTCGAAAAATGGCTTGATGACTGGACCACCTCAAAAGATGTACGACATTTCTGAGAAGGCATCCACAATTTGCCAGAAAGATGAGAAAAATGTACAGCTAGCGATAGCGTCTACTTTGAATAAACAATTTTTTATCTTTCTTCCAAATTAAACGAGTTTTTTTAAGAAAAAAAAACAAAAATTATTCACCGCCACATCTGGTACATTATTTATTAGATATGATTCATTGGATGGCTTGCTGCAAATTCTTAGACGCATGCGTTGGTCAAACGACCTACGTATATTCACAGACAACTAATGGAATTCGTAAGATATTTGGATTTCTGTACTATTTGATGTCAGTTGTTTGATTGATAGGAAACAGATAGTTAAATGTATCTATCCAAAGAGTCTCTGCTATCAATAGTTTAATTTGGTGTTTTACAATGATCAAGGTTGGGTCTTTTACTGTTTCTCTCTATATGTCACAACTGTATGCATCTATATGTTGACCCTGCTCCCTGCAATAACACGGTTCATTTTTAAGCCAACGGCTCATGTTATGCAAACCTCATGATATCATGGTTGTTAATAAAAAAAAAATAAATGGAGACTGTTACATTCTCACCGTCTCATGCGGAATCCTCAAAATTTCCAATTGTTATTTTCTGGTACAAGTGAGCCCTTCCCGCTGTTGGAACCGAATTAAATGTAGCTGGCATTGCGGAAAATCTAGGTGTTGTAATGAGCAGTGACCTGAGGTTTACTTCGCATTTTATACAAAAGGACCTTTTGTAATATTTAACTAATTTACAACCAACGAAAATTACTGATTGAAAACCTAAAAATAAATTTTAAAGTTCGAACTGTTATTAAGTAGAGCTTTAAGGGCTCTAACACTGAACTAAAAGAGTTAGATTCCACTTTAAATAATTGTTCGTATTGGTTTTCGATGGAAAAAAGTTGGATGTTGGCTCTACATTCGCTCCTGCATCCACTGAAGATAATTAGCTCCCAAACTCCGCTCCTGCTAATCAAATCGCCACAAAAACCCACAATGTTATTATTAAATGATCGTCAACTGACGACAGGAGAGCTCGCTAGCTTTATAAGCATCTCAATAGATCGTTTTCACTACATTTTACGCGATATTTTGGGTATTAACAGTCGACCAAGGGGTTCTCAAGAGTGCTTGATTTAGTTAAATGCAATACTGATCAGCTTCTTCGATGTTTTATAACATAACAATGAATGAAACTTTGAATCACCCTGATACGCCAGAGACGAAGCAACAGCTTAAGAAGTGAGTGAGGAGTACTTTTTGGTGGTTCTCATGGTGTAATGCCAGGTCATGTGTAACCTGGCAAAAAACAGCCGGGGAGTAGTGCGCCTCACTACTGGACCAGCTGAAGCGTGCTATTCAAGTTAAACGCCCACATCTTGTCAAAAAGAAAATGCTTTTTATAATTTATTATAAAACAGTAAAAAAGTGAAAAAAATATTTCTATTCAAAGTCATATTGAAATATAATTTTTCACTACACAAAAGTGCTTCTTAAACCAAATCAGCCTTCAATAAAATCGGCAAAAATATGTTACAAAGAATGGTTCTTTTTCATGCAACATTAATTCTTATTTGCGACACACGCGAGACTACAAAAGAAAAAATGTACTTTTGATAGACAGAGAAATCGATAAACTTTATTTAATTACGTTTTCTATTGTGTTTCAAAATAAACAAAAAAACGTTTTCTAAACCGAGTTTTCTTAGAATAAACCAATTTTAATTCATCAACAATGGAGACTGCGACATAATAAAGTGTTGATTATATTTCCAGAAAGTACAAAACATTTCGTTTTTATACCAGATTTAGTAGTTAATTCATCAACTTTATCACAGTAAGTTAAATAGAAATAAAATTCGATCCCGTTCGGTGTCAGAGAGTCTGAAAGATATACAAAATGGGCGTTTTTGTTAAGTATTTGCTGGAAAATACCACCAGTTATTATATCTTGACTCTACGAGGGTCATTCAAGAATTATTGTCCTTAAATACATGCTATGGAATAAATATTTGACATTTTTCATTCACAAAGCTCGCATAAAAATTGTCTTGCTGTACTCGTTGTCACTCAGAGTTTTGCTCTATCTGTTAACAAATTTTTGAAGTTATACTTCTTATAGCGCGTCTGGAAAAACAGATCAAAGTATATTTTTAGCGGGGGACGAAGTTATGCGCGCCGATGTAACACATAATTTATTATTTTCAATACCCCTCCGATTCATGTAGGACTCGTAGCTACTCTAAATGGGCTCACATGAGACTTGACTTTTACCAGCAGACATTTCAAAGTACTAGCATCACTTTTTGGTCCGAAATTACAACACTAATGCTATTTTTAGGTAGCTGTTAGCTCCAAAAACTTTCTAAACGATTTAAACTATACATAACAATAAAACAATAATAATAGCTGAATGATTGTGGTGTGTTCATATATTTTTTTTTCTTTATTTGGGTTTTTCGCCACTATCTAAAACTCAAAAAATATCAAAAATACCTGTTCTTGTGTAAAGAAAGAATCACTGGGTAAAAACAAAAATCCAAACGGAGACAAATTTCTCAGTGATTCTTTTTTGTAATAAATTTGCCTAACGAACAAAATTTTAAGGATATAAAAATGTTATAAAAAACTTTACAAACTTTTAACGTTAACGTTTCGGAGGATACTCTCTCCCCGTTTTCAAAACTAAACTAAAAAATAAATTATATTAATTTGTAATTTATAAAGTAACGAGTGAAAGTAAATATATTTTTTTGTATGTCAGCGATACTTACATTGACAACAATAGATTTTCATCACAGTGACATACTACCAAAAAATATATGTAGGTAATGTTTACCGTGTGATTGTTTATTGTACTAATTGTGTATTCAAATATTTAAATGTGTTTAATTGTATTCTTAAGAATCGGGAACCATATTGAATTTAAATCTACCGAAGGCATTGCAATACAGTTATTTTTATTTAAATTAATTATAGCGGTTTCTTTTAATCTTCTATATTTTGTTACCGATTCTTTTAATACCGTTTTGGAATTATTCCAGTTGATTTTATGATCCGATTCCCATGCGTGTTGACAAATTCTAGATTTATTAAAATCGCCCTTTCTAAGAAGGTTTTTTACTCTTTTACTCTAACATCTAACGGTCTAGATGTCTCACCTATATAGAATTTGCCACATTCGCAGGGAATTTTATAAACCACATTTTTGGTATTTTGTTGTATATTGTTTGGTTTAGTCTTTGTTAAAAGAGATCAAAGAGTATTTTTTTTGTTTTAAATATCGTTCTTATGTTGTATTTATTTCCTACTCTTTTAATTGTGTCAGAAATACCGCGGATATAAGGAATTGTGAGGTTAATTGTTTGAGAGTTATTATTATTGTTATTAATAACTTGTCTGTTTTGTCTAGTATCAAAATTTTTAAACGATTTATCTATAAAATTATTTGGGTAATTGTTTTTTATTAAAATGTATTTTATGTGATTTTTTTTTTTTGTAGTGTATCACTGACAAGAATAACTGAGAAATTTGTCTCCGTTTGGTTTTTTGTTTTCACCCAGTGATTCTTTCTTTACATAAGAACAGGTATTTTTGATATTTCGAGTTTTAGATAGTGGCGAAAAACCCATATAAAGAGAAAAAATATATAATAAAACAATAGGTCAAGCTAAAGAAAATATTCAAAAAGTTGCTAAAGCTCAATCCATTTCACCAAGGAATCCACTAGCATTACTATATCCACTATTTAATGGTGGATATTTTAGATCTATAAATCCCATTTTAATAAGAAAATTTGTTAAGCTACAATTTATTTAATAAATAAAGCATCGTGGTGCCACAACCATCCCCCACATTAACCTGATTTAGTTCCATACAACTTCTGACTATTGAGGAAATGAAACTGACAATAAAAAAAACCCTTCATTAGCTACACGTAGCTTTCAATGTCAGAAAAATTGACAGATTAAAGATTTGCAATGATGAATTATCTTAGTAGTTGACAAAAAATGACAAAAAACTGAGGAAACGTTTTTTATATGTACAAATAAATTCTACACTAATACGAAAAAATATCCATTTATACACAACCCTAACGGAATAATGATTATTTCTGTCCAAATTGATGTATTTAATGCTTTGAAAGGTTTACTCACTTTCAAAAACATTTCCATGTGTTTTAAATCATTTTTAAGCTCAACAATTAACGTTTTTACACGTTATGTTGCCTCTATCTTTACGACCCAAAAAAATACAAACCAAAGATTTACTTTTAATAAACATAGAATCGATGAACATTATTCACATTTTTTGTTGCATTTAAATGTAATCAACAAAAAAAATTGCTTAGTTTTTTCTTAACAATATATTTTTAATTAAATAACATAAGCAAAGATATAATAAACAACCAATTCTATTCATAAAAGGGACAATATTCGTTCCATATGAGATTTGCTGATAAATTTATCAAGTTTATCCGCTAGAAGTTAAATCGAAACAAAATACGATCTCGTTTCGTATCAGAGAGTTCAAGAACTTTGCAGAATTAACGTTTTTGTACGGTTTCGTTACAATATATCAAAAGTTATTTTGTTTTAAACTCCAATCTGTTTAACTTTGGCCAAAATAACGAGGTCCACATTTCAGCAAGAATAAACGAAAAAAATATTCATATTAACAAACATTAGAAAATGTTATGCAGAATTTCGTGTAGGTGGAATTAAAAAGCCCATAATATATGCATAAACACGCATAGGCCGATAAAAAAGAAAATAAATGTTAGAAGGTGCTATGTCTGAACAATAGTATGAAATTAGAAATATATGGCTTATCAATATATATAGACAAAGCACCAACGTGGAGCGCAGGTGTATTTTCTTTGTTTTTTCTAATATTATCACGGATAGTAGGTAATGTTTCTAAATTATTCCGGACGTCGATCGGTTCATTCTGTGAAGAATCACGACGTTTCGTCAAAATTTCATTTGGCATTTTCAAGTGTTGTTCGCTTCGAGTGAAGAGGCCAACTTGAGAGTCATGTTTCCACGCATTTTTAAACGAATTGTTTGAAAATTGAATAAGAACTGAAATAATGTGTAAATACCAATATCCAGAATTGCCTTGGTCCATCTGCCGTCCCATCGCCTCGCTAAATGGCCTGCCCATCTCCATTTTAATCGCTTTACTCTTCTAATGATGTCACAGACTTTCGTTTGTTCTCTGATCCATGCGCAGGACTTTTTGTCTCGTATTGTAATGCCAAGCATACATCTTTCCATTCCCCTCTGTGCTGCCCGAAGTTTTTGAATTGATTGCGATATGAGTGTCCAGGTTTCCCTTCCGTATGTCATAACGGGTAGAACGCACTGATCGAAGACTTTTCTTTTCAGGCAAAGTGGGAGTCTGCTCTTAAACACTATGTTGAGCCTGCCAAATACCTGCCACCCACATTTAACACGCCGTTCCACCTCCCGGGCGATATTCCCCTCCATTGAAATGTATGTATTTTTGCAATTCCTCTGGGTCTTATGAAAAGAGAACGATATCATCTGCAAATCTAAGATGGTTTAAGTTTGCTACGATTGGTTAAGTTAAATTGAACTTTACAACATCCTGTTCCCAACCCAGTTTACGGAATATTCCTTCAAGGCCGGTCGAGAAAATAATAGGCGATATTGCGTCACCCTACCGTACACCTCGTTCTACATTAATTCCCACTTTAAGATCATCAAGGTGAATTGAGGCTGTAGCTCCATCATATATCGATCCTAATAGGTTTGCATATGCTTTATCTACCCCTTGGCTAAGCAGTGCATCCATTATCGCATGCTTTGAGATGGAATCAAATGCTTTTTCGTAGTCGATAAAAGCCAAGCACTGTGGCATGGTGTATTCGTTGTGCCTTTCTAGAACCTGCTGTGCAACCTAGATGTGATCCATTGTACTGAATCCACTTCTGAATCCTGCTTGTTCTCTTGATTATGCGTCATTTACTTTTTTTAATATTCTTTTAGAAATTATCTTAGCGAAAACTTTGTAAATTACTGATAGGGGGCTTATTGGACGGTAGTTCTTTAAATCTTCCTGTGTTCCTTTTTTATGTAAAAGAATCTGCATTTTTCCATAAGTCAGGTACTTTTTGTTCTTTGAGGCATTTTGAGTATAATTTTGCCAGTGTTTTATGTAACTTTCGACCACCAGTTTTTAGCATTTCGACAGTTACACTGTCCTTTCCTGGAGCATTCCGTTTTTCATCGATTCAATAGCATTTGTTACTTCCTCCACTAGGATATCTGGCATTCGCTCTTCCGTGGGTACTGTTGTCTTTGATTGGTTTTGATCTTCATATAACTGAGAATAAAATTTTCTGACAAACTCTAACATTTGCGTACGCGCCCTGCACACTGTGCCATCCTCACGCCTTAAGGCATATATTTGCGTTCTTTTGTTTCTCAGCTTTTGTTTAGCCTTGTTAATTCCTTTGTTTTTTTTCCAGGGTTTCTTGCACTAGTTGCATGTTGAATCGGCGCGTCTCTGATACGTCTTCTTATAGTTTTGCAGAACTCAGTGTACTCGACTCTGCCAAAAGGATTACCTGCATTTCTCATTGCCCGCCGTTTCTTCATTAAATCAATGGTCTCAATGGTCTCACTGGAGATTTTTGTCTATTTGAGACATTTTTCTTCTGGTGCTATGGAAGCAGTCATTTGAAGCACATTGATAGCGATTTCTTCATATTGAATTGATATTTCCACCTCCTCCGGATCTTGTAATACAGCAAACCGTTTCTGATCTACAAAGGGGGTATATATATATATATATATATATATATATATATATATATATATATATATATATATATATATATATATATATATATATATATATATATATATATATATATATACTCACATAAGTGAATGAACATTTCAGTTCAAGAAACTGTTGGTTGCAACAAACACACCTCCAAAAGTGTGAAACTTTAGGAGGATATCTACAATATTGTTTGTTTACCTTGGCCATCTCAGTCAGCCGGCATGAGAGATAACAGATTGGTCAAGACCATTATTGTTGTATGATAGTTATTTGAGGATGTTGAGAGCATGAAGAGTAGTATACTTGAGGGAGCGTATATGCTATTTCCATGATAGATAAATATCAAATGTAATGCCTAGAAATTTGGAGCAAGGTCTAACAAGAATGAGAAAGTCAAGTAGGGATAGGTAGTGAATTCTGAAGCAAAGCCTTTTTATATAATAATGAACTACCACAGATTTACCCGGGGAAATTTTGAAGCCTATAGTTGAGAGGAAAATATATGTTAAAATATATATTTAAAAAAATATATAATAAATAAATTACATGGTTTTATTAGACCATAACCTCCCTTAATTTCCGTATCCATCTAGAACGGTTTCTTACTCGCGTATCTTTCTGGACATTACCTTACCATCTTATTTTTGGCCTGTCCTATCTCTGTTTTCGAACACTTTTTTTCAAAAACTTTTTGGGATTTGTCCACCTTTCATGCTTTCTTCGTATCCAGCCTATCCTATTGTCTGTATTTTAATTAAGTCGACGATATTTCTTGCATCATACATCTGATATAGATCGTGCTTGCATCTGATGCCCCATTCTGCATCCTCTTGGACTGACCCATTTTCTTTTCTCAGTACTTTCCTTTCAAACATGGCGAGTATTTCCTCGATCTTATTAGTTAAAATCCACGTTTCCCTTTCGTTTGTGACCACTCGCCTAATCAATGTCTTATAGATAGTTATATTTGTATTTTTTTACAAGTTAGACTTGAGTGTTTTATGCAAGGCATATAAAGCTCTATTCCCTTTAAATTATTATGTGTCTAATTTTCTATTCAATATCATTTGTAATGGGTGTCTCAGAATGTTCTTCGTTCTTATTTTGAGTGTTATGCGCCAAACCCAGATAGCGGGGGGAGGGCAGTGGTGTCAAATGATTGACGGGCTTTTTAAGTTTAATAGCGATGGATCGTTTCATGGGACGGACCACAGCGAGCATTTTGCGGGCGAGCGTTGTATAAAAACAACACTATTGTTCGACTGTACGTCTGTACAGGACACATTTTAATTTAGCGACCATGACAAATGTGGCAAGTGCGAAGTTAATCAAACATTGAGTGCGCAAGTTTCAAGAGACTGGAAACACAATGCCAGATAAATCCACTGGGCGCAAAAGGACAGCAAGAACGAGCACATTATTCGCAAATATTTATATTTCCACCACTACAAAATTGTTATTGTGCAAGATATGAAGCCCAATGATCCAATTAAACGAGTCGAATTCTGCAGGATAATGAAAAATCGTTTTAAGAGCTTCAATAACATATGGTTTTCTATTGAATCGATTTTCCACATCAAAGGCCATGCGAATAAACAAAATTGCAGATATTGGGCTTCCGATAATCTGGTGCAACTGCATCAGAAACCATTATAAGAAACTTCCCTCGTCACGAATTATTCTTTAGCAGCTCTTCACGATTTATTCCCTGAATGAGTTATTAGTCGTCGAAGGGACATCAACTGGCCACCGAGGAGAACAGATTTAACTCTAAACTTAAAAAGTGAAGTTTTTAAGTCATTACCGCCCTACTTAAATGTCTTAAAGCAAAGAATAACAGACGAAATCCACGCAATTCCAAGAGCGATGCCGCAGGAGTAAAAATTTCAGTTCCAGGCTAAATGAGAAATAATGAAGAAAGGGATGACTCGCATTTACGGATGGTGGTTTTTCATAAATAAAAATTCAAAAACTACTGTGTAATTTAAGAGCAATTAAACTAGTTTGGATTAATTCTAATGTTTAATTTTTTAAGTATCAAAAATGAAAAACATTCTGAGACCCCCTTTATTACTGAATTTGGTACCTAAATAAGTGAATTCGTTTGTAATTTCGATGTTGTCGTCTCCTGCCGTCCAGTTTTGTCCTAACCCTCTCGTTCCTTTAATCATTCTCTTCGTTTCTTTACTGTTGATTTCCATGCCAATTTCGAGTGTCCCTCGATGCTCTCACATATCTACCTACTACTTCTACTATGTTGACTTCATCTTTATACACTATTACTTGCAGTTCTTATGTTATAATGGTACTTCTAGTGTCGATTTGCATGTCTCATATTACTTTATGTAGTGGAACATTAAATGAAATATTCAATTCTACAAATTATAAAATTTAATTATATTTCACTACATTATAAAATGCCAATAAATTAACTCAAATCAAGATTAATTACCAATATAAAAAATGTTATTTTTAGTAAATACAAATTATACTCAAATGTGTCTATTCGCAGACTTTTCATAAATGTTACGCAGAATTTTCGAAACGGAAAAATATCTTTCATTATTTCCAATCTATTTTTTTCTCCATTTTCAATGTAAACAAAGCTCCCGAATTAATGTCTGAAGCCCGTGATGCTTTTGTTATTTTTCGTTACCTCTAGTCAAATAAAAGCCCCACAAAAAATATGTTATTTTAAACTGACAGTTTGACATATTTAAATAACATTCCGAAAAAAAATAGTTCATAATATTTTTACAAATGCGGCTTTGGGTAAAATTATTTCTATATTGGATAACAAATAATAATTTTTGGAGGTCCTAGAGATTATTTTAAATGTGGAGTTACGATCCGCCCTATTTAAATAATTTAGTTTCGCATACTTGGTATTTTAAAAAATAAATACGATGAGGGAAATAGTTACTTTGAAGCGTCATGTAAAGTACATGTAAATTTCTCAATATAGCATTTACATAGGTTAATACAAAAGTATTATATCTAAAAAAAAATATTTTTCGTTAAGAAAATGTACCGGCTCACCCAGGCATTCTTGCAATAGTCAAATTGAAGGAGTTACATTAAGAATTATTGGAGCATTCACCGTATTCACCAGAGTTGGCCCCCTCTGACTTTCATCTGTTTCCAAACCCCAAAAAAAATCCTACGTGGTAAGCGTTTTTCATCAAATGATGAAGTTATAGCAGCCGTAGATGAATATGTTGAAGGACTTCCAGAAAATCACTTCAGAGATGGAATATATGAATTGGAGAATCGATGGGTATGTAATGAGCTTAAGGGAGAAAATACGTAAAAATAAAGTCATTTTTCAACTATAACTATAAAATAAATGACAACTGAAAACACCCATACGGCCTATATATATATATATATATATATATATATATATATATATATATATATATATATATATATATATATATATATATATATATATATACCCTGATGAGTCTAATCACCAACAGACGAAACATGCACCCTCCAATGTAAGAGATAGGTGGTGCTTCCTCCCGGTCAAGCAACTAATCAATGCTCATTATGGTGGAGACGCAGGGAGACGCAGAAGAAGGTTGAAATTCTATGGGCATATCAGCAGACTTCGAACAAAAAGACTCACCATCAGAATTCTTACATACATACAAGGAGTTAAGTCAACAGTATCATGGATCGCACAAGTCAGAGCTGATCTGGGAAAGGCACAAATGGATCAGACAGAGATTGAGGATAGAAGAACATATAGAAACAAAATACATATATGGATCGTTGCATCGGAGAGCGAAGTTTCGAGAAGATCGGAGACAAGGTGGATGGAGGAGAAAAAGAGAATCCAGGGAGAAAGGATGAAGGAGGTGTGGAGGATCAGAAAGAACACTCGAAAATGAGTCAGAATGCTTTGCGTGATCCAACCGAGTCTATACGCACCTATATATATATATATATATATATATATATATATATATATATATATATATATATATATATATATTCATGAGGATTTCAATGGAGGGGGACATCCCCCGGGAGGTGGAATGGCATGTTAAATGCGGCTGGCAGACATTTAGCAGACTCAACATAGTGTTTAAGAGCAGACTCCCACTTTGTCTGAAAAGAAAAGCCTTCGATCAGTGAAAAGCCTTCGTCCTACCCGTTATAACACACGGCAGTAAAACCTGGACATTCACATCGCAATCAGTTCAAAAATTTCGGGAAGCACAGAGGGGAATGGAAAGATGTATGTTTGGCACTACAAGACGAGACAGAAAGCTCTGCTTTTATATTAGGAAACAAACGAGAGTTTGAAGTAAATAAAACAACAAAAATATATTACTCGACAAGAGATGGCGTTACTGTGCGCAACGTCCACTAGTTCGGATATATATTCAATTCAAATGTAATAATTTAACTCTCTTCACTCCTCGTATTTTTTCGGTATAATATTAGGTAATACTTGCCTTATTTCGGGGGGGTTTGAACCCAAAAAACCCCCCCGTGGCTACGCCCTATATATATATATATATATATATATATATATATATATATATATATATATATATATATATATATATATATATATATATATCGAAAGTTCCGTTCGAAGAATATAAAGTCGTATAAAGTAGAGTATTGGGGAATGAAAGACAGTGCTGCTCTCGTTATAAAAACTTTATAACGAGTTTATTGCTCACACCGTCTCATATATTTCACTCGCATTAACAAACCAGGATAACAATCAGCAAGAGATGATTAACAACTAATAATTTTAATCATCCACCAGTGGTGTGAATGATATAAATCATTAATCGAATCGTATACATATAAATAATCAATGGCGCGCGTGGAATGATATAAATTTAGTGTGGGTGAAAAACTATCAATTTTTTAAATACCGTATAGCCTTCTGTTTTATATCAACTAAATTGAAAAATCCTTGTTTATAAAAATGTCTGTTAAATATATAAAAATATTATTTTTTATATTTTTCTTAATCCAACATATAAGTCCTCTGTCAAGAAATTGTGAAAATATTATTTTTAGCTGTATATTAGTTCAAGTCAATTCGAAATAAGTGGGTAAATATAGAAACTTTTTTCCTAAAGGAAAAATACATGTATTTACAAACATTTGACGCAGAATTTTTTTTGTAAATATCAGAAAAAAGCATAAAAACATTTAAACGAGTAAATATGTTCCATCATTTGAAAAACATTGTTATCATTTGCAATGTAAACAAAATTAGATATACACAAAACACTACAAAGCTTTGTGTGCCTCAATCATAAGCATTTCAAATTACTTTGTTTCCTATATATTTATGTAGATGCAACTGACAAAAATATGGCAACATTAACTATTTAAAAAAAAATGTTTTTATGATATTGTGAGGTATTTTTCATATGATATTGAGTAGCATTCGTAAGTTTCTGTTAAAAGTGCTAAAATGCAGGAATTTCATACACGACGTTCTTTAAAGCAATAGCTGAGTTATTGGACTAAAAGAAACAGGTTTAAGTTTTCGTGAAACATCGAGACGACTAAACAATACTGCTTTTACTGTTATAGGGGCAAGGATAAGATGGTCTTAGGATTAAAGTAATGCAGAAGTACAACCATACATCGTTACCAAGTGCTTTCTCTTGCAGTGCATCTCAATAAACGTCACTTGGAATAACGACATATGTGGAATAACATTCCTCGAACTCTAGAGTGATTACCTGAGATACCTTGTCACAATTAAGCATGAATCATCTAATTCGGCCCATGGTTCGTAGAGTTACAAAATGTTATAATAACCATGGTGGTCACATTAAAATAATGTTATTGTGTCAAATGTGGACAGTCACAATAATACAACATAACATAATTTGTACCAAGTAGTGAGTAAAAAAACTTAAAGCAAACGACGAAAAATCAGCTCATGCAGCATTTTCTATTCACAAAGGTTCATGTCCATCCGTAGTTTTCAACAATAAACAAATTCTTTATAAAGTGTGCATAAAATGCATTTCTGTAGAAGATTGACAGAAAAAATATAATGTTTATATATATTATATATCCGGAAAGTTCTGTCGGTTTTTAGAATAAAACAAAATAATAAGTTTTTCATACCTTGAATAAACTTTATTGAATATCATACTTTCCATCACTATTTATGACTTTTGCCAGCGTGATTGCAATTTGTATATCCCATTTTTAAAAAAATGCCTTATCCTTAGAGACGACAAATTGAACAACTGCTTGTCTGATATCTTCTTCGTTTTTGATTTTTTTGCCCTGCAAAAGGGGAAGTGAAGTTTGTAAGGACAGAAACAAGTGATAATCGGATGGTGCTAGGTCTGGGGAGTATGGTGGATGCGACAGAATTTCCCAGCCTAGCTCTGCGAGTTTCTGATGAGTCTCTAAAGAAGTATGTGGCCTGGCATTATCATGAAGTAGTATAATGTCCTTCCTATTGCTTGCTAACGTTGCTTTTCTCTTTTCAACATCTTCTTTTCTTGAAGTGCTGTTTTTAAATTATCTAATTGCTGACAGTGCGTCTTCGATTTTAGCTTTTCATTCGGTTTCAATAGCTCAAAATGTATTGGTCCTCGAATGTCCCACCATATACACAACATTCTCTTACTCAGGCCTAACTTCGGTTTGGAGGCGGAGGAGAAGGTTTTCCGGATTCACAATATGCTATTTTCTTTACGATGTTTTCATAGGTAACCCACTTTCCATCCCTAGTTATCATCCAATCCAAGAAAGGTTCGATTTTGTTCCGTGCAAGCAGAGATGTGCATATGATGACTCGATCATTCAAATTCTTGTCACTTAATTCATGTGACACCCATCTAGAATATTTCCACATCAATCCTAGTTTCCGAATATGGTCGAAATGGTTTGTTGAGCTGAATCAAGTTTTTCCGCAATCTCCGATGTTGTCAAAAAAGGATTCTGCTCTAACATGATTTTGACAGTATCAGAGATGATCGCCCAGAGCGTGGCTTATCAGAAATGTAGAAATCACGTATTTGAAATGTTTCGAACCATCTTCTGCATCAGAAACTGAACCTTCACCAAACACTTTCAATACATTTCTACATGCTTCTGTAGAATTTCTTCCCTTGGAATTCATACAAAATACAGTGGCGTAAATGAACTTTATCAGTAGCCCTGGGTACATGATGAAAATTAACGAATTGGATTTTAACGTTCTCCCTCACCCAGTATACAGCCCCGACCTCGCTTACCACTTGTTTCAGTCCATGGCGCACTTTGTATGTGGAAAACATAATCAGAATTGAAGAAGAGTTTTAAAAAACTGGCTGCCTCGACTTTTTCGCCTTCAAGGACTTACCGTGATATCGAAGAGGTATATAGTTACTATATTAAATATGGATTGAGGTCATGGAAAACAACGGCTTACATTTCGAGGAAAAACCTCCAGGTTCTAACTTTTTAAATTAGTGTATAAAAAATCCGGCTGTAAATTTATTCAGAACATTCAATTAACGTAAATTGTCTTTAAAGTACTAATTATCATCTCGTGTGAAAATTTCAAGAGAAAATCCTTTCACCGAAAATACCATCTGCAGCATAACCAAACGTGGCAGATTTATCACCGCCATCTTTACTGTTTCCCATTTATTAACCAAAGTCGCCGGGCGCTTTCAAGCAAAACGACGATTCTCGAACCGATAGTCCTGCTGAAAATTCCTGCTGAGTTACTGGTTTTAATAAGGGCGCAGACTTCGCGTTCGCCTTATTGAAAAGATTTTACGTTTGAGTTAAGTATGGAGACAGAGGAAAACTCCCTCCTGATCAGAAGATCTGTAATGTAAACGAGTATCCAAATAGATTTCGTTCTATTGTAGTAAGATGCTCAGTGATTTTTCGTTCTTTTCTCTGTTTTAACATTATGGAGAATAGTTGCATTGTTTGTTTATTGCCAACAGCATAAAGGAAAACAGCATTATTTTCAGCGCTTTTCATATGGAAACTCTTCTCTTTATCTAGAATTTGCATTTGCCTCAATTTCTTCGGAAAGGCTAAATTTCAAATAAGTTTTCTATGGATATATGTCGCGTATAGATTGAACTATGTCTGACATGTTCTTAAAGTAAATTAGAAATCCTATTGATTTCGGATGAAAAGTGTGGCTTTCAGAATGTACACAAACAGCTACGTCTGATGGAGACCTCCGATAGGTGATATCTTCCATATTTTCCGAGAAAAGACTTAAAAAAAACAATATTTGTTTGAATATATGTATAAAATGTTCTCAAAGTTTCAATAAATTATATACATTCCTTTCTTGCCAAAAAAAATCATGCAAATCACTAAAAAACGTAGTGTTAAACCTATATCCCCCTTAAAACGCCGCCAAACCTGACCTTAATTCCATTGAAAACGCTTGGTATTATTTTGAAACTGATATAAGGAAACATAAAATTACTAATAAAGAAGCTTTAAAGAAGGGAGTTATTAGAGGAATGGAATAAAATCGACGTAAATTATTTTTAAAAATTGGCGGTATTTATGCCAAAACGTGTGATTAAGATCAAAGTTATAATCAGTTAATTTACTTGATACTTTTACGTTGATACTAATTAATGTCCAAACTTTTTGTGACCCTAAATTTATAAAAAAAAAATTTTTATTGACGTAAAGGGTATTCCATTAAGAGGTTTCGAATGTACGTAATGAATAAAAGAAACGTTTCATAGCATACCTGAAAGTTATTTATGGCAGTGCGAAGCTGGATAGTGTACAATTATACGTGGAATACAACATCTGTCAAATGACCGCCACGACTTCTCTGGCAGCTCACAATTCTTTTGTTGAAATTCTCGATTACTGCTGAACACATTTGCGGAGTTATGTCACGAATTATTCGCCTAATTTCTTCTTTCAACTGTAGAACGGTTTGCGGATTATTTTCGTAAGCTTTGCTCTTCACATAGCACCACAAAAAATAGTCTAGCGGCGTCAAGTCGCATGACCTTGGTGCGTGACTTAAGTCTACATCCTTACAAAATTCAGCTAACACAGGAGCTAAAGCCAGCTGGCCAATTGGATCCTGCAGATGAAGGCAAATGACAATAATTTTTGCGATAAAATCATTTTCAGTGACGAGGCTCATTTCCACTTAAACGGTTACGTAAATAAACAAAATTGTCGCATCTGGGGAAATGAAAATCCTAGAGAAATCCACGAAATCTTGATGCATGCTCAACGTGTCACAATTTGGTGCGGTTTTTGGGCTGAAGGTATCATTGGACCGTATTTTTTTGAAGATGAAGATGAACGAGCTGTTACAGTAAACGGAGAACGATACCGAACGATAATTGAGGTTTTTTTATGGGATCAAATAATGGACATGGATTTAGAGAATATGTGGTTCCAACAAGATGGTGCGACATGTCATACAGCACGTGAAACATTGACTTTATTGCGTACACAGTTTGGAAGGAGGCTGATCTCCTGGAATGGGGACGTAAATTGGCCACCAAGATCATGCGACTTGCCGCCGCTAGACTATTTTTTGTGGGGCTATGTGAAGAGCAAAGCTTACGAAAATAATCCGCAAACCGGTCAATAGCTGAAAGAAGAAATTAGGCGAATAATTCGTGACATAACTCCGCAAATGTGTTCAGCAGTAATCGAGAATTTCAACAAAAGAATTGTGAGCTGCCAGAGAAGTCGTGGCGGTCATTTGACAGATGTTGTATTCCACCGAAACCTCTTAATGGAATACCCTTTATTTACTATTAATATGGATTAATAATTATTTACTACTTAAATTATGGTTGTACTAGAATTGTTTATTAATTTCCCTAATACATTTTTTATTACATTTTTTTTTATAAGCACACTTACAGCAATATATTTGTCCGGATATTTTTGGAATCCACTGCATGTAAATAAACATTGCTAATCTAACACCCATTTTTGTTAACAAGCGTTAAAAAAGAGAATGCTATCTTTCCAGAACAGCCCCTCTATTTTGACCTTCGTTTTTGGTTTGATAGTTTTCAATGCACTGGGTTTATATACAAATTGTGTACAAAATAAGTTAACTTTTAATTTTGGCATCTCCCGGTGATGCTAATTTGTTTAGCGAAACGTGCGTAAAGTGAGTTCAATGCAATTTAATACGAGTGAAAAATTCCTTGAAAAGTATTTTTAATATCAAATAAATTTTATTAAAAACAAAAAACTCTAACAATTTATTACACACAATATATTAGAAAGAAAGAATGATATATCTGTTAATAAAAATTAAAGTGTAATAAATTTCTATTTATTCTTGGAAACACTGATGCCCCCTGATAATAAATTTTATGGAAGTTTTTCTCCTGTATTTTCCGCCTTCCTGATTCAAAACATCCGTCTTTCGATTTGGATGAAAACAGAAAGACATACTGCTAGTGACGTATATGAAAAGCTGACACAAAAGCGAGAAAAAAGAATGAGGAGGGTGTCTAGACTGTCACCGTACAAAAAAAATACCCTTTGAATAATGTTTCTTCGGCCTTTATAACGCATTATTCATTCATTCAAGTAGATCCTTCAACAAGTTTTTCAATAGTTTATTTCACACTACAGGGATATAACTTTGTAACGATTTTATTCATGGCTTATGGAGATGGCTTATGGAATGTTCCTTGTTTTTGGATATTTTTAAACCTAGACAGGGCCCAGACCAGATCATGAATGGTGTCGCGCAATATTACTGTTGCGGACGTTCACCACAGGATGGTGTAAGCTGCACTTTGTTACACATCCAACAAGGCCAATCGATATGGTCATACCCTTGATCAATCTTTCACTACTCAAACCCAGTGTAGTCGAATGCGGACGATCGGTCAAAAACGATTGGTCGGACTGCCATTTCGCCAAAAATCTCCATCTTTTTCGATGGAAAAAATATAAAATTTAGAAAAACTTTAGCTTTTTCTGATTTTCCTTTGTCCTTTCATGATTAACTTCAAGAAGTTCGCCAGGACTTCTATTCTACTTGAATGACTATCCTTTTTGTCTCTCTTTAACTTAATTGATATCCGAAATCGGCATAAATTTCGGCATATCCTGGGTCAGCTAGAGGCCCCTAGAACATAAAAAGCTTTCAGCTTGATCAGTCTTTCAGCTGATTTCTGAAGGTTCAACCCAAGCCGAAGCTGGTGGCTTAAGAGCAGAAACCGGTCCCCGAATACACTTGTTGACATTTGCTAATTTGTGGCACTTGAAGCAATGTGCGATATTTTCGTGGTACGCGGATACATTTTCCTGGATTTTGAAAAAAGTAAAAGTTAAAATAGCTCAACTATATTTAACTGAAAGTAGCTGAATTCATTTTAAATAAACGAACTACCTAGGACTTAAAATACACACTACCTTAAAATGGGATAAGCAAATAAATAAAATAAAAAAAGAAAATGCCAAAACAATTACTTTGCTCTTAAAAATGAAGCACATCATACCAACAAAAATGAAGAAACCACTGTACCATGCACTATTCTCATCTAAAAATGCTTATATGATTAATACATGGAGCAATACTACAGAAAAAAACTTAAACATACTACAAAGACAACAAAATAAGACATTGAAAATATTATATAATCTCAACAGACTAACGCCAACCGAAGAACTATACAAAAAAACCAAAGAACTAAACATCAGACAACTAATACAATATCACAATATACTGCTGCTATACAAAATTCAAAATAAATTAATAAAGACAACTATCACATTCACGACAAACAAACAAATAGATACATACGAAACCAGAAGAAAATCAGACATTAGAGTTCATAAAAATACACAAGTAAGACTCACACAAAAACTCACAACTGAAACCGTAACAAAATTCAACAAGATACCGAAAGACAATAAAATTAAACCTAAAAAATTTTAAAAAGAAGCTTAAATACTTAGTACTAGAACACAAGATCTGAGCGACATCGACTAACAGTTAAAAAAAAAACATGACGCCTTCAATACCATCTGCCCAGAGAGAGACCTAGAAGACTTCAAACTGTTGCAGATGAAGAAGGATACAACCCACAACTGCATGAATCCACCAACAATAACAAATAGATTTATGTTATAATATAATATACAGTTGTATATGTTAATATTTTTAATATAATAATTATAAAACTAAGATTTAACATATTATACATTGTTCGTGTTTATAACAGATACTGTGTGTCGAAATATTTGTAATACCAATTTTAAATACAGTGGAAATTTAGATAAACAGTAGCGACCAACAATGGCTGCGTTACAAAAATACCTATCTACCAATAAATACCTATAATACCTACGAATTGGACCTACCCCGTTATATGAAAAGCACCCCCATACTTTGAAGTTACCTCCACTATACCTTACTGTACCCAAAGTGTTACGTATATTGAATTCTTCATCAATACGACTTCTCACATACAATTTGCCATCAAAGACAAATAAACTAATTTTGATTTCATCACTCAAAATAATGTTTTGCCAGTTGCGTTGGAAATCTTCAAATCTTCAGTTTCTTTTTGCAAATTATAACCGATGCTTTATATTCTGTTTAATTATAAATACAACTTTTCTAGCTACTCTACCGTATAGGTTATTCTGTTGCACACGTTTCGAGACAGTTAGTTTTAACCGACAAACGTACGCCGAAGAAAAAATGAACGAAGAATGTGAAAAGAAAAAGTAAAACACAGCTCGGCTAGGACAATAAACTGATTACTCTGATATGCTCTGAAAAGCGATTACACACAACAATAAGACTAGAAATATATATATATATATATATATATATATATATATATATATATATATATATATATATATATATATATATATATATATATATATATATAGTTATATATATATATATATAGTTATATATATATATATATATATATATATATATATATATATATATATATATATATATATATATATATATATATATATATATATATATATATACGAGGTAGTCTGAAAAGTTTCCAGCACGCACACAAACAAGTATTTTTTTGCCAAACTCAGTTTTATTTCCGAGCGTAGTCTCTTTGTAATTCTATACAGTTTTCCCAGCGATAATCCCATCTCTTTATTCCGTTCAAATAGTAGTTTGCATCTAATTCAGCAAAATAGTCGTTCACGAATGTGATGGTCTCCTTATTCAATGAAAATCTCTGTCCTCCGAGCGAAACTTTGCGCTTAGGCAAGAGAAAAAGTTGCTGACACCAGATCTGGTGAATAAAGCGGGTGGTCCATCAGTTCGAATCCCAATTCCTGCATTTTTGGCGGAAAAATCTTTCTTTTTCTTCAAATGCGGTCGTTTTTCCGCAATTTTTGCCTTCAGTTTGTCAATGATGCATAATTCCCGATCGATGGAAAACTCTTCGCCTTTTTCAGAGCCCATTCACCCTTCGCAGCCCTGTGCCTTAATTTAACAAGTGTAATGGTGTATCCAAGTCTAATATGGCTGACATTTTTCAAGGATATGTTTCAACGCATGCGCAATTATATTACCGGAATATTTTTGACGAGTAACGCCATCTTCCTGTTGAGGCTGGGAACTTTTCATATATATATATATATATATATATATATATATATATATATATATATATATATATATATATATATATATGTATAATTTAAATTTAAAACATTTATATAATAATCTAAAATACTTACAATACATAAATGAAAACAGTTTAAAGGGTTCTTAAAGCTTACCTGGAACAAAAGAAAAAAAATATTATTGTTGTAATAAAATGGATATAGAAATTTTGTTAATGTCACCGTGGTAAATTTGAAATTTGAATTTCTTTTTTTTTTTTCATAGTAAATGACATTGACATTTTGTAGTAAGTAACAGATTAAAGAAATAGAATAATAAAAAAAGGCATGTAGTTTCGATTTTATAGCTTTTAAACAAAAACATTTTCGAAAAAAAAATTAAATATCCCGCAAAAATTTTTGTATAATTTTTTGATTAATTGAGTGAAGCAAATATAAAGTCTCAATTGTATTGAGCTCTAAAGAAGATACAAGAAAAATATAAAGCCATTTGTTGCCTTTACTGTTTATTTCTTATTATTGCTTGCAGAAACTTTTGCAATGCCCTATGGACATTTAAAATATGTATGAATTTTAACTGTAAAAGCATACAGTATGTGTTTTTAAATAATATATTTAAACATAAATTTCAAAAAAGCATTAAATATATATTGTATTTGGTAGACTATACCAATATCCATTGCTCCGCTATATATCATAAAAATATTGCGCAGCTATAAGTTACATAAAATATGTGTCTGCAAAATAAACATTTAATATTCATATCGTACTCGTCTCGTTCTATAAATTCATATTATTTGCTATAACCTATCTCTCCCTATGATTTGAAAAAATATCTTTTTTATATATTTTTGGTGGTTTCAAACGCTATTAACGTAATTTGTTCATTAATGTAATTATTCGAGTTCTAATAGAGAACTTTTTCAACTTCCTGAAAATCATCAAAAATTGAACAATAGCAAAACCCACCCATGAATTTTTCCACTTATGATGATGGAGGTATATCGGAGGTACTTTTTCGACCTTACTACTACAATGGGACTGATACTAGTACGCTATTTTTCACTTAATCAGTTAAAAATTCCAATTCTACTATGCAGAATTGGTAACGGCAACTACTTTGAAAGAGACAATGCAGAATTGTAATTTGAATTGAATAAGACAATTATTAAAATTCAATCTCGTTACATTATTTATACACCTCATATATATATATATATATATATATATATATATATATATATATATATAAATACATATCTGGAGAAATAGGGTAATAAGATTAAGGGAATGGGACTGTAATTAAAAAACCCAAAAAAATATACCACAATAAAAGATTTTGAATTGGAACAGAATAAACGACATTAATAGTAATAACTGAATTAAAGAAAAGAAAACTAATGGTAAGAACAATCACAGAACTTGCAGCAATCAGAACGCGTATAAGTATGTGAGGAAGCTGTAATTAAGGTATATTTTTTTCTTTATTGGGTTTTGTCGCCACCATCTAAAACTCAAAAAAATATCAAAAATATCTGTTCTTATGCAAATAAAGAATCACTGGGTAAAAACAAAAAGCCAACCAGAGACAAATTTCTCAGTGATTCTTTTTTGTAATAAATTTGCCTTAAAAATAAAATTTTAAGAATATAAAAATGTAATACAAAAATATACAAACTTTTAACGTTAACGTTTCGGGAAGTATTCGCCCCCCGTTTTCAAAACGAATCTAAAAATAAATTATATTAATTTTTATAAATTATGAAAAGATAGGAAGTAAATATATTTTTTGTGTATGTCAATGATTACAGTGACAATTAGTTTTTAATGACAGTGGCATACTACCAAAAAAATATATATAGGTGAGGTTTACTGTGTGATTGTGATGGTATATTAAAATACTTAAATGTTTTTAATTGTATTCTTTAGAATGGGGAACCATATTGAATTTAAATCTACCGAAGACATAGCAATACAGTTATTTTTATTTAAATTAATTATAGCGGTTTCTTTTAATCTTCTATATTTTGTTACCGATTCTTTTAATACCGTTTTAGAATTATTCCAATTAATTTTATGACCCGATTCCCATGCGTGTTGACAAATTCTAGCTTTATTAAAATTGCCCTTTCTAAAAAGGTTTTAATGCTCTTTTATTCTAACATCTAACGGTCTAGATGTCTCACCTATATAAAATTTGGTACATTCCCAGGGAATTTTATAAACCACATTTTTGGTATTTTATTGTATGTTGTTTGATATATATGAACACGCCACAATCATTCGGACATTACTTGTAATTAAGGTACCAGAAAATGAAAGATCTTAAATTGCAAAATAATAAATGGCATTAACAGATGCAAATATTGGACATTACCTTTAGCAAATACTGATAATAATTAAAATACTTCGTATTTGTTTGACAATATATTCAAAATATTATCTGACATGTTTCAGCCTCACGACCATTCTCAAATAGAATTATATATAAACTAAACTAAAAAGTGCTGTTAATGGAGGTTGGTTTTTTTTCTCGTTAAATTTATGACACTTTCAATAATTGGGGTATCTCCATTGGGATCTCCAGCTAGGCACCCAGTCTATCTGGGTGTTTGTAATAAATTATTGACAATTATTGAAAGTGTCACAAATTTAACGAGACAAAAAAACACAAACTTCATTAGCAGAACTTTGAAACTTTAGTTATATATATATATATATATATATATATATATATATATATATATATATATATATATATATATATATCTTCTCTCTCATTGCGAATGGGCGTGAGGCCGAAACATGTCAGAGAATATTTTGAATATATTGTGAAACAAATACCAAGTGTTATAATTATTATCATTGTTACTACTATGTTTCACCAAGTGCCAACAGCGCAATAAATCGAAACTATTAAGCAAGTAGGATAGCAGCAATTGAAGAAAAGAAAAATAAAGGTAAGAAAACAATCACAGAACTTATGGAACAAAACAATGAGGAAGCAGTCAAAGAAAAAGAATGCACAAGTATCGTTCAAAGTATAGTAACATATTTTAAAATTAAGATGAAGCAACACGCTCTTAGGCTTCTTCATCTAACTCAAGTGACCCCAATAGGTCCAAAATAATGTGAAATTGGGGCACTTGTATCACAGGGATAGTAGAGCCCTTGGATTGGAGTTTTGAGCTCGAAAAGATTCGCAAGTTGCAAGGTTCGTAAATCGAACAAAATTCAATTCTTCTATTGGAACCTTCGGCGTGAAACATTAAACTCGAAAAGATTTACCACTAAACACCAAATCGCTTTTTGAAACTTATCGACGCAGGTTTCGCTAACAATGTTAGCATCATCATAGTAATGAAGCATTACTGCACCAGTGATGAAGCTCTTCGGTGATAGTTTTGCCTTTGACCAGAAACTTTTGGTGACGGTTTTGTCAGTGGTACTGGTTTTTGGAGGTACAATGAAACGTACAATGAAACACCACAACAATATTCAGCGGCCTACTTTTTATCACCAAAATTAAAGGGGAGGAATCATTTAAAGTGGAAGTTGTTTTCGTATATTCGTCAGAGTTAAATCCCTTAAAAAAAGTCCTTTATAACAGCTCGAACTTCAAATGTATCCATTTTTCAGAAACCGTCGAAACTTTGCTTTACTCGATTGCCACAAACAGGCAACACAACTCAAATTTGAAACTTTACAGCACACTATCTACCGAATTATACTTGACAAATATCATAGTCATTTCACTGTGTCAGCCCATGAACCATTTAAACGACCTCGTATTATTTAAACCTATATAATATAACCTGAAAAATATGTTCATACAAAATCTACTTTAAATAAATGTAAAGATAATATGGAAAAATAAGGTCCTTTCTTTAACAAACTTTCCACCAGACAATTTTTTGTTTACAGAAAATACTCTTTTTTCAAATATCTCAATACTTTTCCAGACGATCCCGACAAAAAACGATTTCGATAACCAATGAATGTTTTTTAGAGAATTTGTTTAGGAAGACGTATTCCTACTACTCCTTTCGCTGGGTACGTTTAATATAAAAAACTTGATCCTCGGATATCCGACGCTTCACCGTACCTGGCACGCTGATCCAGGCATACCGTTCTCCGTTTCCAGACAGTATCGCATAAATGAATTGACAGATGTCGGATTTTTAAAGCTGACCTTTCGCTATACAGATTTATGGAATTTTTTCGGTCAATGCAGTGAGATAACAGTGTAAGGGACAGTCAATACGTGTCAATTTTCATAACCAAATAATTTTCTGGAGAAACTAAATAAACCCACTGATTTTTGTTAGTTTTTTTTTTCCTTTGCTGATAATCTTAGATTTCGAGAAGAATTCACAATTAACAGTCCCTAGAGGGAAATATCTGGAAGGTTTGAATGCATTTTATTTTCCAACATAATATCGTAATAATTTAATTTATTATTATTATTATTAAAACCCACTATAACCTTACGGGACGTAGGGTGATTATACACTAAGGGATACCCTGTGGCTAATTATGGCAAAGTTCAGCATTATTCAGAAGCTCATCAACATCTGTAAAAGCACTCATGTTAATAACAAAGCAGTGGATTCGCATAACCGTGAAATGACAGCTCATTTTGCAACCACCTCTGGTGTCATATTTATGATAATGATAATCGTTGACAAGAAGCGAGAGGACAGAGGCGTTGCGATACACTTTAGGTCTGATAGAGACCTCTTCAATCAGTCCCACCTTAAAGCCAAAACCAAAACTCGAACACGTTACATCACAGAACTCATGTAGGGAGGTGACTGCCTTTAATAGCATACCATCTAGTTACGGCTCACACCAACAACATTTATGCATCTGATTTTCCACTTGTAGAATTCTACTCTGTAGAATCTTTTAAATCTTGGGTAGTCTCGTTAGTTCTAGAGCAGATCTGGACTCGGAAATCCGCAACAGAATTAGCTGTGTTTCTACAGCTTTCTGAAAACTTCGCCATAAAGTTTTGGGAAATCTTGACGTGTGCGTACTTTTGTTTTCTTAGAGTTGTGAATCGTGAGTACCCTACAGGAAATATTTGAGGGTTCTTGAAATCAGATGATATCATAAAAATTCAAATAAATATGTTGTGAGTTGTGCAAACTATTTATCGATAGAGATTCTCGAGGGGAGAGGCCACCTACGTTGAGTGAGATATTTGGACAGGCTGGACAACCACCGTTTAGAAAAGTGTATATATGGGAAACTAACCAGGTGAACGCAATCAATGAGCTTGGAATCTTAATTTTAAGGATGCTCTCCATGAAATATTAAAAATGTTAATGCCAATCATCAATGGAAGATGACTGCCTTCAACAGAACCCAATGAAAACAACAACGACAGTTTACATCTCAACATATGGTATTTCAAGAATTTTTTTCTCATTTCATTTCATTCTCAAGATTTTTCATGACTTTATGTCCAGTGCGAATCTTCTAGCTTCATTCGAATGCATTTCTCGTTTTTCTGCAGCTTGTCAAACTTGTTCTTTCCATCTCAATCTAGGACATCCAACTTTATTTTTTCTTTCATAGATTTGCTTTTCCAATATTAATATATATATATATATATATATATATATATATATATATATATATATATATATATATATATATATATATATATATATATATATATTTCTGACTCATTTTTGAGTGTCCCTTCTGATCTTGCACACCTCTCTCATCCTTTCTCCATGGATTCTCTTTCTTTCCTCCATCCACCTTGACCCCGATCTCCCTGAAACTATGCTTTCTGACGCGACGTTCAACATATGTATCTTGTTTATGCACATGCTTCTGTCCTCAATCTCTGTCGGATCCCTTTGTGTCTTTCCCAGATCAGTTCTGACTTGTGCGATCCATGATACTTGACCCCTTGTATGTATGTAAGAATCCTGTTGGTGAGTCTTGTTGGTGGGAATCTATTGATATGTCCATAGATTTTCAACTTTCTTTTTCTTATGTCCGCCCCTGCGTAGGACATTCTCTGTGTGGTCTTTCTGGAATGTCGTCTGTATCTTTTCTCTATTAGTTTTGGGCCGAGAATTTTTCTCATAATTTTGCGTTCTTCTTTTAGCATGTTTTTCTATGTCGCTTTTTGTGTTTGGAGTGTAAGTGTCTCGCTTGCGTATAGTACCTCTGGTTTGATTACTGTGTTGTACTGTCTTATTTTTGTGTGTGTGGATATGCATTTCTTATTGTAGATATTGTATGTCTTGCCGTATGCCCTCTTCAACTTCGGTAATCGAGTCTTCTATGCTATATTCTCTCCTCCTGTGGGTTCAAGGATCTTGCCCAGGTATTTGAAGGATGTGACCCTATTTATCTTGCCGTATTTTGTGTTCAACTTTTGGACATCTAATTTTCAGCAGAATAATTCGTTTTTTTTGAAAGGAGATTAGTAGACGGACTTTCTCTGCACATTCCTAAAGCACCTAGATTCCTAGAGGTTTGGTTGCCCTTGTTTCATTGTCTGCGAGTATGACTAGGGCATCTGCTAACGGTAGGCATGAGATTTTTATGTTGTTTTAGGTCGTCCTTGATTTCTCAGTTCTTTTTCCCATTCCTTTATGACTTTGTCCAGGACCAGATTAAAGAGGAGTGGAAATAACCCATTTCATTGACGTACTCCGGTTTTAATCACAAAGGGTTCGGATAAATTTCACTTTAGATGTTGTGTCGGTCACTGTCTGCTTGATCAATCTCAGTGTTTTGGGGTCGAGTCCTTGTTCCTGTGTTGATGTTGACCAGAGATTTTCGGTCGATGCAGTTGGTTGCCTTCTTAAAGTCCACGAACGTGCAGATGATTGGAATGTTCCTTACGGCTTTGTGTTTCAGTATTGTTTTTAACTTAAAAATTTGTTCAGTGCATGAGCGACCAGAGCGAAGGCCTGCCTGGTACTCGCCAATTTTGTGTTCTAGCTTTATATACAGTAAAATATGAAAGCATATAGCAATTGATAAACAATAATTTCAAATAAATAAAAATATTGTCGAAAAACTAATAATTTCTTCTGCTGAATAAACATTGCCAATGAAAAACACACATCTATAAAATTTCCACTGGAAAACCGCAAAAACACTGTCGCTCGGGACCGTTCCTTTCGCATTTTCTCGACGTGTTTCGGCTTTTCCTTTTATTCAATCGTCGAAGTTAAACAACTGCCGGACGTGACGACCATCGCCAAGTCCCCACGCCCATGCCACTCGCTCCAATTTCAATTTTGTTTCACGTTCGGAAAGTTGTAAAAGCTTGTTTTGATTAGATATTTCATTCTCCGTGTCGATAATCCACATGATTTTGTTCATATTATTCATCGGACAGTTCGATGAAGGAAATTGAACGCTTTGTCTATATCGGGGTATATTTTAATTGATGATAGTATATGTTTCGAAGGTTTTAGATAAGTATTTAAGTTAATTTGCAAAGTCAACCAGTGATGAGTCTGATCTGATTGTCGACAATTTTGATTTAATTAGATTAAAACTAAACTCGAAGAGATTTATCACTAAAGCCCAAATTTCCTTATTTAACTTATCGACAGGCGTTTCGCTGAAAATGTTAGCATCATCAGGAAATTATTCAATCTGAGATGAGATTGAATATGTTTAGTGATAAAACTTTTTTTTTACATGCTCTTTCCACCTTGGTTTGGTATCAATAGTCATGCCGAGGAATTTGACATTCAACACATATAGAACGGTTGTGCCATTTAGATCTAAAAGGAGTTGCTCTGTTATTTTCTTGTTGGTAAAATTGACATGTGAAGATTTCAGTTCGTTAAGCTTGATTTTCCATTTTTTGGTCCAATTAACTATTTCATTGCTTACTGACTGTAGTTTTCTAGTTGAAGTTTCAATTTTTCGATCCACTGTTAGTATAACAGTATCGTCACCAAATATGTCAACTGCAGTGTCTTTCAGAGCTGGTAGATCGCTAATATAAAATAAATAAAGACGGGACCAATAACACTTCCTTGCGGAACTCCCGCTCTTATTTCTTTCAAGTCAGAGTATTCGTCTTCTTGCTTTATTCTGAAGAGTGTGTCCGATATATAAATATATATATATATATATATATATATATATATATATATATATATATATATATATATATATATATATATATATATATATATATATGTATATATGCTAGACTATTAGTTCAGGAGTACATCCGATCGTTTGTGTCCCGTTTGTTGGGAACGTGCAGACGTTTCGCCAAGCCAAGGTCACACTTGGCATTCTCAATGCTTATCTGAAGACTGAAAGCTGTGGAACTCTTAAGATTGTGATGGTGCGTACTTCTTATTGGTTCTGGTGTTGGCTCCGCCTCCTCGGACGATGTTTGGGGTGTCACAGCGGTAGTCAGTTGCTCTCCCGATTGCAGCCGGTGAGCTTTGGTCTGTCGGTTAATTATTAGTTTCCACGTGTCTGACAGATTGAGAGCATCATCTCTTTTGCTTAGGCGTTCGATTTTTTCTATTTCTATTGCTTCTCGTATGGTTCTTATTTTGTAGTTAGGGATATTTGCAATTTGTCGGCAACTGTTGAAGTCGATTTTGTGTCCTGTTTGTAGATGGTGTTGGAACAGAGCCGTTATGGTTTGTTTATTTCTAACCGCCAATTTGTGTTCTTCGAGCCGGGCTGATATCCTTCTGTTAGTTTGTCCGACGTATGCCATGTTACAAGTTCCACACGATATGCTGTATACGCCCGGATTTTCTAGAATGATATGATCTTTGGGACTTCTAATGGCTGATTTTATTGTTTTATGTGGCTTGTATGCGCCTGATATATTATGTCGTCGAAGCAGTCGTCCAATGCGGTCTGTGACACCTTTGATGTACGGCAGAACTGTTACGAGCCTATTTTCATATTCATTTGGCTAACCTTCTTTCCAATGTCGGCCCGGCGTCTGCATCTATGCGCAGCGTCGGCCCGGCGTTTGCATCTATGCGCAGCGTCGGCCCGACGTCTGCATCTACGCGCAGCGTCGGCCCGGCATCGCCAGAAATTAGCACACAAATACCGATGACTTCATCAGTTTTCAAATTAACCTCCTGAAGTTCGCCTGGACTTCATTGAAAATCCGCACACAGAACAGTCGGACCTCCGTCCTCCGGGACCATACACTCCGACATTTCATGGGTCAACTAGAGACCCCCAAAAATCTTAGAAACCCCATCGTGGGTCAAAATAATACCAAATAAGTAAGGGCCAAAAGGCTAATTTAAAAACTTTAAAAACCAGTAAAATGCTAGTCTTCAGACAAGCATTGAGAATGCCAAGTGTGACCTTGGCGAAACGTCTGCACGTTCCCAACAAACGGGACACAAACGATCGGATGTACTCCCGGACTAATAGTCTAGCATATATATATATATATATATATATATATATATATATATATATATATATATATATATATATATATATATATATATATATATATTATGTATAAAACCCTTACGACAATTATTTAGGTAACTCTCTGAAAGGACAATCTTTTCTAAATCTGAAAAAATATTGATGAAGAATGAAAAAATAGAAATCGGCCCGATTTTCCCAGAGAAAACCACAATAACATCGTTAGTTGCGATCGTTTTCTTCGCATTTTCTCGACGTGTTTCGCCATTTTCTTATATTCAATCGGCGAAGTTAAACAACTGCTGGACGTGACGACCATGACCAAGTGCCTTCGCCCACTAGTTTAGTTCGACGTCCGGCAAACCGTAAAAGGTTATTTTTATTTCATGTTTTTTCCTTTCTGGTAATAATCCATATTATAGCTTGTTCCTAGATAATGTTTACCCTATACATTTTAAGTCACCTAATATTAAGAGACAAAACAAATCGTTAACGCAACTTGTAAGTATCAATTTACCAAACAAGGGATTGTCCATAATCCATTTGATTTCTATACCTACACTATATATATATATATATATATATATATATATATATATATATATATATATATATATATATATATATATATATATATATATATATATCAAATATATATATATATATATATATCAATATATATATATCAAAATCTGCCAACCCGCATTGGACCAGCGTGGCAGATTACGGTCCGTACCTTCAACATGGTATTTCAGTATGTTGAAATATGATAGTACAACCTCAAACACGGCCCTCATTCCCCGGAGGCCAAGGGGCAACTACCTACGGCAGCGGGAAGACCTGCCCCAAGGCAGAGGGTGCTAAGAATCACCGGGTTAGATCAGGCTGCCATTGGACTTTTGACATTGCAACGTTAAATATACGGACTATGAAAACAGAGGCCCGATTGCAAGAACTGTTAATCGAACTTGACAACATACATTGGGATATTATTGGGCTCTGTGAAACACGAAGGAAGGGTGAAGAGTTAATCAAACTGGAACCAACTGGACACGTACTCTACACTCGAGGTACGGAAAATGGCCGATGTGGCGGAATAGGATTCCTCATCAATCGAAAGCTGAAGGACAGTGTGGTAAAATTTGAAAGTACATCCGACCGATTAGCCCAATGCGTCATTCAGCTGAATAAAAAGTTTAGGCTTCAAATCGTCCAAGCTTATGCACCAACTATAAGCCATAAAGATGAGGAAATTGAGGAATTTTATGATGATGTGGCGGGGGCTTTTATACAAGGAGAAATGTAGGTACAAAATCCTGATGGGTGATTTTAATGCCAGAATTGGAACAACAAGAACAGACGAAAATGCAACTGGCCCATATGGAACTGGTGAGCGAGACAATAGAGGTGACAGATTAGTTGATTTTGCTGAAGGACAAGAACTATATATTATGAATTCATTCTATAAGAAAAATATCAGCAGAAAATGGACATGGAAAAGTCCATCTGGGCTCACAAGCGAAATTGACTACATCATGACCAACGATAAAACAATATTTACCAATTGTACTGTCCTTAACAATTTTAATGTTGGAAGTGACCACCGAATTGTACGAGCAAGAGTTCGGATTGACTGTCGAAAAGAGCGCGAAAAAATGGTAAGATCAAAGAAGGGCAAGGTGGATTCTGGAAAACTGCTGGAGAGAGGAAGCGATTTTGAGATTGCTTTGTCAAACCGGTTTGCTGCGTTACAAGATCCAGAGGAGGTGGAAATATCAGTTCAATATGAAGAAATCGCCAACAATGTACTTCAAATGGCTGCTTCAATAGCACCAGAGGAAAAATGTCTCAAACAAACAAAAATCTCCAGTGAGACCATTGATTTAATGAAGAAACGGCGAGCAATGAGAAATGCAGGTAGTCCTTTTGGCAGGGTCGAGTACACTGAGCGCTGCAAAACTATAAGAAAACGTATCAGAGAGGACACGCGCCGATTCAATATGCAGCTAGTGCAAAAAACCCTGGAAGAAAACAAAGGAATTAACAAAGCTAAACAGAAGCTGAGAAACAAAAGAACGCAAATATATGCTTTAAAGCGTGAGGATGGCACAGTGTGCAGGACGCGTACCCAAATGTTAGAGATTGTCAGAAGGTTTTATTCCCAGTTATATGAAGATCAGAGCCAGTCAGGGACAGCAATACCCACGGAAGAACAATATATAATACCAGATATCCTAGTGGAGGAAGTAACAAATGCTATAGAATTGATGAAGAACGGCAAGGCTCCAGGAAAGGATAGTGTAACTGTCGAAATGCTAAAAGCTGGTGGTCGGACGTTACATAAAACACTGGCAAAATTATACTCAAAATGCCTCAAAGAACAAAAAGTACCTGACTTATGGAAAAATGCAGAAGTGATCCTTTTACATAAAAAAGGAGCACAGGAAGATTTAAAGAACTACCGTCCAATAAGCCTCCTATCAATGATGTACAAAGTTTTCACTAAGATAATTTCTAAAAGAATATTAAAAAAAACTGAATGACGCACAACCAAGAGAACAAGCAAGATTCAGAAGTGGATTCAGTACAATGGATCACATCCAGGTTGTACAGCAGGTCATAGAAAGGCACAACGAATACACCATGCCACTGTGCTTGGCTTTTATCGACTACGAAAAAGCATTTGATTCCATCTCAAAGCATGCGATAATGGATGCACTGCTTAGCCAAGGTGTAGAGGGAGCCTATGTAAACCTATTAGAATCGATATATGATGGAGCTACAGCCACAATTCACATTGATGATCTTGAAGTGGGAATTAATATAGAACGAGGTGTACGGCAGGGTGACGCAATATCGCCTATTCTTTTCTCGGCTGGCCTTGAAGAAGTATTCCGTAAACTGGATTGGGAACAGGATGGGGTAGAGATCAATGGTGCAAACTTAAACCATCTTAGATTTGCAGATGATATTATTCTCATTTCACAAGACCCAGAGGAGCTGCAAAGACGCATACAAGAACTGCAAAGGGCTGGCGAACCATTTGGCTTGAAAATAAACCTGAAAAAGAGTCAGGTTATGTTCAATAACTTCGCTCAGGACAGAAGAATTTCAGTTTTAGGAAGGGATTTAGAGATTGTGGACAACTTTGTATATCTTGGGCAGAGGATTTCCATGGAGGGGAATACCGCCCGGGAGGTGGAATGGCGTGTTAAATGTGGCTGGCAGGCATTTGGAAGGCTCAACATAGTGCTTAAGAGCAGACTCCCACTTTGCCTGAAAAGAAAGGTATTCGATCAGTGCGTTCTACCCGTTATGACATACGGAAGTGAAACCTGGACACTCACATCGCAATCAATTCAAAAACTTCGGGTGGCACAGAGGGGAATGGAAAGATGTATGCTTGGCATTACAAGACGAGACAGAAAGTCCTGCGCATGGATCAGGGAACAAACAAAAGTCTGTGACATCATTGGAAGAGTAAAACAGTTGAAATGGAGATGGGCAGGCCATATAGCGAGGCGATGGGACGACAGATGGACCAAGGCAATCCTGGAGTGGATACCGCTTGATCGCAAACGTCCGCGAAGAAGACCGAAGGCACGATGGACTGATGACATCGTTAAGTATATTGGACCCGAGTGGCATAGGAAGGCCCAGGACCGTGAGGGTTGGAAGCATGCTGAAGAGACCTTCATCCTGCAGTGGATCGATACGGGCTGATGATGATGATGATGATGATGATATATATATATATATATATATATATATATATATATATATATATATATATATATATATATATATATATAAGCGGCACTTTGTTTAGTTTGTATATTAGGTCTTCGTACCACACTTTATCAAAGGCCTAGACACTAGGAAAACTGCAGAGCATATATGTTTTTCTTCCAAGGCACGTTCTATTTTCTCAGTAACGCGGTGAACTTGGTTGAATGTTTAGATCTGTTGAGATCTGGTATCAGCTTGTTGTCTTCTATGGTATCAGCTTATTCTTCTAACCTTTTTTAACTGCAGCTTTTTAAATAACTTAATTTTTTAAACTTTTTAAATAATTTAAATAACTTCTACAGGGTCCTGGATTGCAATCATAGAACCTTCAATCTCAGTGAAAAACAACCCTAAAATAAGCCATTTACTGGATATAATCGGGTCTATATAGTGTTGATCAAGATCATGCAGTTCTCTTAGAATCCACCGACAAGCGGTTATTTATCCAAACAAAAAATAAGATTAGTGTTGTTTACAGAAAAGTTTATGACACAAAAGTGATTTGGTTAGTTCTCCGATCCTAAAGCTGGTTGATTCAGGGTCGAAATACAATGCTTTTTCGACCTCAGCAAGATTTATAATACTGTGTAACTAAAAGTATTGGCTTTATGATAGAAAAACTCTGATAATTCCAGCAGGTTTAATAGTTGTAAGGACTTAATAGTACCGAAGATATTTTTAGATTTTAGATTAGATTGATTCGATTAGGTAACGCACTGGGCATTATTTAGAGGCACTTCAAAATGTTACAGTAATATTAAATAATCAATAATAAAATGGATAAAAAATATAAATAACTAGAATAAATAGCAATAAAACATTAAGAAGTATATGTGTATATGTCGTATAGGTTAACAATCTCCTTGATCCTGAAGAAATGAATAAATAATAATACCGAATAAAACCGAAATTTTAGAAAAAAAAACTAGTATAGCATAAGTTTTAATAACTGTTATAACATTTTAAGAGTTAAGTTTTGATTTTTGGAGCTTCAAATATTGTTCTTAAATAAAATTAAGCTAAAATTTTATTTTATCTTAAAAATATGTAAGATTCCCTTTCAATATAAATTTCATCAATTTTCAGGTATGAAGCAATGTTTTCAATATGAATATAGCCACCCTTGCATCATTAAAGCAAATAATGATATAATAACAGGATGAAAGTTAGAGATCTTGAGAGCTTTCAGAAACCATAAGTATGGTACGTTAGTAATAACCCCAAACCGACGATTATCGCTTACTTAGGTCTGCCGAAAGCGGTATTATAGTATAAAAGTTATAATGTTAAATTAGTTAATATTATAGTGTCAAAGCTTCATTGCTGCTCATAGCATTGTTTCATTAGTTTAAGTCCCATTATAGTAAAATAAAGTTTTTTAAAAGTAAAGTTGTCGGTCTTCACATTTAGCTCGCTATCAAAAGCCTTCTGGTAATCTATAAAAGCGGAATGCAAATTTTGATGCTTTTCTTTTTGCTCTTCAACAAACTGATTACTATTATTATTATCGGAATATTATATTGAAAAATAATGTGTAATGAGCAGTTTAATTTATAATAATAGTTGAAATAAAGGGAAAAATTTTCCTTGCACTAACTTAGACAGCCTCTTAATAATAATAAAAATGTTTTTTTTCAAAACCAACTCTAACTGTACTAAAGTAAGAGGATGGAGTAAAAGTCGGATAATTTTCCAGTAGATGACGGTGCAATCACAAAGGTGATTCCATTTCTGATAAAAATTTAGTTTCAAATCGATGACATTTTCTTTTGTTTAGACCAGTGACAGCTTATGAGGGAGGGCGTTGGGGCGCCGCCCGTTCAGCATTTATCACAGTAAACAATTTTTCAGAGCAAAACACCATATTTTACCTCCTGTATAGGGTTTTAATAACACGAAAAGTAAAAAGGAGGAAGGGAAAAACAACAAAAATCTTCGGCAGCCCTATTTTGTTAGCCGTCCTCCCAATTCAAAAACCCACGAGCCACCACTGGTTTAAATATTCCTCGAAAACAGGCAAGTTCTACATTTTTGCTATCATGGAATAAAGCAAATTTCTTGTGTGAATTACTTTTTGTGAGAAAAATCCACGAAAACTTATAAAAGGTTAAAAAAGGACTATAGAAACTGTTTCTTCACATGTCATGGTTCGTAAGTGGTCGATAGAGTTCGATATGGTCAAACCAACATGAGTGACGCTCCACACTTGAGATCATTATTCAAAAAATAAAACATGTTAGTCAATCGCTGAGGGGGGCTTAGAGATATTGTTGATCTGATAAACTTCTCAGATAAACGTACGGAACATTCTACACGAATATTTGGGTAGGAGACATACTTGTTCACAGAGTATTAAGAGTTTAGACATGTATAAGCTCAACGCGAACACGTTTCTGCGGCGATTCGTGGTTGTTGATAAAACTTGGATTCATACCACATACCATAATTAAAGGAAAAGTCAGAAGAGTGGATTTTCCCTGGAAAACATACCCTGAAGAATGCAAAGACGCTGCCATTAACCGGAAACGACAAAGCCACTGTTTTTTAAGATTCACCAGGAATTGTTTTCATCGACTCCTTGGAAAAGGGAAAAAACAATCACAGGAAAGTCTTATGCTGCATTATAAGTCAAATTTCACGAAGATTTGATCAAAAAATACCCTCATTTCGCGAAGAACAAGTGCTGTTTCGCTATGAAAATGCGCCCGCCGATTCGCCTCATTGCAACAGCGAAATTGGACAATTTGCACTACGAATTGATGCCGTATCCACTCTATTCCGGACTTAGCCTCTTCCGCCTTCTTTCTATTTCCAAATATAAAGAAATAGACAAGAGACAAAGAGTTCGACAAGTCGTACTTTGTGAAAAGCATAAAAAATTGTTGGACAACCGTTGAGCTAAGTCTATCGAGCTAAAAGACGACTACATTAAAAAAAAATCAATTTTTGTTCAAAAAATGTATTTCTTTAACAAGTATTTTATTGTTCGCTTTACCCTGGTATAATTACTAACGAAAAAAAAAAGACATACCTCGACTGAATTTTCCCCGGATAAACCGCAAGAAAATCGTCGCTCGGGGCCGTTTCTTTCGCATTTTCTCGACGTATTTCGACTTTTTCTTTTATTTAATCGTCGAAGTTAAACAACTGCCGGACGTGTCGGCCGTCGGCATGTTTCTTCATCTACCCGACTACCCACAATTGTAATTCTGTTCTACGTCGAGAAACCAGTGAATGATTGTTTTTACTCAATATTCTTTTTCTCTCAATTGATAATCAACATGGGTTTTTTATAACTATCCTCGAACAATTCAATCAAGTAAATTAGTTACTTTGTGGTTATTAAAATTATTTTAATAAATGTCGTTATAAAGATGGAACGTTTCAACTAGTTCATCAGCGCGTTATAGATTGACATTTAACGGTCGTAACTTAGACTTTACGAGGGCGAGTTGGATACATTTTAAATAATATATTCTTATTTTGATCAAGAAATTATTATTTTTTTAACATAGTCTCCTTTTAACTCGATACACTTCGCCCGGACTTTGTATGCCTTTCAAAAAGTACAATTTATCGAAATCTGCAAAATAGTCCTCTGTTTTGGCGACGAGCACCACATTTGATGTAAATTATTTCCAGCCAAATATTTATTCATGATTTAATCAGATTAAATCATCTCCTCATCTCCTGATGATGCTAACATGGTTAGCGAAACGTGCATCGAGCACTTCAAAAAAGTGTTTTGGTGTTTAGTGGTAAAGCTCTTCAAGTTTAGTGTTTCACACCAAAGGTTCCAATAGAAGAATTGATTTAGTTGGGACGGTTACATCACAGACCGTTGAATAAAAAATTATTTGACGGTGTAAAGAATAATGAAACGTCGGTGATGAAACGAAACCAACTAATATTGAAGAATTAATGAACACACTTCTAATAAGAAAACAAGAAACAAACTTTATATTGTTCGTATTGACATCATAAGAATATTCCTAATAAAGTCTTTAATTCCTTTCCTTGACTTGTAAAATGGAAATTTCCATTAATTTAATTCTGCAATAATTAATTCCAAATCCGCAGGAACTTTACAAGTTTTCCACAAACAAATCGATCGTCGTGTGAGTTCACTGCTATTTAGAGCAGTGAACTCACACGACGATCGATTTCATCATCCCCTGATTCTGCTAATTTAGTTAAGAAAACGCGATATGGTGTGATTGGAAATCTCGTTAAAATGTTTATTCTACATCAAAATCAAAAGAAATTTTTATGTATTTAGTTCCAAAATCTAAATTATCATATTACGAAAATCAATATTAATTAGAAAATGTTATAATTGATAATTATATCCCACATCAAGAAATTTGTATATAGTTTAAGGAAATATGATATTGTTTCTTTTAATAATACCTCAATATATAATTGGCTAATAAGAGAAGAATAAGAAAAGGAAGTTGTAGTATTAGAAGGGCATCACAAACTGAGACTATATAGCGACTGGACAAACAACTGAACGTTCAATCTCTCAACCACAATGATCAGTTACCGATTAACTCTTCTTTGTACCCCCCTTAGGTGACCAACCTTTGATTTGTACTTGACATTTTAGTCTCTCAAAAAAGCCAAACAAATCAACAATCGAACGAACAAATCTGGTTTTTCCCTACAGTCACATTTTCAAGTACCAATCTCAACAAGTAACGTTTCAATTTTAGATTTCCGGATTACAGGAATACCACCACCCCGTAAGCGGGTATATATACTCATGAATGGTAGTGTATAGAAATATTAATTTGCATATATATGCATAAATATGCTTTTAAAATATTCTGAGAACCCAGTATACATAGTTGAGCCAAATTGAAAATACACTGCCTATATAGCGTATCTTGAACAAAAAAGAACTGCAATTGCACAATATATGCAAAAATAATTAGTCATTCCAGACAATTATACGCCTTTGAAAACAAAGAAACATATTTAAGTTTTCATGAAATAGACATTATAAAAGTTGTAGTATTAGAAGGGCATCACAAACTGAGACTATATAGCGACTGGACAAACAACTGAATGTTCAATCTCTCAACCACAATGATCAGTTACCGATTAACTCTTCTTTGTACCCCCCTTAGGTGACCAACCTTTGATTTGTACTTGACATTTTAGTCTCTCAAAAAAGCCAAACAAATCAACAATCGAACGAACAAATCTGGTTTTTCCCTACAGTCACATTTTCAAGTACCAATCTCAACAAGTAACGTTTCAATTTTAGATTTCCGGATTACAGGAATACCACCACCCCGTAAGCGGGTATATATACTCATGAATGGTAGTGTATAGAAATATTAATTTGCATATATATGCATAAATATGCATTTAAAATATTCTGAGAACCCAGTATACATAGTTGAGCCAAATTGAAAATACACTGCCTATATAGCGTATCTTGAACAAAAAAGAACTGCAATTGCACAATATATGCAAAAATAATTAGTCATTCCAGACAATTATACGCCTTTGAAAACAAAGAAACATATTTAAGTTTTCATGAAATAGACATTATAAAAACATTGATAAAATAGCTTGAGTATGAAGTTTTGGTCGTTCTAGAAGTAATGACGTGATCTCAGACTTTATGTTCAATGAAATTAGTTAGAAAATATCCTGAAAGTGTGTAATACTTTTGTTGCATATACAGGCAGGACTGTGCTGAGGATGACTGTTAATCGACATATATTTGCTAAGAGCATTTCAAGATAGGTACCCTAGAACTGTCCTCAACTAGAATTGAGGGGGGTTAAAGTAAAATTGAAGTCTCTTTGCTGTAGTAATGAGTATACTTTTTGTTTAGAGGGTCATGATAGACATAAACGGGTCCAGCGTTTTCCAGGTGAAAAATGAAAGTAACCGTCTTATTATAACAGCACACAATTATTAGAAATTATGGTATGGGAAGCTATATGTTAGTTAGTTAGTTAAATTAGGATGAAGGTCGCATCGGTGACAGGGACCATTTAGCGACCACAGTGTGTCCATTAATTGAGACCTTTTGAATGACTACGGCAGAGGTTCACTTGCATTAGAGATTCAGGGTTCTGGGTTTGATAAAGAAGGGCGAGTGTTGAACAAAAGGGGAATGTTTTCGGATGGTGGTGGAGTAAACGCGTAATGGTGATTAAGGAATGGAGAGGATGGATGATGAGAGATATGAGAGAGGGAGAGCGAGAGCAGCGACTAAATGTGATCAATGATGGATATTTCTCTTAGATAGAGGAGGAGAACATCCAGGGAGCCGGGTCGAAAGAGAGTAGGGAAGTCACTGGGGAGGGAGAGTCTGGTCCTGATGTTTGATGTGGCGCGACATTCTATAAGAAAATGGCGGACGGTCTGGGGTTCACCGCAAGAGGAGCAGATAGGAGGAGGGTCGTTCCTCAAGAGGTGCTGGTGAGTGAGAGCGCAATGTCCCGATCTTATCCTGAACCAGATGGTGGAGATTCTTTTACAGGGGAAGTTCGGAAAATTGTTGAGGAAGTAGGTGGTTTTAACTTCTCTGAGCTTATTGTGTCCTTGTAATAGGCTCCAGTGATCCTGTAACTGTCCTCTAACCAGGGATTTGACGAAGGACGGTAAGTCGGATGAAATTAGAATGGGACATGGTGATCCATCTGTGGCCGCTATTTAAGCCTCAGTGTCTGCCATCGCGTTTCCAACTATACCGCAGTGGCTAGGGATCCAGAGAAACTGAACGGTGGATCCGATGACAAGGATATCCTCAATGAGGTCCAGGCAGCGGGATATGAGAGGATGATTGTCTAATCCCTTTTCCAGAGCTCTAAGGGTATTGGTGGAGTCCGAACATATTGCCCGTTTGGATGTGGATTGGGAGAGGAAGCTATATGCTTGGGAAGCAGGCCACCCCTAGTAGTAATATGAACACTTATTAATTAAAAAAAATATTTTCATTGTCTGCATTTCATCAAAAATATTTTCCATAAAAAATCTACGACATGCACTTCTATCCTCCTTTATGGAGTTATTTTAACATTTATTTTTACTTTAGATTTAAAATAATGTAGAACTGGTCATATGTTATGTTTATTTTCGTTATTAGTACTAAATTGTAAATATAATTAAAAAAAAAGATTATTTAGAATAACTTAAAAAAATAACAATAAACGTATATCGTAACTTAACAAAAATATTGATTTCTTGTTGATCATTACTAACTTGTCGCGTTGGTTATCCACATATATTGATTACGTGGGTTTTCGGGATTAAATGAAGGATCTGTATAAAACCCTTAAGACAATTATTTAGGTAACTCTCTGAAAGGACAATCTTTTCTAAATCTGAAAAAATATTGATGAAGAATGAAAAAATAGACATCGGCCCGATTTTCCCAGAGAAAACCACAATAACATCGTTAGTTGCGATCGTTTTCTTCGCATTTTCTCGAACTGTTTCGCCCTTTTCTTATATTCAATCGGCGAAGTTAAACAACTGCTGGACGTGACGACCATGACCAAGTGCCTTCGCCCACTAGTTTAGTTCGACGTCCGGCAAACCGTAAAAGGTTATTTTTATTTCATGTTTTTTCCTTTCTGGTAATAATCCATATTATAGCTTGTTCCTAGATAATGTTTACCCTATACATTTTAAGTCACCTAATATTAAGAGACAAAACAAATCGTTAACGCAACTTGTAAGTACCAATTTACCAAACAAGGGATTGCCCATAATCCATTTGATTTCTATACTTACACTATATATATATATATATATATATATATATATATATATATATATATATATATATATATATATATATATATATATATATATATATATTATATGTATATGTATATATATATATATATATATTTCTTATGTATATGTATATATATATATATATATATATATATATATATATATATATATATATATATATATATATATATACCGCGTGTTTTCAAAGTTGAGTCATTTATTTTCACAGGTTGTAGAATTCGTAAAAATAAGTAATTTTACCAAAACTCATATATATAAAAGTGATTAACAGTTACAAAATTTGAAAACAGACCGGACTTATTGATATTCCCGACCACTGCGTTATAGAACTCGCAAAGTAAAGTCAATTTTGCAAAAATCATTTATATAAAAGTTTCAGAACTACAAAAATGAAAATGTTACATGTCATATTTGTCACCATTTCTTCGGTTAGCAAAAAATCTTGCTCGGCATACACATGCGTCACTACACGCGTCAAAAATAAAATCCCGGTGTCCTCTAATAACACCATAAGCGTTTACAATGCATTGTTGTAGTTCTACCACCGTAACTAACTAACTTTTATAAATAGCCCCACAAAAAAAAATCGTATAAATCCGAAGAGCGTGCAAGCCAAGAAATGGGTCCATTGCGCCCTATCCATCTGTTAGGAAATTCATTATTTCGTGAATAACGTTCGTGAACTTGGAGGAGCTTTATCATGTAGAAACCACATATTCTGCCTAACATTTAAAGAAACATTTTGTAATAATTGTGGCAGATTTTTTTGAAGAAAGTTCAAATAATTTTCTGGTTTACTGATTCAACTCTCGACAAGATTCAACTCTTTTAGAATAATTTTCGGGCTGTAACGCTTCTACGCGTGATAATGATAGGGATCAAAGTGTTTCTGTCGTATATTCTTCCACACTTTACTATAACCAACTTCAACTTGATCTGCTGTAGACCTAGTGATTGTTGTTGGATCATTTTCGACAATTTCTAAAATTTGTTTTACACTATTTACCATTTCGCGAGAACGAGGCCTTCCAGCATGACCTCCTCGTTGTGCCTTTTAAGTACATCGTGTCGCGAAGTGTTGTAACTAAATTTAGAAACATACGCGGAGCAGGATGATTTATGATAAAGGAAAACTTTCCGGGTACAAACTACACGCTGCGGCAGCATTTTGTTGGAACTGCCTGTAAGTTAATATTATGTCCACTAGTTCATTGTTTTCATAAACGTGTGGTATTTTAATCGCAAAAAGTACCCTAAAATGAAATACACACTATTAAGAAATTATTACCACTGGTCAAATCAAAACATCACACTCAAAAGAAATATGGTACAAGAATACAAAAAACTAGTCATACCCAGTATCAGCAGTAAACAAATACTTTATGTGTTTACACACAGTACAGTGGTCGAGAATAAAGTCGGGTCTGTTTTCAATTTTTGTAACTGTTAATATGTTCTTTATTTTGCAACTTTTATATTAATGTTTTTGGTAAAATGACTTATTTTTACGAGTTCTACAACGGGCTTTTCCATCAATCCGGTATAGCAATGAGTATAAGAATGAATACGACAATATGGGTGGATAAACCATCAGTTTTTATGTACACGAATGAGTTGTTCCTCAAATCATCACATAGATTAATCTTAAGATCAACAGGTAAGCAAATTGAGATATTATCAAGAAAAGTTCTAAATATCAAATGTACGCTCTACTTGAACGTTATGAAAAAATTCTACCTTCACGAAATATCAGGCTAAAATTAGAAAAAAAAATCTTACAGAAAACAAAAACGTCCAGGCCTAGTGTCAAAATACAGATTACACTGGGGAACAATTTGAAAAATAATTTCTGTTGAGTTCGATATTTAAGCTGTTTTATACATAAATTGGCATGCTAATTCCAAAACTTTATTTAGTTTTTTCACCATCACGTCAAGTTTTTTCTCTACAGTTGTTGCGCATCCGAGTAAGCTTGGCGAATCACAGAAGTCACTACTGCTCTCCTACCGGCGAACCTTCTTCGACCTAGGAGTGGGGGCGTGAGTAACGTTGCGTCATCCAAAACTAGTTCGGTAGTTACGCATGAGATGCTAAAGTACGCGGGTCTGTGTCGCTCTGATATAGTGAAGTCAAAGTATACATACACAACTACAGATTTTCGTTATGTCTGCCTCTGGTAGTCCTCGTCGTATGTGGTTAAACAGCCCTGATTCATTTTGTTATATATGTGGCAGTTTTACCATCCCCATTCAACGGACTAATATTAGTACATTTGTCAGGCAAGCCTATTTTGCTTATTTTAATATTTTAAAGTGAAAATAGGTGACCAAGATAAATCATGGGCCCCTCATAAAGCGTGCAAGCAGTGTGTAGAGAGTTTATGAATGTGGACAAAGAGAACACGTAATAAACTTTCGTTTGGTATACCAATGGTTTGGCGAGAGCCCAAAGATCACTTAAGTGATTGCTACTTTTGCATAGTGAAAACATCAGGATTCAACAAGAAAAACAAACATAAAATTGAGTACCCTAATTTACCGTCAGCTGTACGCCCTGTGCTTCATTCAGCTGAAATTCCAGTGCCAGTTTTTCAAGAATTACCTTCTTTAGAAATACAAGAATGTGAATCAAGTGAAGATCGAAGTGACTCCACCGCCGAAGAATTCAAAGTTTCCAATGATTCTGTTCGTAAAGGATTCAATCAACATGAATTAAACGATTTAGCACGAGATTTGGAACTATCCAAAAAAGCATCGGAATTATTAGCATCAAGACTGCACGAAAAAAATTTACTTGACTGGAGCTAAAGTCACTTATTATCGATCCAGAGAATGTGAATTTAGCCATTCAACTGAATGGCGATTGTTTATAGATAGCTCAAAGCGTAGCTTGAAGTGTGTTCTCCTACATAAAGGAAATTTATACGGTTCAGTCCCAATAGGTCATTCAGTTTCTTTCCGTGAAGAATATGGCGACATAAAGAAAGTCATTGACTTGTTGCAATATAACATGCACCAATGGATCATCTGTGTTGACCTTAAAATGGTCTGTTTCCTTCTTGGCCAGCAACGCGGGTATTCTAAGTATCCCTGTTTTTTGTGCATGTGGGACAGCAGAGCTCGTGAGAAGCATTGGGTGCAATCGAACTGGCCGCCAAGATCTGACTTAAGACCTGGTGATCCAAACCCATTGCATATAAAACTAGATCTCATGAAGCAATTTGTTAAGGCTTTGTCAATTGAAGGAGACTGCTTTAAGTATATCATTTCGGCATTCCCTAGCCTGTCATATGAAAAGATAAAGGCTGGTGTGTTTGATGGTCCACAGATTCGGCAACTCGTTAAAGATGAAAATTTCACTGAGACAATGACCGAACTTGAAAGGAATGCTTGGTTGGCTTTTAAAAATATTGCTAAAGACTTTCTTGAAAATACACGAGCCCCAAATTACATCGAAATTGTTCAACAACTATTGAAGAGCTTTAAAAAGCTTGGTTGCAACATGAGCATCAAACTGCATTTCTTACATAGTCATCTTGTTAACTTCCCAGAAAATCTTGATGCTGTTAGTGATGAAAAGGGAGAGCGAGTTCACCAAGATCTAAAGGTTGTGGAAGCGCGGTATCAAGGTAGATGGGATGTCAGTGTGATGGCTGACTACTGTTGGAGCATCAAGCGAGAATGTCCACAAACTGAACACTCCAGGAAAAGTTATAAGAAGAAATTTTTACCATATCTTTTATTTATTTTTTGTATAAACACAATTTAACTTTTAATAATATGTTAACCTCTGTATGAATAAAATATTCTAATCTATTTGGTCAGATCTCACCTTAGTTTCCTTCGTATGTACACTTTTAAGGTAAAATGAGGGGTATGCTGTTACTTAAGAACTTGACGTGATAGAGAAAAACTGTGAATATTTTTGAATTCAGAGATAAAAAATTAGTCAAAAACAAGTCACAGATCCAAGTCAACAAAATTGCTGTTCCCCAGTGTTATCTCATGACTGAAGGGAGCTGAAATATCCACTTCATGAACTGCTTAATCGAGAATATCAAGATGTCCACTAAGAAATAAGTACTCACATCACCAATCCATTTAACAATGATCAAATTCCACTTGGAAATCACGTCGCGAACCTTCCACTCCGAATAAAACTCAAAATTCCAAAATCTTTTCGACAATGATAAATCTATTTAATCTTGTGTAGAAAATTATCGTTTTTTGCAAACACTACATTGTTTTATTACAGTTCTTATTACGATCGGCAATTAAAACGCACGAATGAACCTCCCACTTGATTCTCCTTTTATGCAATTAATAAATATATGAAAACAGTTTTAATTCAATCAATAATTTCCCTGAATGCATTCAAACGTTATAATCGAATACCAATCGTAAATCGTCAAGAAAGTACCAATAAAACTGGAACGGTTTGTCTAGTTCATCTTCGAATTTTACATCGACTTTTCTATAAACTCATAAATCAGATTTTATTAACTTGAGAACTTTTATTTATTTTGCCATAAATTCTGATCTATTTCTAAGCTTATTTGAAAAATCTATCGGCACAAGTGATTTACTTCCTCTAGATGCATTATTAACACGTCTTTCACATCGTATTTCATGGCTACAAAGTAACTTTAATACTAAAACATATATTGGTTCGATATAAATCAACTTTAATTTTTATAAATATTTATGCTTGATGACTAGATGATATATTTAAGCATCATTTCATTACAAGTAATGAAGTATTCTACGAATTTATACACCTACTAAAGTATTTGATAATTTTGATTTTGGAACCATTATGTTAATGCTTAAGTTTTTATCATCTCCTGATGATGCTAACTTGGTAAACAAAATGTCGAGTGAGTTCAATATAATTTGGTGCGAGTGAAAAACTCATAATATTTTTTTTAATGATCTAACAGTTTATGTTTCAAGTTTCGATAGTTATACATACCACTCTTTTCAATAATAAATGTGCTGTAATATCGTTATGCTTTAAAAATCTTAAAATCATTACGCCCTTTTCGATTTTATTTATTCTTATTGCTCTTTATGGTTAATATTAATTTTTACATTTGATAAATTTGTGTAATTTTTATATTTTTCTTCTAAGGTACAAAACCTCCAGTTATACCTTAACCTGAATATATAACGCATTCAAAGAAACAATAGTTGCACGTCATCAATCTAGACAAATCTATTGCCAATCCATAAAAAAGAAAAAAATCATTTAAAATTCAAGGCACTCTGTTTCCTTCTTCCTCTAATCCTATTAGAACAGGATAAAAATACGGTGAGCCGGCGGATTATATTCTGTGAATTCGCTGTCAAGATAACATTTAGGTTTGTGGTTCTGGACAGTATTGCCGACCTTACACAAGTTTTTCGTAGAATCTGTCATTTTCATGTTTTGATCGTTTTTGAGTTGTGCCTTCAATCGTTTCTGAAGTATTTTACTGTATTCTTTGTTGTTTTAGCTAATTTCTGGTTTAGTTTCTGTTTTTGTGAGATCTGTAGTAAAAAATCTTGCGATTATAATTGCAAAAAAAGCCAAAACTGTTAAGCGATCAGTGTAAGCAGCTTGTCTCGTGACTTATCAGTTATTTTGAACAGGAACGAGATAATGGGGCTCCTGTTTTGCCATTAAACGCGGTGATAGTGGTATGTATTAATAACTTAGTAGGTCTCACGGTTAATTGGATTTTTTTAGCGAGTTTCAGCTGCACTTGTTAATATTAGTATTGGTACAGTTAGTTCCATTTCGAAAAAGTTGAAGAATGACTTTAACAAAATGTTAAAATCACCGAAGAAAAAGCGTCAACATCCAAAACGAGTAACTAATCTAGATCATCTTGATGTGGGCTTAATTCGCAATCAAATCTATGAAATGTATGATAAAAGTGAGTAGATTTACCTGGTAATATTGTATTTTTATCAAATTTTATTGAACTATTTCAGAACAAACGGTTAATCTTGAATTGTTGCTCTTGAACGGTTAATCTTGAACATGCAGATCTTTGATGGATGTAAAACTTCGCTTCATACACTTCTAAAAGAAATTGGTTTCAAACGGAGTAAAGATAATCCATGTAGGGGCCTGATGGAACTTCAAAGATGGTCGAAACGCGAAAGGGTATTTGATAGACTAGAAGTTAATCCTTTAATAATTTACTTGAACAGCGATTCAGATGCTGGAAGTTGTTTTAGTGACACAGAATAATTAAACTTTGTGTGAACTAAATGAAAAGCCCCTATGTTAACAAGCAGAAGTTTCGAAACAGATTTTTGATTAAAACTTTTAAAGAAAAACCTTTCGTGTTACTTTTTCATTTACAGTTTTATCGATCATACAAATGCCAAAGTCTGGGTATTTTGGTGTTGATGTGGCAACATTGTAACGTGAATGCGTCATAGATTTTAATGACGTGTAATCATTATTTCTCTGAATGAGCTATATGTTGCAGATTTTTCTTTTTATTTCTATCTGTATTATAGATATATCCTCATCTCTTTTTTTGCATCTTGTTTACTTCGTCTCTAGTACACGAGCTAATCTCACCCCACATTGTAATTTATAAAAATGGGGTATTGCAACAAAAATCCGAGACCTGTATACAGGAATATTATCATGGTGAAAGGGAAGTTTCTTGTTAATCAGACGTGGGCGTTTAACCATCCTTCAGTTGGTTTAGTAGTGAAGCGTGATGTTCTGACCTTTTCCCAGACTGTTTATGAGCACCACAGCACAAGAATCCTAGAATATATTAGTCATGACTTTTCCTAAAGGTAGAACAATATTTCCTTTCTCTGGCAAAATTACATCTGCTCCCGTCGACTGTTGAGACTGCTGCTTCATCTCTAGCATGTAAAGATAAATCAATGTTCCATCTACTATTATAAAATGTCAAATGTATTCCATTCTTGAACCAAAACAGTCTTACAGGGGTGTGAACAGAACTCTTTTCGCAAAATACATTAAATTATCGAAAGACAATTTGCCTTTCGATATAAATAAAAATTGTAAATTCTAGCAGTCGAATTGCTGATAAATCTAATTCTTGAGAACACCCAATATCTTCTGCAACACTGATTCTCACAGCAGAAATATTCTTTCCGCTTTTTTTTAATATCGTGAAAGCAAGAAAAAAACAAAAACATTTTTAAAATGATTCATCAATTAACAGTCTTCACAAAATGTAAATTAAATAATTTTAAAAAATCGTTAAATTACTCTGAGAATGTATTCTACACACAAAATAACATTTTGAAAATGGCCAACATTTCAACATTATATCAACAAACTACACTTTTATCTGATTTTTTACATAATAAGGTAGCTACAAAATAATAAGGTATTCCAAATAAAAGGAAAAGGATCGTTCCAGAATCATATTCTTATACATATTTTTATTTTACAGCTTGTATAAACAATTAAGGAAATCGCAAAAATTTATTTGCTGTTTTCTTTATACGTAAATTATTGCATAAGTTTCTACAAGTTTCTACAAGCTAAAACACAAATCAATATATACAAGTAGTTTTACTGTTTACCACTCAGAAATGGCCAGGTGATAAAAACCGACGACCACGTAATTTACTTAATTTACTTTTGATATACAAGAAAAAAAAACACAAGGTAATAAATCAGGATTGTACGGATGAAATATATATATATATATATATATATATATATATATATATATATATATATATATATATATATATATATATATATATATATATATATATAGGTTTTGTAAGAGATGACATTGTCATATTATGACGGATGATATGACCATTCCGATTTTTTTACAAAAATTAGAAATTATTTACAAAAATTAGATTAGTCTACAACAATTGTTGTAGACTAATCATCAATGGCAGCCCTTCCATTCTCTAAAGCCAAAGTTATTTTCGAAACGGTGCTTGACCGAACAACTATTATTGATTTATTCAGCTTTGGAACACCCAAACGAGGGGTTGTTGTTTAGTTTCGACCTCACACGAAAATATTCCGATTTTGAATTAAACTGTGCGGAATCCATAGCCAACAAAGATTTTTTAGGCCAATGTTCATACACTATCAAATGTAGTTGTTTTATAATATTGCGGACGGCCCAATAAAACATGTAGGTAATATAGGATATTAAGAAGGGGAAAAGCTTTGTGCAAGATGAATGTTACCTGAATTCTAAACAATATCAAGAAATTTTTAATTATAATAAAAATAATTATTTAATATTATATATATATTAAATATACATATATATATATATATATATATATATATATATATATATATATATATATATATATATATATATATATAATAAGTTATATTATTCATACTAAAAGAACTAGTTATTCAACCGCGATAGAACAAAAATGATGCTTTTGCAAGTGTTTGGAAATATTTGTATCAATGCACGAAACCTAAAGCAATCGCGTTCATCAAGAGTCAAAAATAACAAGTTCACAGCGTCCACGAGAATTTGCAATTCAATAGTTGCAATCCAAAACGCAAACACTTTAGTCTACTGGCCTGGCCCTCGTAGATAATTTTTCAAATCATCAAAATTATATATTTTAAAGGCATTTTAAAGGCATTTTAAATTTCTAACATAGCTTAGGTTCAAGAAAAAGCACCCTCTCATATATCGATAGCGGTTTGTTTCGAAAGTAGCAACCGAAAAAAAACTTTCCCGAAATAACTTTTCGAATGGGTGCTCGAGGGACTCCAGACGAAAGAGATAATTCATTTTCCAGGAAATGGATGGAAAAACCGCGACAATTCATTTTGAAAACTATTCTGCCGGGCGAGCAACGAGCGAGGATTAGAAATGAATGATGTTAGATGAACATAATTAAAGACAGAGGGTGAAACAGTGTAATTAGCTTCGCGATAGAGGCAAAACTGCCACATTTCGATGGTTTTTAGTTAACATTTACCTTAATTTCTGTCAAATTACAGTGAAATAGCTTTAAAGTAATACGTGCTTTTAAAATAATGTGGATCTTTTTTCTCTGAAAGTTCAGTATTTTTTTCTTTTAATTCCACAAGATTTTTAACCCATCTTCATAATATTTGTAATATTAATAATTAATTATAGTAATTAATATTCGATACAGTCATGATTAATTGTTCTATTGAAACCTTCAGTGCGAAACAGTAAACTCGCAGAGATTTACCACTAAACACCAAATATTTTTAAAATTCTCGATGCGCATTTCGCTAACCATGTTAGCATCATCAGGAGATGATTTAATCTAATCATCTCCTGATGATGCTAACAGGGTTAGAGAAATGCATTGGGAAGTTTAAAAACGTGATTTGGTATTTACTGGTAAATCTCTTAATCTAATCTAAATTATCGCAAATACTACTATCTAAATTATATCAAAACCACAAACTACGTCCAAACAAAAAATAAAGAATATAGCTCCCAAAGGTTTACAACTCCATCTGAAGTGAGATAGGAAGGAACATTAAGTTCTTATCTATTTAACATCCTTGTAGAAGGAAAGATAATGAAAAATACACTGCCATGGTTTTGACATGTATGCAGAAGGCTTTGCACGAGACTGAGCAAGAGAGTGTAGAAAATGGGAAAAACTGAAAAGAACACGAGGAGTAGACTATGGGAAAAATGGAACGATGGGATTGACAAAGATAGTAGAGAAGTGGGACTAAACTGGAGAGGGCCGAGGAACTTGCGAGGGATAAAGGGGAGTGGAAGAAGAAAGTGACAGGCGATTAAGAAACCTTAACTCGACACTGGCAGTGGGCGGTAAACGAGTATAGATCATGATGATGATTTGGTTTCAAGGTTTCTCTTGACAGCTAATTTAATACGTATTTGACAGGTCTATTTTTTTAATGGGGAACTGAATATTGCCATGAATAAAAATTGCGGAAGAAGAGCAGGACAACGAGTATAATTATAAAAATCAAACAGACTTACTACTAAACACCAAATAACTTTTTTAATTTTCTAGACGCGCGTTTCGCTAACCATGTTAACATAATCAGGAAATTATTAAATCGAGATTGAGATTCAATTTGATTCAATTAAAAGACTGAATTCGAATCGAATCGAACACCAAAGGAAGAATTGAATTGGCCGAATCAAACCAACATCTAGTGGAACTGAATATAATTATGTGTAAACGTAATATGTAAATTAAATTAAATTACCAAATACAAGGTAAAAAAATCGGAGAAAAATACTCGAACAACTGATATTTAAACAAAATGTGGCAGTTGTATTTTATTGTGATTTACGATTCAAAGAAATCCTTGATCGGTTCATTTTTGTATATTTTGTACGATAAGATTGGCAAAGCGGTTTGGCAAATTGGCAATAGGCAACATTTCGACACTAGAATAAAAAACATTTGAACATAAAACCAGATGAGCTTAAACTATTGCTTCCTTATATACAATTTTCACTGTTGATTTACAGTTTTAGGCACTATATTTATTTAGATTTATTCACAGATTATAGCAATTATAGAGAGATTAGATTTATACGAATAATTCCCAAAAAAAGCTGAACTCTAACAGATGACAAAATATGCTAAACTGATATTTTAAAGACATAAAGCTTCTGCCTAATACAGAATTTATATATCTTAACGATTCTTAGGACTCCCTGGTCAATTAAAATCTGCCGGATATTGAAGGCTATGGTTCTGGTATCATGATGATATTTCTAAGAAAGGATAATGAGGTAGTTTTCTCTCATATTCCTCTTCGCTTTGCAAACGCCTTTTATGTGGTTGCCTCTGCGCCATTTGTCATGAGCAATAAAATTATTCCCTATATATACATATATATATATATATATATATATATATATATATATATATATATATATATATATATATATATATATATATATATATATATATATATATATATATATATATATATATATATATATATATATATATATATATATATATATATATATATATATATTTATATATATATATATATATATAGAAACTTAGATCTTATAGAAACTTAGATTATATAGAAACTTAGTTCCAACCATTATTCAGCCCTAGTTTTAGTCTGCTCCGGGTTTTCCTGTTATTGATACTGCCATCTAGGAGGGCAGCCGATAGAGGACTAGCTACACAATCCATTAATCAAATTTAATACAAACTTCACTGAAAAATCACATAAAAGCAGGAAGTCGTTGAGAAATCCTCTCTGGCAATATTTAAAATAATAGATGATGCGCAAAAACCATCCAGAGACGGTTTTTCGCAAAGCGCTTGAGGTTCGACGAGAATGTAAATTTAATTTTCTAAGCTGGAAAGGAAAACCGACTTATTTAATTAGAAAACTATTGAAGGAGCTGTGCGATAGTAAAGACAAAAACGTCCCAAATGGCTCCTTCTGCGTTAGATATAATAATTCATAAAATTTTGTCTTATACAGCGATTTTCAAAATATTAATCAAGGGATACCTATTGAAATTCTAATGGGTTGTTAAAAACTTAATTTTAATTTACTTTCAGGCTTTTCGCAAAACTTCATTTTCGACACATGCTATGTACACATAGTTCCAAAAGTTTGGAACATTTATAAATAGGATATCTATGCCTATAATACCCTAAAAACTGTGATGGATACTCATTTTAGACCGTTTTAAATGAGAATTACAAAAGCATTGTTTTATAGATAATACAGATTTTTCGATTTACACATTATTTCATTTCTTTTTCAATTTTCAATCAATCCGTTTAAAAATGCCTCGAAACATGATATCTCATTTTAACAGATCAAAAGTAGTTGATGGTTACAACAGGGTTTCAATCAAAGTCATATCGCGGAAATCGTGTTTCCCAAAGTGATGTATCCAAAATTCATAAAAAATTGCAAGAGACAAATCATGTAAAGGGTCGCCCCAGAAGTGGTAGAAAACGATATACAACAGCTGCACAAGACCGGCAGATATCAATCAGAGCTAGAAGAAATCGTTTGGAATCTACAAGTGGTATGTAAAGGGACCTTGTTAGACTTGAAGGGGTAAATGTTTCACGACAAACAATAACCCGCAGACTGGAAGCAGTAAATTTGCATCGCAGAAGATCTTTACGTGTTCCCATACTAACCTTTCAACAAAAAAATGTAAGATTGCAATGGGCTCGAAAAATGGTGGATCATAGTCCTAACTGGAATAACGTGATGTTCTCGGATGAGACGAAAATTGGCTTGATTTCTGATTCACGAAGGACATTAGTTTGGAGAACTCCAAATCGATAAGCTCGACTAGAAACAGCTCCAGCACGTATCATATTTAAAGTAAAAATTAAAGTGTTTGGGTTAGAGGCGCATCAGCAACTAGGCTATTTAGCGACTGGACCTACAGCTTAACGTGGGTTCCGAACCACGGTCATCAGCTTCCGACAAACCCAGGCCAGCACCCCCCTCGGGCTATAAACCCTTGGTTATCTGCCTACCCATAAGTTTATCAGGAAACCTACCGACTGGCGAGTGACCAACGTAGAACACTTCTCAGAAGGCATCCGGCCTTACCCAGCCTTTAACTAGCGTGACTGAGGGGTAATTCGTAGTCGGATTTTGCATTCTTGCCTTGAAACAATCACAAACATTTAGGAAAGATAAACGGACAGAAGAAAGAAAAATAACCATCCGAGCGCTGGAATCGAACCAGCTATCGCTCCAGCGCGGATTCGGCAAAGCAGGCGCTCTTACCGGCGCACCAACGCGACCGGCGTATCACATTTGAAGGTGGGAACGTAATGCTAATATGAGGGGTATACGGACACCTCTACTGGTTCTGGAGAGAAGAGTCACTGGTGTTGTGTACATCGAGGAAGTTTTAAATTCTGTTGTGCGTCTGTTTCGAGTGGCAGTGGACAACGGATTTGTTTTCATGGATAACAATGCACCTCCTAATCGAACAACAGCAGTACAAAATTTTTTTGAAGAGGAGAGAATAGCCAAGTTAAGGTGGCCAGCAAATTCGTTTGGCATGAACTTCTGAAAACACGCGTCAAGAAACGAAACAATCGCCCTCTTACCCTTGCGAGAACTAGAAGATGCTGGTCGTGAAGAATAGGAGATAATTCCGCAAGTCAAAATTGATCATTTAATCGACACCATACCAAATTGCCCTCAATCATGCATAGAGACTTGTGGATGAACTACCGCGTATTACTAAACTTGAAGAGATTTACCACTAAACACCAAAACACTTTTTTGAACTGCTCGACGTACGTTTCGATAACCATGTTAGCATCATCAGGATACGTCGAGCAGTTCAAAAAAGCGTTTTGGTGTTTAGTGGTAAATCTCTTCAAGTTTAGTATTTCACACCAAAGGTTCCAACAGAAGAATTGATCTACCGCGTATTAGTTTTATTGAAAGTTTTTCCTTTTATTTTTAAATTACTTTTGAAGGCAATTGGTACATTGTAGTTTTTTGACTCCAATATGTGTATATTTCGCCTTTCGCCATTGTCAAAAAGCACCAGAAGCAATTAGAGATATTTGCGCCTTATATGGAGAGGTTAGCTAATAGCCTGGACAACACTCTGTGCTCTGGTCAACCTTTCAACTTTAACGAGGACCATCTTAAATGATTTTGTAGTAGAGCGGCCATCAAACATGCCGAGAATTGGCTGAGAAGATAGACTGCGGTCTTGCGAATCTACCGATGTGTTCAATCTAGGGGATTTACTCAAAAACTCGGAGCTTGATAGCCACTGATCGACGATAAAAGAAATCACTGCGCTAAAGCTACTCAAAATCTCACCCGGCCTTCGCCTCGCAACACGCGGCCACAGACCACGATTCTTGTACAGAATCGTCAAGGGATATGAGAAATGGTCTCCATGTGTTAATATGAAACAAATGAAGGAGGGAGTGGCAGCAGAAGAGATCATGATCTGCGTATAGCGGGATTGAAAGGGCCTCATGTACTTGTAAATGCCAAAGAAGAACAAGACCGTCGACTAGGAATACTACCTCGCCCAGCTGCACCATGTAAACGAGGTTATTTAACTGAAACGACCCAATCGACCTCCACAAAGCAAACATCGTCAAGAAGACCCTAAATGATCTCGAATGGGAGGTTCTTCCGCATCCGCCGTACTCTCTAGATCTTGTACTCATCGATTATCAGTTCTCAAGCTCGAAGTTCAACCAAATGGGAGCGTAGCCCTCGCCAACGCTGACGATCTCAAAAACTTGCTTAACAACTTCTAGCTCAGGCCCGGCGATTTCTGAAGAAACGTCATCATTAAATATTGGACGAAAGGTGGGAGCAAGTCATGAACAATAACAGAGAATAAACATCGTTGATGAATTTATTGTTATAATTGTTGCTTTCTTCAATAAAACTTTTTAATAAAAAAACGGTGAGTACTTATGGAACTAATAAATGGAATCAACTAATAATTTGTTCAATTCTTCTACTGGGACCTTCGGTGTGAAATACTAAACTCCAAGAGATTTACCACTAAACACCAAATCTCTTTTTGAAACTTCTCGACGCACGTTTCGCTAACCATGTTAGCATGATCAGGAGAGAGAGCGAGAGAGAGAGAGAAACCATCTCCTGATGATGCTAACATGGTTAGCGAAACGGGCGTCGAGAAGTTTCAAAAAGTCATTTGGTGTTTAGTGGTAAATCTCTTCGAGTTTAATTAATAATTTGTTCTTAAAAACTGGAAATTGTCGAAAGAATTGATTCTGGAAATTTCCAGATTAACAGCTGGGGAAAAACCATTCAAGGACAATTTTTCGCAAAACGCTTGGGGGTCAGAGAAAACGCAACTTTAATTTTATAAGCTGGAAAGGAATAAAGATGCGCAATTGTAAAGATAAAACCGCCCCAGTTCTCTTCTACTTAGAAACTCCTTTCGCAGACGGCAATCTAAAATATTTATCAGGAAACTATTACTGAAAACCTAATAGATTCTTGAAAAAACATCCATGCATAGCCAAAGGATCATGTTAGCGAACTGCAATTTCGTTTCCTTTGCATAAAGTAGAGGAATATAAATAATTACCATCGGATTAAAAATCTTAGTAATTGTGAAGGGAATCGAAAAATTAATTCCGAATCTTATTCGAGTCAACGCTCTCTACTTTTAATACCCTTTCATTAATCAAATATAATAAAAAATATACCGAAATATCACATAAAGGATGGAAGCCGCCTAAAGAATCTCTCTGGCAATTTCTAGAATAATAACGGGGGGAAAACCGTCCGAGAACTCCTTTGCAAAGCGCTTGGAGGTCGACGTGAATGCAAATTCAATTTTCTAACCTGGAAGGGAAAACCGACTATTTAATTAGTAAACTATCGAAGGAGATGCGCCTTTAGCAAAGACAAGAACGACCCAGATGTCTCATTCTATACGACCCAGATGTCTCATTCTATGTTAAACACATTCATTCGTAAAATCTCTTCATATATAGCAATTCAAAATATTAATTAGACGCATCTACTAAAAATTTTAATATATTCTTGATAGAACATGTCAAATATATATTGTAAAAGACAATATTAGATCCTCCTAGTCTTTACATAAAGTGGTATAATAAAACTTATTACAAGCAAAACAAAAATCATAGTCATTGTAGAAATAATGAAGGAATTAAGAAATTTAATCCGAATCTTGTTCGAGCCTCCCTGCTTTTAACGTCCTTCCATTATTAATTCGTATGATATCACAAAAATGAAATAAATGATCGAGTATATAATAAACCAAATATGAAAATATAAACTATTGGAACATTAAATCTAAACTAAGAATATTTACTTATTGCACATTATTGCACTTATATTATTGCACTTATATATCGCACTTATATTATTGCACATCTGAGGCTCGATGTAGTTCGATGAGACCATCGATGAAGAGTATTCGAGGGCATTCGCTTACTATGTGGTTTGTGATCAGCTGGTCTGCGCCACAGTCACATGAAGTAATCTCGGTTCTATCCAATCAGTATATTAAGTAGTTACACCTTCCTTGACCGGTTCGATAATTGTTAAGCTGCGCCCATTTCCGTCAAGGCAGGTCAATTAGAATTACTAGATTCTCGGGTAGAACCGCGTTTTAGATTTGTAAAATCTCGACGTTTCAGCTTTTACTTTGAAGCCATTATCAAGAAAATCTAGTTAATTTACTCCGAGGCCTCAATCTGCCTCTAGATTTCAGCTAGATTCTCTTGATAATGTCCTCAGAGTGGAAGCCGAAACGTCGAGATTTTACAAATCTTAAACGCGGTTTTACCCGAGAAGGTTCTCGGGTAATTCAGTAATTCTAATATTACTACCGCGGAAGCCTTTCCGTGTATATGTATATATATATATATATATATATATATATATATATATATATATATATATATATATATATATATATATATATATATATATATATATATATTATAAAGGTAATTCCATTAATTAAATGCATTAATAAAAACACTGAGAATAGCATAAAAGCTGGAAATCGGGCAAAAAAAAAAATGTGGATATAAGTCAGTCCCCTTCAATAGTCTTTACATAAAGTAGTGTAATAAAAATAATTACGAGCAGAATAATAATCTTAGTCATCGTGGAACTAATGAAAGGAATTAATTCGGAAAATTGTTCGAGTCAACGCTCTCTCCTTTTCACATCCTTCCATTAAACTTGAAGAGATTTACCGTGTATTTATTTTGACGTGTTTTATCCATAATAAAACTCATACGTCTGCACTACAGAATAGTCAAACACAAACTGTCACAAACATCACGAAAATAAAATATCTTAACAATATCTTAGCGTGACACTTACCCCACCCAGTACATGTTGAAGATAATCAATAAAATAGTTTAGTACCCAAAGGATCAATACCATAATTATACAGTATTAATCGAATAAACTGGTGTTGCGTTCTTTTAACACGACATAAAATCTACTTCTGCTCAATACCTATAAACTAAAAATCTGATGCTTATGAGCCCGATTTTCTTTAGACGGCACTACTTTATTATGAGCGCCAGCTTCTTCTTATGAGTGAAGCAAAAATTGGAGAAAGAAATAACCAGATTAAATGTGATAACCCGAACAAATGCTTATTAAATTTCGAATTTACTTCTCTTGGGAATGGTAAACAATTTTTTTTCACTGTATTAGCAACAGCTTAATAATTAGCACTAGTAATCCGTAAAACGCAACCGTAATCGTAAAACACACTTTTCTTGTGTGTTTCTCTGGTGAGAGGCGAAGCCATCACCTTCACTGGATATTACAAACGCATATTACAAAAATTTTGATCGTGTTATGAGTTCAACAGATATTTCCTTACTAATTCAATATTAACCGTAATGATCCAATACCTTAAAATATATATAAATATGAAACAATAATTAATAAACTTTCATTATATCTCCAGAATTATCAATTCTAAAAATGTAATCAAGGAATATAATAATATTCTAATATTAATAGAATCGGCAATACAGAATAACATTCTCACTTAATATTAAATTCTAAACACCCACCTTGTATTGTAAAATGGATTTCACAACTTTGGAAAAATATCTCGCACTATTGGGAAATTTGCCACCACGCACAACTAACATCGGTGTATAAACTGTTCGAAAACATGAAATTACTTTAAATAAATTCCCATAAAAATATCTATTTTTATTTACGATACTCGCAAAAAATTGTCTACGGTAAAAAATAAACATCAGGTTTAGCGACAACTCTGTCGGGGTAAATCCTAAAATTTTTAAACCTATTCGAACACTTCCGTCTCGTTTCTCGTGTTGTACGCATCGTGTGAAACGAGGCGAGAGTCATTTGCCGGGTCATATCCACATACATCTTCAAATATCACAATATCTGTATTTGTCTGGACGGGTCCTTATCGAGAGAAAGTAGTGGGGCGAGTCAGTGAAGTAGTATTTCGGTAGCCCCTCTAGATTTCAATGTTCGTGTTTGTTGTCCATTTGGTGTATTTCATCTAACCTGAATCGCCAAGAGTACATGCTCGATCATCTGGCGGTTCTCTCTAATGAGCTGGCAGATTGCGTAGTAGCTGAGTCATAAAAAAAATCTATTCGAAAATAAAAAGGTTTTGAAATGGATTTGTAAAAAAGATTTTTTAATGGGGGGTGTGGCGGGGGGCGGGGGAGTTGGCATAAGAATTTTTCGGATTATAGCGTATTAATTGTTGGCACCCAATATAGAAAAAAAATAATTGAATTTCTCCTATTTTTTAAATATTGTTTACTGCTTTGTAGTTTCATATCGAGTCAAAATTGCTATTATTATTAGAAATATTAAATATTTTACTATAATACTAAGTATTGAAACACCTCAGTTAACTAAGAGCGAGAAAGGGTTAATTTATAAAAACATTAAAGGATTATAGCCCAATAAATGTATTAATTTTAAAAAATCGCTGACAAAAATTGTTAACAATTACAAAAGGCGCTATAATTTCTAATTTAAGCGTAATGATATGAAACTTTAGTCAGATATCACGAACAGGTGTACCAACTTAAAAAATAAGTGACTGTAAAACTAAGTGAATAAATTATTTCATGCATTAAAATCGCACCATCACTTCAAATTATGAAAATATCACCGCAAATGTGTTTATAAATTCATTTCGATTTTTTTTTGTGATTAAATTTGATTATTTCGTCTTTTTATGTTGTATGGTACCAAAGTAACAGTACGAAATAAAAACAACGATAAACCAAATTTAGTTGCCTACGAGTCAATAATATACGACTATTACTAGAGACTCTGATAAACAGTGAGTTCCGAGTTCCATCAAAAATCCGCTGTTTAAGAAGGCAATTCCTAAAGGTACCGTGTGGGAAAATATTAGAGAGCAAGCACTCCATATGATTTGCAGAAACTTCAAGCCTTAAAGACTGATGACCTGCCACAAAGAATCAAGTTTTGCCAATGGTTAAAGAAGCAATTACGTTTAAATGAAAATTTTGCACAGAACATTCTCTTTACAGACGAAGCTATGGTCACACGCAATGGAATTTTTAATTCTCACAATACACATGCGTGAGCGGAAGAAAATCCACATGAATTTTTCGAATTGGGACATTAATACAAGTTTTCTATCAATATCTGGGCAGAGATATTCGGGGAATTTTTTAATTCGACCGTTTGTGCTTACCAACCGTTTAAATCGTTACAGTATTTGAACTTCTTGGAAAATCATTTGCAGGATCTAATGGAAGATGTACCACTGCAGTTCAGATATGGCATGTTTTTATGCACAATGGGGCTCCACCTTAGTTCTCTGTAAATATAAGAGCGCATATAGATCGGTTACTTCCTGGGCGATGGAAAGGACGTGTTGGACCACTGCATTAGCCACCACGTTCCCCGGATTTAAATCCTCTCGATTACTTTCTGTGAGGATGCTTAAAGGCATTGGTCTATGCTATCCCGATTGACACTGTAGATGAATTGCAGCAACGTGTACTTACTGTTTGTGATTATATTAAAAATTAGTCTTGTATTTTCGGCAGGGTAAGATCTTTTATGAAGAAAAGAATTAAAGGGTGCATTAAGATGAATGGAGGTCATTTTCAACATCTGTTGTGAATAAGTCCTAAATACTTAATAGTAATTAGTCTTGTTATTGTTGGCTACTAAATAAATATTTTCGTACTAGGGTGTACAATTATTAAGATACATTTCGACAACCATGTAATCGTGCATCGATTTAGAAAAAGTCAGATTTCTGGAAAACAGTTTATTCTAAAAATATGAAATAAGAGGACGTTTTTTTAACTAAAAATATTTGCTATTCAATAATTTGATTCAAAAAATTAAAAAATATTACAAACAAAAAAGTTTTATGGCACCATTTATCTAGGAGACGCCCCTGACTAAAATATTCAATTATTAATACAAAAAAAGTTTTTCCATTCCAACTTATTGAAGTATACCGAATTTCACGACTTTAGCATAAACCGTTTCGAAAATATTGCGAAAAAAACATCTTCAAAGTTTCCCCTTTAAGGAGCTCTAGCCCCTTTATGAAGCTATTTTTGGTGTATATTTATAGGAACTTTTTTTTATGTTTTAATCCCCAATATCACCTCCCAAAATATTTCGACGTTATTTCCGGACACCCTGTATGTACATATATGTATATATGTACATACAGGGTGTTGCAGACTAAACGTCAGAAGTTTTTTAAACACTGCGATATTCGTACGTTTACTTCCACTTTCGTATAATATGAATTAAGAAATTGTAATCAGTTCAATTAAAGTGGCATTATTTCAATGAAATTTGCTTAAACAGCATAAATATATAGCTTGATATGAAAAGCTTTTCTAAATAATACACCTCAGATTAATTCATAAATGTCGATTATTGATTATTAAAAAAAAAACTTTCTGTTGCATATTCGGATAAGCTTATATATCGAGTGTAAGTATATAGCGCTATATATAGTGATTTAAATAATCCAAACCTTATATATATAAAAGCAAACCAAGGAAAACTAAAAAAAAATGAAAGACGCACAGAAGATAAAAAGACAATACAGTAAATCTATTTCAGTTAACTAACCTAAATAAGATCAGTTAATTATCTCTTAGTTTTCAAAAATCAACACGCTCCAAAAACTAACCTGGATAAAATTTATCACTAATCTAAATCACTTTTTTTAGCTTCTCGATGCGCGTCTCCCAAACGCCCAGTAAAGTTACTAATTGCACTTTACTGGGAATCAAGTTAAAAAAAATTATTTGATATTTAGTGGTAAATCTCTTCCAGTTTAGTATTTTAGAACAAAGGTACCAATTGAAAAATTGATATAGTTCTACTCACATGATTCCGGCAGATTATATTCGAAGTTCCAACTATTGGTTATCACTATCACCATCCAACCAGGCACTATACTAGGCGATTTTTAAAGAAAACAACTGATGAACTCTCGCGAAGAACTGATTTAAAACTGACATATTTTTCATAAAGAATTATTCATCCCATAAATAGAAAAAAAGTTTGTTTTTGTTGCAAGAAGCAGACGAATGCATTCGTCATTTTAGGATAAAAATCAATATTTTTTGCGGTCCGAAATATTGTTCAGGTATTTACCTTTTTGATATTGTAAACTACCATAAAGATATACAGGGCGCTAAAAATATTCGATACTTAAATTTATTAATGAATTATTCGGAATATTAAAATAATATTTAACCAATAAATAATATATAACAAAGATAGGATGAAAAGTCAGATACTTTTTCGATACATGACACTGCGATACCAAAGGTGATTGGTATTTTTTTTTCTTTTTAGTTTTCCTTTAGTTTTCCTTCTTGTAAAGAAATAATCCGAAATTGTGGCAAAATAATAGGTGTTTCGTTTAATAATGTCAATTTTTTCGCAAAATTTTAGCGTTTATTTCCATAACAAAATAAATTTCTTTAATAATAAAAGTATTAGCCATCGTTGGCTATTACTACGAAGGGGCTAAGTCCGGTGAAATCGACGGGCGAGGTAAGACGTCCCATTCAACGTTTTCCAAAAAGTTTTTTACATATTTTGCAACATGAAGCCATGTTGGCTAACATGGAGTATTGTCATGTTGAAAAAAGATTTTATCGTGTCTTTGAGCGTATTCTGGCTCTTTTTCTTCCAATGTTCGGGTCAATTTTATCCATTGTTGTCGGTATCGATCGCAAGCAATCGTTTTACCGGGTTTCAACAGTTCGTAATTTACAGCTCCCCTACTATCCCACCAAATACACAGCAAAGCCTTCTTTCCATGTATATTGCGCACTAGTTGTGACATTGAAGGCTGGCCTGGGTCTACTTATGATTTTTGCACTTTGGGTTGTCAAAATAGATCCACTTTTCATCGCCTGTCTGAACTCGATGCAAGAAACCTTTTCTTTTCTATCTGGCAAAAAAATACAGGTGGTTTTTCGCCTTTCAACCTCCCTTTCCTTCAATTCATTCAATGATAAAGCAACTATAATGGGCAACATTCAATGATAAAGTGTAACGTAGATTCAATTCTTCATTAATACATCTTCCCACAAACAATTCGCCATCAGAACCAAATAAACTAAGTTTGGTTTCATCGCTAAAAAGAATGTTTCTCCAGTTACATTAGAAATCCACCAGAGTTTCTTTTTGCAAATTTTAACCGCTACTTTATATTATGTTTTCTTAAAACCTTTCCTTTCTACTTTACCGTTTAGGTTCTTCTGTTTTAAATGTGGTTTTATTCTGACGCTGGTGCTTTCTGGTCTTGTTCTGGGGCTGATACTTAGTTCAAGAATTTTTTTATGTCTACAGCAAATAGTAATAGTAGATATTGTCAATATCAATTATTGTCAATAGTTGTAGCAAAAGTAGATATTCATTTCTTACTCGTTTTTTTTTTGGACGGCCTCTCTTTTCTGTTTGTTTTTGAGTTCTTTTAAAACTTTAGCATTTATACATGGCGACCATTTGATTTCATTCGTAATAAATACATAAGATTTCTCAATAGCAAAATTAAACGCCTTTTTTCAGCAGTACAGTGTATAGCGCGGGCCCATGTTAACTTTAATATAGTGAGAAACGAACTAACTTTTGCTGTATCAACAAAATCAATACATATTTTATCAAAATGATAACGTGCATAAAATTAGTACATTCTTTTTTTTTTACCATTTCGGTACCAACTATTGGGAGGAAATACATTTTTTAAGAACATAAATAGCCATAAAATGCGCTGGTTATATTATTAACAAAATGTTTAAAGATTATTTATTATGGTAAATAAATTAAAAACGAATACTTGATTTTTAAAAGTTTTTTTCTACCACTAATATTTTATTAGCATTACTGTATTTTATTTGCATAAAGCAGAGTAGTATAAATAATTACGAGCAAAGTAAAAAATCTCAAGTCAGCGTGGAAATAATGAAAGAGCTCTAAAAAATTACACCGAATCTTCTTTCAGCTAAAGCCCTCTGCTTTTAACGTCATACCATTAATCAAATACAATAGGATTCACACCGAAACGTTCCATAAATGTACGAAGTCACCGAAAAGACCGACTCAGGCAATTGCTACATTAATATCCAGAAAAAATACACCTAATTTTTTTTTTTGAAAACAGCTTCTAAATCGACGAGAAAAAAATATATAAAATCCCAAAATAATTAACCGCTCAATCGAAAAACTATCCTATAAGTTGCAAATATATTTGTCCTATAAGCTGCAATATATATATATATATATATATATATATATATATATATATATATATATATATATATATATATATATATATTATTATTATTATTATTATTATTCACGTATGGGCCCTGGTGGACCACGCGAAGTACAATTAGAGGCGTTTGTTGTTGTTAGCCTTCCTTTGAGCCCATACTAATTTCATTCTTTCGCTATGAGCTTTTTTCCTTTCGTCAGACCAAGTTGTTCCAGTCTTCCTACATTTTTCTCTCTGGCCAACCTTCCAAACGTTAACCTTGTGTCTGAAACAACCTCTATCCTGAATTTCACTTTGTGTAATATTTGCTGATCTTAGGTCCTCTTTAATTGCCGCAATCCATTTAATTATTTCTACTTTAGCTCTACTATTTTCATAAAATTCGACTATTTGTCTAGTTAGCCTACTCGGATTCATCCATTTGATGTGTCCGTAAAACTTAAGTCTTCTTTTTCTCATATCGCTATGTATATCTGTGTATTGTTTGATTTCTTGGTTTTCTCGAAGTCGGTATGTTGTGCTATTTATTTGTTTGGGGCCTAGGATTTTTATTATGATTTTTCTTTCCTTCTTTTCAATGTCCTCGATGTCCCTCTTTCTATTCAAAATGAGCGTTTCTGCAGCATATAGACATTCTGGCTTAATAACCGTGTTGTAATGTCTCAGTTTTGTGTTTTTAGATAGGCATTTTTTGTTGTAAATATTTTGTGTAAGTCTCAATGCCGTTTCCATTTTTTGACATCTACCCTTATTGGCCGCTTTTTCCAACCCATTTTCCATGATTATTTCATCCAAATATTTGAATTGAGAGACTCGTCTGATGTTACCATATTTTGTTTTTAGAAATGGTGTTCTTAGTCTGTTGCAGGTCAAGTATTGTGTCTTTTCAAAGGATATTTGGAGTCCTACCTTTTCTGCTGTTTCTTTTAGGATTTCAATCTGTTTTTGAGCCATTAATACATCTTGAGCTAAAATTGCTAGATCATCAGCAAATGCCAGACAATCAATTTTGATGTTGGTTCTCCCCAGTTTAATGGGCTGGTCAATATTCAGTGCCGACTTTTTTTCACGCCACTCCTGTATTACTTTTTCTAGAACTCAGTTAAATAAGAGTGGCGAGAGTCCATCCCCTTGTCTCACACTTATTGTATATATATATATATATATATATATATATATATATATATATATATATATATATATATATATATATATATATACAATAAGTGATTGCGCATAAAGAGATTAAGTAATATTTGCAACTTATAGGATAGTTTTTCGATTGAGTAGTTAATTAAATTAGGTGTATTTTTTCTGGATATTAATGTAGCAATTGCCTGAGTCGGTCTTTTCGGTGACTTCGTACATTTATGGAACGTTTCGGTGTGAATCCTATTGTATTTGATTAATGGTATGACGTTAAAAGCAGAGGGCTTTAGCTGAAAGAAGATTCGGTGTAATTTGTTTATATCTCTTTCATTATTTCCACGCTGACTTGAGATTTTTTACATTGCTCGCAATTATTTATACTACTTTACTTTATGCAAATAAAATACAGTAGTGCTAATAAAATATCAGTGGGAGAAAAAAACTTTTAAAAATCAAGTTTTCGTTTTTAATTTATTTACCATAATAAATAATCTTTAAACATTTTGTTAATAATATAACCAGCGCATTTTATTGCTATTTATGTTCTTAAAAAATGTATTTCCTCCCAATAGTTGGTACCGAAATGGTCAAAAAAAAAAATGTACTAATTTTATGCACGTTATCATTTTGATAAAATATGTATTGATTATGTTGATACAGCAAAAGTTAGTTCGGTTCCCACTATATTAAAGTTAACATGGGCCCGCGCTATACACTGTACTGCTGAAGAAAGGCGTTTAATTTTGCTATTGAGAAATCTTATGTATTTATTACGAATGAAATCAAACGATCCCCATGTGTAAATGCTAAAGTTTTAACAGAACTCAAAAACAAATAGAAAAGAGAGGCCGTCCAAAAAAAATGAGTAAGAAATGACTATCTACTTTTGCTACAACAAGTAGTGGTTGAAATTTGCAAAAAGAAACTGTGGTGGATTTGTAACGTAACTGAAGAAACATTCTTTTTAGCGATGAAACCAAAATTAGTTTATTTGGTTCTGATGGCGAATTGTTTGTGGGAAGATATATTAATGAAGAATTGAATCCACGTAACACTTTATCATTGATTGTTGCCCATTCCAGAAGGACGGAAAATGCATTCCTTATGAATTGAAGGAAAGGGACATTGAAAGGCGAAAAACCACTTGTAATTTTTTTTTGCCAGATAGAAAAGAAAAGGTTTCTTGCATCGAGTTCAGACAGACGATGAAAATGGATCTATTTTGATAACCCAAAGTGCAAAAATCATAGGTAGACCCAGGCCAGTCTTCAATGTCACAACTAGTGCGCAATATACATGGAAAGAAGTCTTTCCTGTGTATTTGGCGATAGTAGGGGAGCTGTAAATTACGAACTACTGAAACCCGGTAAAACGATTACTTGCGATCGATACCGACAACAACTGATAAAATTGAACCGAGCATTGGAGGAAAAACGATCAGAATATGCTCAAAGACACGATAAAATCATTTTTTAACATGACAATACTCCATGTTGGCCAACATGGCTTCATGTTGCAAAATATGTAAACAACTTTTTGGAAAACGTTAAATGGGACGTCCTACCCCGCCCGCCGTATTCACCGGACTTAGCCCCTTCGTAGTAATAACCAACGATGGCTAATACTTTGATTATTAAAGAAATTTATTTTGTTATGGAAATAAACGCTAAAATTTTGCGAAAAAATTGACATTATTAAACGAAACACCTATTATTTTGCCACAATTTCGGATTATTTCTTTACAAGAAGGAAAACTAAAGGAAAACTAAAAAGAAAAAAAATACCAATCACTTTTGGTATCGCACTGTCATGTATCGAAAAAGTATCTGACTTTTCACTCTATCTTTGTTATATGCATATTAGTTATATATTATTTATTGGTTAAATAATATTTCGAATTATGAATTCACTAATAAATTTAAGTCTCGAATATTTTTAGCACCCTGTATATCTTTATGGTAGTTTATAATATCAAAAGTGTAAATATCTGAACAATATTTCGGACCGAAATATTGATTTTTATCCCAAAATGACGAATGCGTTCGTCTGCTTTTTACAACAAAAACAAACTTTTTTTCTTTTTATGAGATGAATAATTCTTTATGAAAAATATGTCAGTTTTAAATCGGTTCTTCGCGAAAGTGCATCAGTTGTTTTCTCTAAAAATCGCCTAGAATAGTGCCTGGTTGGATGGTGATAGTGATAACCAATAGTTGGAACTTCGAATATAATCTGCCGGAATCATGTGAGTTAACTTTTTCAACTGGTACATTTGTTCTAAAATACTAAACTGGAAGAGATTTACCACTAAATATCAAATATTTTTTTTTAACTTGACTCCTAGTAACTTTACTGGGCGGCACTTAGTAACTTTACTGGGCGTTTGGGAGATGCACATCGAGAAGTCAAAAAAAGTGATTTAGATTAATGATAAATTTTGTCCAGGTTAGTTTTTGGAACGTGTTGATTTTTGAAAACATTAGAGATAATTAACTGATCTTATTTAGGTTAGTTAACTGAAATAGATTTGCTGTATTCTCTTTTTATTTTCTGTGCGTCTTTCATTTTTTCTTTAAGTTTTCCTTGGTTTGCTTTTATATATAAGGTTTGGATTATTTAAAGCACTATATATATAACACTATATACATACACTCGATATATAAGCTTATCCGAACATGAAGAGAAAGTTTTCTTTTAATAATCAATCGACATTTATGAATTAATCTGAGGTGTATTATTTAGAAAAACTTTACATATCAAGCCATATCTTTATACTGTTTAAGCAAATTTGTTTTTGTTATCTGTTTAAGCAATAATTCCACTTCTTTAATTGAACTGATTACGACAATTTCTCAATTCATATTATGCGAAAGTGGAAGTAAACGTACGAATATCGCAGTGTTTAAAAAACCTCTGAAGTTTATCTTCATGATCTTCAAGCTGGTGAAAAAGTTTTTATTTTAACTTCTTTCAAGTTCGTTCATGCAGCGAGGTTAATCTTACAACAATTATATTTACAATAGCATAGTTTTAATCATTCTTTAAATTAGTAACATTTATAATTATAATGAGAACATTCAAGGATAATTAAATAGAAAAACTATTGTAACGCCAAAAATTTGCGGAATCTGTTTTTTGTCTTCATTCTAGGCTTTTAATACTCTTCTTTAATTAATCAAATATTGAGAAAGGGACACCGAAACGTCGAACAAAAGCTAAAACTTTCCAAAAACAGTGACTCTGGCAATTTCTAGATTAATAGCCGGGGAAAAACCATCTGGAGACTGGTTTTCGTAGAGTGTTTGGTAGTCGTCGCGAACGAAAATTAAATGTTCCAAGCTGAATGGGGAAATCTTAAATATTCATTTTAAGTATTGCGGGAAGCTTTTAGCGATGGTGAAGACGAATTAAAGCGCTAAAATTGTAATTCACTTAGCTATAAAATCGAAATTGCTGTGGTAAGATAACAATATATATATACATATATATATACATATATATATATATATATATATATATATATATATATATATATATATATATATATATATATATATATACATATATATATATATATATATATATACATATATATATATATATATATATATATAATATATATATATATATATATATATATATATATATATATATACTGGTTTTTTTAAATGCTGTGGAGAAATATCTTAATTTTAAAAATAATATCATTTGGACTGACGAAAGTACATTTACTGGATCGGAAAACTCCAAATTTAAGAATCTGGGCCTTGAGAACTCTCCCATAATACGCCTCCCAATGTCTTGTCAAGAACAGTTTAGTGTTTATATGTGATGTGGTGTCATTATCGGGACTGTTTACGGGTCTCAGTTTTTTTCCACCACGGTTAAATGGAGAATATTTTATGATTTTTGAAATGACAATTTTTTTTTGTATGTCTCGAAGATGTTCCACATAATTTAAGGAATGAATGTTGGTTTCAAATGGATGGTGCTCCAGCACATTATGCTCCTGAAAATCGTATGTGGCTTAATAATAATTTCCCGTACGATGGATCGGTCGGTTAGGGCCAGGATTATGTCCATCCCGTTCACCGCACTTACCTCCTCCCGATTTTTTTTGTCTGAGTATATGTAAAGGATATAGTCAATGTAATCCCTGTAAATACCAGAGAGGAGGTGATCCAAAGAAATCAAAACTCGTGTCAGAAATGTTTTGAAGTTGAAGAAATGCATTTTGAACAATACTTGTAATTTGTAATTCATCTGAATTAAAAAAAATTGTCTAATGAAAATAAATAGGATTTTAAGTTATATAATTTCTTTAAAATGTCTTCTTTTTTATAATTTGGATGAGAGTAGTTTACGAAAAGTTTAAAAGCGATTTACTCGGAAAGGGTGCTCTTATTGAGCAGTGAACTAAGAGTAACTCTTTTACATAAAAAAGTCAGAGATTTCATAAACTTAAATGAAAAAAAAAAAAATAGATAATTATTACCTTGGATCCTTCATTATGTTACGCCCCAAATGAAAATTTTAAATTTAAAATACTCAGTTCGCTTAAGCGTCGAAATTTTACAACACTCACCAAATGCCATAATTTATTGGAAACGGTTTCAGAAATATTTATGAAAAGCCTCTTCAGGATATCCCATTTTCGGGGGGCGTAGCTCCCAAAGTGGTCATAGAATATGCTGGTAAAGTTGGGTGTATGCAATTCGGGACACACACACACACAAATATATATATATATATATATATATATATATATATATATATATATATATATATATATATATATATATATATATATATATATATATATATATAAATTTTTCAATAGGTATATAGCATTGTTTTATGATCCCTTTTGTTTATGTAATATGTTGGACTATTGGTTGGTTTTTTTCACATTTTTGGAAGTTTAGGTAGGAATCATACTAAAAATATTTCAAAACATTCAAAAAAACCCATTTTATTACCGTTTAATTTACCATATGTCTGACAATTATACTACATGAACATAAAGGTATATAATGAAATAGTACATCAGTTTTCGCATTCAAGATGAGTATATTTTCGGTTTGATCAAATTTTGTATACTAGGTGTTAATATTTTTAATATCCGAATATATTTAATATGTATTCTTCATCATTTCTTCCATCTTGGTATGGTATGATATCTTGATATGGTATGGTATTTTCACATAATGTAATTTTAAATACGGTTTTCTAATGAGTACATATTTTGGAATTTGTTTCTATAGAACGTTTATGAAATATTTTAAAATTAGGAGGGATTAAACTCGAAAAGATGTACCCCCAAATCAGTTTTTCAAACTACTCGACGCACGTTTCGCTAACCATACTACCACCATCAGGAGATCATTCAATTTAGTCGCACAGAAGATTTCAATAGAAGAATTGATTAATAGAATGGATTTTTAGCCAGAAATCGCAATTCAGAAAATGTTTTTCATAAAAATGATATGTATTGTAGTCAGCTATTGCGTAGAAATGCCAATGGTCTAGCCATGGATGATCATCAATGCTCTCTCTCCCCCCCTCTCTGTCATTACAAAATTCTGCAAATAGCTAATAATGCTCATACGCCTTTATATAGTTGTAAAAGATGTTTTCCTTATTCAAACACAGAGTGGTGTTGAAAATATCTCTCACATTTTTTAAAATAATGGGAATTTTTTTGAAATCTCTGTTCTAGTTTTATGGTGGTTTTATATTATATTATACAAGGTGTCCTAAAAAAAAGTTTTTGATATAGTGATATAAATAAAAAAGAGACGTCCGTCAAAATTTCTTAGGACGGCTGGGCAAATAATCAACGAAATGGCGGCAGGAATGGCAACCATTCCTGTTGCCATTTCGTGTCGGATATTTTCTTTTAACTGCACCAAATGAACCCGGTTTATTGATGTAAACTTTCGACTTTAGATAGCTCCACAAGAAAAAGTCCATAGGGCTCAAATCATGGTAATATGGAGGCCAATATATGTCACCTTTCCTGGAGACCAATTTTTTTGGGAAAATTTCACAAACTCGTGGCAGAGGCGTGTTGAATGTGTGTGACGTTGCTGTGTCCTGCTGAAACTATGTTCTTTGATTATAACCAGCAAAGTTTTTCAGTTCAGATACCAAAATATTGTCCAACATTTCCACATAATGCCCTGCATTGAAGGTAACTGCGTGTCCCCTGCCGTTTTTAAAAAAGTACAGGCCGATTATTCCACTCGCTGACATTGCAGTCCACACAATGATTTTAGGCGAATGTGGGGTTTTTTATGCTTGTGTTTCGGGTTCGTAGCACTCTAGTAACGACAGTTCTACTTATTTACATGACCGTTGTGATGAAAATGAACCTCATCTGAAAACTATATGTTGTTAAATGTTGCAAAACGCTCAGTTACTTGATTCACGAATCTGATCTGCCTCTGACCGGCATATTGGGACTTTAACTCTTGCACCAGCTGAATTTTGTATGGGTGCAGTTTTAAGTTCTTGCGCAGAATACGGTGCAATGATGGAGGCATATTTAAAGCATGCACTCGCTTACGAATGGGAAGGTCCGGATAGTGACGAATGAACTGATTTATCATTTCCACATTTTCGCCACTTCACGATGACCTTGGTCGCCCGGAACCGGTTTCTTCAAACTTCTTAACCCATTTCCTGATGAGGGAACATTTGGTACATCTTTAGTGTCACACAAACCACGATGAGTGCAAAACTTGCTCTGCGCTGCACTCGCCAAATCATTGTTTTTTTGTCAAATTCTCGCACACAACACACGGTCTGCTCCCGAGAAACGCTCCATACCAACTAAATTCCTAAACGCGGGGCTATCGATTTACATGCTCCCCACGCCCCTCACCCTTGTTGTTCTTTTTGAGCAGTAAGTCAATGAAATAGATATTTTCTTATGCGACACTTCGTATATTAATTTATTTTTGTAAATTTTATTATCATATCTATCACATCATATTTTAACATTATAAAATAAATAAAAAATATTTTACTTGATTTTAATTGGCAGTTAATAAAGTGAAATTTATAATATAGTTCACCATTTATAGTAAAATATTTGCTGAATTTAAAATAAATATTTTTTTGGTGCGAAATTTTAGAATAGTCGGTAAGAATCAAAATATTAAATGGACTGATATTTACAAAGCTTTTTCCATATTGTTCTGCTGCCAATTTCATTACCTTTCAGCAAGTATATTTAAACAATCGAATTTTTGCGATGTGCTTTCCGATTATCATCATTTGAAACAAAAACCATGCGTAGCGAGGCATACAGAAGTTGCTGTGGTATTTCAGATAAGTAAATGTGTAGAAGAATATGACGCTGTATAAGTAAACTACTTCAATGTAATTTCTTTATTTTCGTTTTTGTAACTGGAACCGCAAAGTAAGGTGTAAAAGATGGCATTAATTTTTTAGATTTGCATTAATTTTCGCATTCATTTTGAGAGAGAATTGAGAAGTATTGGGCAGTTTGGTTTAGTTTGGTTTTGTAATTAGGTTCTTTAATAATAATTAAATAAACAAACAAGTACTGAGATGTGTTTACTTAAAAGTTTTACATCTAAAGAACCTAATAAGTTAGTAATTCAAATCATTCCACATGCCAATTTGTGAAGCTATTCCAAAAATATTGTTTTAATCATGTTTTTTTAAATATTATTAGAATGATTCCCAAACTGCCAAAAATGTGAGAACAAAAAACCCACACTATATTTTGATAACAAAAAGTAGTGTACCATAAAACAATACCCAGTTGCCTTGGAAATATATCTATATATATATATATATATATATATATATATATATATATATATATATATATATATATATATATATATATATATATACAAACTTACAGAAAGCGACAATAAAAACTGCTTTGAAATCATTAGCTGAAGTAAAAACATTGAAAATCTATTTTTCGAAAAAAATGAGAAAGTTCGATTTTCCAAAACGGGGGAAGAAAAGGCAAATATTCAATAATAAAACTATTTCGAAAAATACGCCATAGGGGAAATAAGAACAACCAAGTGTTGTTTGATCTTATTACAATGTATTTACTTAAAACTTTCAACAATAAAATAATTAATTAAATTAGCAATAGATGCGAAATTCCGACACCCTAACAATTCTCCAAGCTCCCAAATGGTTATTTTATTATAAAATATACGTAAGATACTTAAATCTAATGTATGTCACTCCCGACTATACGCAGTTTCTGTTAAAACAACCACCAAGTAAACGTAACATGAAATTACATTGAAGCTCTTTACATACAAAGCGATATGCTCCTATACACATTCACTTATCTCAAATACCAAGACAACTACCCTATGTCTCGCTATGCATAGTTTTAAAAATATTACGTATTCTACTAAAGAATATTATCTTTTTAGTTCAATAACTATTCTATCATAAGATGGAATGTCTAATTAATATCATCTAATTAACGTCTAATTAACAAAATACTAATGAAAAAAGAATAGCAAGGAACATGTATATATGTATATAAATATAGAATATTCAAGGCGTGTAAACAGAATATTGAAACAGTTTGATTCCCCTTTGGTGTGAAGACATGGTAACTTGCAACTCATGCGTCTTCGGCAATAGTTTGAACTCTCTAGAGTCAGAATATATATATATATATATATATATATATATATATATATATATATATATATATATATATATATATACACAGCAATACCCACGGAAGAACAATATATAATGGCAGATATCCTAGTGGAGGAAGTAACAAATGCTATAGAATTGATGAAGAACGGCAAGGCTCCAGGAAAGAATAGTGTAACTGTCGAAAGAGGAGCTGCAAAGACGCATACAAGAACTGCAAAGGGTTGGCGAACCATTTGGCTTGAAAATAAACCTGAAAAAGAGTCAGGTTATGTTCAATAACTTCGCTCAGGACAGAAGAATTTCAGTTCTAGGAAGGGATTTAGAGATTGTTGACAGCTTTGTATATCTTGTTCAGAGGATTTCCATGGAGGGGAATACCGCCCGGGAGGTGGAACGGCGTGTATGTGGCTGGCAGGCATTTGGTAGGCTCAACATAGTGTTTAAGAGCAGACTCCCACTTTGCCTGAAAAGAAAAGTATTCGATCAGTGCGTTCTACCCGTTATGGCATACGGAAGTGAAACCTGGACACTCACATCGCAATCAATTCAAAAACTTCGGGTGGCACAGAGGGGAATGGAAAGATGTATGCAGACGAGACAGAAACTCCTGCCCATGGATCAGGGAACAAACAAAAGTCTGTGACATCATTGGAAGAGTAAAACAGTTGAAATGGAGATGGGCAGGCCATATAGCGAGGCGATGGGACGACAGATGGACCAAGGCAATCCTGGAGTGGATACCGCTTGATCGCAAACGTCCGCGAAGAAGACCGAAAGCACGATGGATTGATGACATCGTTAAGTATATTGGACCCGAGTGGCAGAGGAAAGCCCAGGACCGTGAAGGTTGGAAGCATGCTGAAGAGGCCTTCATCCTGCAGTGGATCGATGCGGGCTGATGATGATGATGATGATGATGATATATATATATATATATATATATATATATATATATATATATAAATTAAATGTGATACCCCGAACAAATGCTTATTAAATTTCGAATTTACTTACTAAATGGTAAACAATTTTTCTACAATGTATATATATTTATATATATATATATATATATATATATATATATATATATATATATATATATATATGTATGGAAATTGCGTTACTGTATTACTGCGTATTTTCCTTGCTTAGATATCGTAACCCGCTACCGTCTCCACAAGATACAAAATTCTAGTTGCTGCTTTGTATGTGGTTTGGGCAAGTATGAACACGTTTCGGGAAAAATAACTGATTTGAGTTAAAGATGGACTCTACATTTAAGTATCGCTTACTATCGAGTATTGAAGACATAATGATTTACATCATCTCTATTTTGCATTAAGAATAAGTTGGGTTTTCGATTAATTATTCATGATTGATACCTTCGTCACAGTGGCCTTCTTATGGTGTGCCCCACTTTATAGCACAGCCATGTTTCATCGTTCTTTCAGCTACAATGCTGCTAAGTTTAACTCTCTAAGGGCCAGTTCTACAATGCAAGAATATGCCAGGTTTAAGCTATACTTGGAATAAAATTCAGATTGAGCGTTCAACCGAAACGGCCGTTTCAAATTTTATTCCAAGTATAGCTTATACCTGGTATATTCTTGCATTGTAGAACCGGCCCTAAGTAGAGATTTGAGAAGTAATTTAATGTTCTACAGAAAGCACATCTAATTAAAATTTTAAAAAAATATTTGCTATCAGCTCAAAGATAGAGCCGTGTGTGTTATTTTATGATTATCTTCATTTTTCATTGATGAATCTTAATTATATTCCTTTATATCATTGTTTTGTAATTTTAAAAATGGGCTGAGCTATTATTTGTTTTTGTTTGTATGTTTTCTTTTCGCATATATACGTTGTTCCTATTAGTTTTTTATATGCAGACTGTTTATAGTTTATAGTTTATTTTTATATGTTTTATTTAAGTCTAGTGCTATGTATTATAATTGGTTTTTGGATACGGATTAAGTATAAGTGGCTCGTTGAGCTAGGCGTCCCCTTTCCATTAACATTTAATTAATTAATAAAGGCGTGTATTATTATTTAATATATATATATATATATATATATATATATATATATATATATATATATATATATATATATATATATATATATATATATATATATATATATATATATATATATATAACCACCATTGAATTTTTTTCTGCACTTTTTGTTGCCGTAGATCACTTCACATCTACTTTCAGTTACCTCTATAGCGTACTGTGTGTTTGGACCCTGACAGCAATTCTTCCCCACTCGTCTCCATTTCTTCCTTATTCGGCGGAATAATCAATAGAATAGGCGTAAAGGAGACGATAACTGACATATCAAGAGAAGAGAAAACTCTACAAGAAAAAGAGAAATAGAGAGATAATCTCAAATTAGAAGTTTATTAATAAATACAAGACAAAATAGATGAAATATAACAGATTTATGGCAAATAAAAATAAACAGGAAACAATAGAATTCATGTTTTAGGAGATGGACAACTTGAAATATTTGGGTGTAGCAGTGAACCGAACCAACGCCAGGAATATGGAAATAGAGCATAGAATCAAACCAAGGGACAAAGCATACTTCAGATACAAGACGTTATTAAAAAAAACAGGAATATTGCATATAACACAAAGAGAAAAATCTATAAAGTAATAATAGGACCCATTATAATGTACTCCGCAGAAAGGATGACCCTCAACACCAGAGAGGAAGAAAAACTGGTAGTCTTGCTGAGGAAAATAATAATAATAATATATGGACCCAAGGAAGAAGGAGGGCGTACGGAAACCTAATGAATCACGAAATAAGAGAGTTACTCAAGGAAAAACATATAGTACGTTACATAAAGAACCAGATAATTAGAGGCTGTGGACACACCCACAGGAAACAGCAGGAAAATACTGCATTAACCATTACAAGTTAGAATCCTGAGGTTAAGAGGAAAATCGTGAGTAAGAAGGAGGGACCAAGCTGTGACAGACATAAGACGAATCGAGTTACCAGGGTGAATTTGGCAAAATAAATAGGTTTTGATAAAATAGGTTATTTCGAAAACAGTTCTTTAAAAATACAGATATGCGAAGAAGATCTCACGAAAAATATATATATGCAGTTATACAGTGCCGGTCGCGTTGGTGCGGCGGTAAGAGCGCCTGCTTTGCCGAATCCGCGCTGGAGCGATAGCTGGTTCGATTCCAGCGCTCGGATGGTTATTTTTCTTTCTTCTGTCCGTTTATCTTTCCGAAATGTTTGTGATTGTTTCTAGGCAAGAGTGTAAAATCCGACTACGAATTACCCCTCAGTCACGCCAGTTAAAGGCTGGGTAAGGCCGGATGCCTTCTGAGAAGTGTTCTACGTTGATCACTCGCCAGTCGGTAGGTTTCCTGATAGACTTATGGGTAGGCACATAACCAAGGGTTTATAGCCCGAGGGGGGTGCTGGCCTGGGTTTGTCGGAAGCTGATGACCGTGGTTCGGAACCCACGTTAAGCTGTAGGTCCAGTCGCTAAATAGCCTAGTTGCTGATGCGCCTCTAACCCAAACACTTTACTTTACTTACTTTAGTTATACAGTACCCCAATAGAAATATAAATACAATATAACAAATCGAAAAATCATTCCCGAATATTCTCCTTCCGTAAACTCCTGACTAATAATATAATTCCATAAATTAAATACCAGCTAACAGCTACAAACAGCTGAATTCGTCGATTCTAACAACAAATAAAATTTTAATAAAAAAACTACGCGGAAACTGATTTCCGCAAAGCACAAGCAAGAAAATGAAACGCTCATGGTTCAACAAGAAAACCTCAAATGTTCCATTAAGAAACTCTCACGGGAATGAGTTATGGAGAAGATCAAAATGGATAAATTTTGAAGTGTACTTAACTAAAACTTCTAGCGTTAAAGCAGTAATCAAGTTAGCAACAGAATGAAAATTGTAGCAGCATAACAATTCCCGATTCTCCTGCATGGTAATTTTATATAAATTGCGCGTAAAACACTCGAAACTAATGCGTGTTTCGCTCTTGGCTGTGCAGTTTCGCTTAAAACAACCACACACTATACAAAACAAGAAACTGCATCAAAGTAAATTTACATATAAAACGATCCATTCATCTATACATTTATGCTTAACTGAAACACCGAGAAAACTTCCGTAAACCTCACCCCGCCTGGATATATTCCAAACCGTAAAAATCCTAAAGTGTGTCACAACGTTAGATAAAATGGAATTGAAGCAGTTTCCAACAAATTTTAAAGTTATATTATAAGTAACTTTAAAAGCGTGGTAGAACATATAATTCAATTAGAAAATAAAATATTTGAAAATTCTATTATATAAATTGAAAAATATAAAAAGAAAATTTAAAGAGTAAAATTAAAGCATTAAGAACTTTTTTGAAAATCTATTCAGATTGTATTAAAAAGTATAAACCCAGTAGATAATTTAACTTCTGCAGGTCTAGTTGAGTGGTAAAAGCCCTGTTTGGATCGAGTTTTAGAAGACATTCGATTGCATCTTTATTTGATACTTTTAGTATTGTCAAATGCCCCGTGGTACATCGGAAATTAAGACATCCATCGAGACCTGAAAGTACCTATGGTCGAAGATGACACCAGAAGAGGCTGGAAAGCCATGAAAATGTCGAAGTGATCCCGTTGCTCGACAACAACGAACTTATTCGGCGGCTGAAGAAACTGAAACCGTTCGAATTAGTGTTGTGACAATAAAGGGTGCCCGGAATTTATTGTGTGGTTGTGTCTACCAAACAGATTAAGATGAAGATAAGTTTTTAGTTTAAATAATAGAAAAATATTGTTAGTTATATAGATTTAATCCAGTCACAATTTGCACTGTCTATACCACATAATTAGAGTATAAAAAAAAGTAGATCGGAAATATAACGAGACTTTTTACTAATTACTAGGGTCATGTATCGAAACAATATATAATCTGAAAGCTGTATATCTCCTTTATAAATCGAGACTGCCATCATTAAAATCGATCATAGAATTGTCTAGTTATAGAGCTTAAAGTGACAGTACCTTTTGTCGCCTCATCTCAAAAACACGAAGAAACAAAGAGCTAATATTAAATTTTGTTTTAAACTCGGTAAAACGTTTACAGAAACATCTGAATTGATGAAAAAAGTTTATGGTGATGATTGCTTATCCCGGACACGTGTATTGGAGCGTTATAAGCGATTCCAGGACGGTGGTAATGCTTTGGAAGCCAAATCAAAGCCAGGCCAGCCAAAAAAAAATTGCAATGAGTTGGTGAAAAAAGTGCGGAAAAAACGTTGACGAAAAAATGTTGAAGATAGATTTAAACAAATGGAAACTCTGTGCTCGATTTAGTCCTCATATGGCCAAACACAGGACCTGTTCACTGTTCGCGAATTTTTGGCGAAAAAACAAATATGTGTGCTTCAACATCCTCCGTATTCACCTGATTAATCTCCGTGTTACTATTTCATGCTCCTGAAATATTATAGTATTATGAATATCAGCTGTATTAATCAGAAACCTCGTATTTCAAAAAAGTCAAATTAACCAGAAAAAGTGAGTAACAAAAATTAAAATAAATAAAATATAATTCTTTTAAGTGTTTTAGAGTTACATTTAAAAACCAAGAAAGGGAAAACGAAAGAAGGTTAAACCCAAAACTGTGCCAGAGAGGTCATATATAAAACAGGTCATATATAAAAAAAAGAAAAATAGAGCGAACTGTATCAATAAAATACCAGATCTCTAAATATGAAACCGGAATTTGTCCACAGATGGCCCTAGCTGCCAATGTAGTTACCGTTAAACCGCGTCATTGGCACCATTTCCTTGTTAACATCTGACAAAGATTTTCTACTCACAACAATACAACTTTCATACAACATCATCATTTGTAATAGCGCTAAATATGTCGAATCTTGTGCGTGAAAACTACGGTTTGTGGGCAGCATTAATTTGCTGTTGCCATTTGAAGAAAACTGCTGCAGAATCGTATCGAACGCTTATCGAAGCTTACGGTGAGCTTGGTTTTGGTAAACCACAGTGCTTTGAGTGGTTCAAATTCAAAATTTCAAAATTGGCGATTTTGGCGTGAGAAACAAAGTACGTGGAAGACCACCAAAAAAGTTTGAAGATAGCGAATTGCAAGCATTGTTGAATGAGGATGACGCTCAAACACAATAACAACTCACGGATCAATTAAATATGACATGAGAACCCGTCTCTATACGTTTGAAAGTCATGAGAAAGATCCAGAAGATGGAAAAATGAGTTCCACATGAACTGAATGAAAGACAGCAGGAAAACCGAAATGCTGAAAGTACAAAGGAAAATCATTTCTCCATCGAATTGTGACTGGCAATGAAAAGTGAATATACTTAGAGAATCCTAAGCGTAAAAGATCATGGATAACTCTAGGCGAATAATGGACATCCAGTGCAAGGCCAAATCGCTATGGCCGGAAGAAAATGTTCTTTGTTTGGTGAGATCAGAAGGGTGTGATCTATTATGAGCTGCTAAAACCTGGCATAGCCGTTAATACTGAACGCTACCGACAACAAATGATCGATTTGAATCAAGCTTTGTGTGAAAAACGATCAGAATATCAAAAAAGGCAACACAAAGTGATTTTGCTTCATGATAAAGCACCAACTTGTGAAAGAAAGGCGTTTAGTTGGAAAATACTTTCGCACGCGGCTTACTCACCAGACTTGGCTCCATCCGATTACTACTTATTAGCATTAATGGGACACGCCCTTGCTGAACAACGCTTCACTTCTTACGAAAATGTAGGAAAACGGTCCGATGACTGGTTTGCCTCAAAAGAGCAACAGTTTTTTTGGAGTGGCATCCACAAATTGTCAAATAGGCGAGAAAAATGTATAGCTTGCGATAGGCAATACTTTGATTTAAACATTTTTTATCATTTTCATACAATATTGTATTTTCTATACAAAAATTCCGGTTTCATATTTACATACATTGTATATAGACCGGTCATATATCAAGGGAATGCTACGCTACATATTTAAGATTAGTTATCAGCACTTAATTCTGTGCTTAACCATGAAAATGCTAAGTCCTGTTAACATACTGGTCCCTTCGAGACAATAAAATAATTTGCCAACGTCTGGTTTTCTTTAAAAGAAAAGATGCAGAATGATTTTGTATCGCTCTTTTAACTCATAACAAAGTAGTTCTACAAATCGATTTAAAAAGCTCACGATCACTACGACACTCCTGCAGATATCCAAATAAAAAAAAAGTTAAACTTTCAGTTCCCCAGCAAAAATTTGAATCCTATAAAACAACTCGAAACTTTAATTCAAATTATCATTAAACTCCTGTCTATTAATATAATTTCATACAAATCATCGATTCGCCCTTCATTCTAGATTAATATCCGACTATAACTACAAAAACTATCCAGAAACTAATTTTCGTAAAGTGTTAATCGGCGAAGAAGAAAATTAAATGTTCTTGGCTAGAGGAAAACCTCAAATATTCAATTAGGAAACTATCACAAGAATGCGCGATGGCGGAGATAAGAACGGACGAATGTTGAGATGTGTTTTAGTTTACTTTAAAGTTCTAGCGATAAAACAGTAATTAAGTGAGCAATAGAAACAATATTGCAGTAGCATAACAGTTCCCGAAGCTTTTGCATGATTATTTTATATAAATTGCACATATACTTGAAACTAATGCTTATTTCCCACTAGTCTGTATAATTTCAGTTAAAACAACCAAGAACGAAACGTAACAAGAAACTGCATCCAAATAATTTACGTGTATTGAAATCCACTCTTCTAAACATTTACTCTTGACCGAAATAGGGAGACAATGCCCTTACATTTAACCCTGCATGTATTGTTTTAATAGATGCATCCTAAAGTGTGTCACAGAAAAGAAAACACTATTACAGGAAAACAAATTAAAACAGTTTCATTGTCAATTTAAGATAAAATTAGAACTATCATAAAACATAAAATTACACCTCCTAATTAAAGAATTATTTATAAATTAAAAGGTATTTTTGACATATTTTGAGAAAAAAACCCACCAAGTGTTTTTTAAAAATGTAAATGTGGAAGCTATTTTAAGCCTCGCAGGTCAAATTGAATAGTAAAACCATGTTTGGTATAGAAAGTTTACAAGAATTATTCAAATCCAGCCTTTTGGTTTCTAACTGAATCTGCATTATATTTTTTTGGTTCTTTTACGATATAGTATATAAAGAAATATATACATTTATTAAACTTTCTAACCTGATATAATAGGTGTTTCGGTTAATAATGTCAATGTTGCTAACAGATGGCATTACTAATACAGTTGTTGGTATAGACTAATGACATCTATGGCGTTTTGAAGCGTAAACATATGTCATCAAAAGCCACATCGTTATTAATTCTCCTTGTGCAAAAAAATGTTTTTCATACCTTTAAATATGTCGAATTAAGTACCAGAAAATGACTAGGAAGTTTAAAGAGAAACCTTCTTTCATTTGAAGAAAACGGTTTGTCGTTGAAGCTTATGATGAATATACTCTAAGCCAAAAAAATTGTTAACGATGGTTGAAATGTTTTAAAAGTGATGATTTTGATATAAAATACCAGGAGCGTCCAGACCAACCAAAAAAGTTTGAAGATACAGATTTGCAAGCATTATTGGATGAAGACTCAACTCATGAACTCTCAACAACTCATGAACAAAACAACCCAATGACGTTGAAACAATTGGCAGAAGCATTGAATGTTGCCCAATCCACAATTTCGGAACGTCTACACGCATTGGGAAATATCCAAAAGAAAGGAAAATGGGTTCCATATGAATTGAAGAAAAGATACACTGAAAAGCGACTGAAAAACCACTTGTGAAAATGTTTTTGGATCATTGTTCTCCAGATTAAAAAAATCAGATTAACAAAATTGTCATTGCTCTCCATATTCCAGAAAAAAAACTTTCTGTATAAGATTGTGGACTATGACGAAAAGTAAATAACCTACGATAACCTAAAGAGACGAAAATCGTGGGCTAATCATGATGAGCCATCAACCAATACCACACCAAATATTCAAGTAAAAAAAAGTGTTACTTTGAGAGTATCTAGCTGTGATTGCTGTGTGATTGCCGTCCTAATGAAAAGTCCTAATGAAAAAAGCATTAATGACTCTCATTAATGAGTTCTTTTCAATCCGGGATTCGACATTTGCTCGAAAGATGGCGAAAGTCAAGAGACCCTTTTCTTTGGGATACTATTTAATTCACCCATATATCTAACCGAATGATATCTTCTTCAAATATCACGTTCAAAATCGCATAATACGAACACATTAAGACCAAATAATTATAATACTATGCCAAAATATAATACTATATTAAATAATTATATACTATATAACTATAATACTATAAATGTATATATATATATATATATATATATATATATATATATATATATATATATATATATATATATATATATATATATATATAATTGCTGAGTAATTCAACCATATAGTTAAAAATAGCAGGAGCTTATATTAAAAGAGAATTATATACTTGAGCAAGCTGCATCCAGAATAAATAAGAACGAGACAGACCTTTTCACTCTAAACCGATCAGTAACTGAAAGAGATCCGACGACAATGTCCAACCCGAAAACGCCTTAAATGTTATAAATTTCTCTAGGTGAAGCCACATTATTTATCATGATTTATGGCAATACACAATTCGCATGGGTTACATTGAAGAACGTTGAAAGAAAAAAAAACCAGAGACGAACGAAAAAAATGCGAAACCGAAAACCGGGACAGTTGATACAAAGATGGGGCCGGTCATATATCAAAAGCGAGAAAAAAATATGCGGGATCTTGATAGCGTAACGGCTCCTTCGTGGGGATAAAAAAACTACGGACGCCCGGTTTTGTTTAAGGGCGCGGATGAAAAGGGCTGGTCAGTCGAGCCTTTTTAATCCAGAAAAATGTAGTTTTTTACTAAATAACTCGTGAAGAATGGACGTTTCATCGCAAACGTGCGAATAATTATGTGACGATCATCTGGACAGCCATTGTCCAAATATACACAGACTAAATTAGCGTACATTTAATTCGAAGATCGCTCAGGAAAGTGAAATAGTAGGAATGTCATTGTTTTTTTCTTGAGAATGAATTTTACTACAAATGTTCAATGTGGAAAAAGTAACGAGATCAGACTTGTTCAAAAACTCTCACTCGAAAACAACTACTCACTCACAAGCAGAATTTTAATACTAATAATAATAATAATCTTTCTAATCTGCTTAGCAGGGCGCATTTGCTTAACATTGGATATAAACTCCAAAACTGAATCCATCATCACCAACGAAATTTCTGAAAAATCTCGAATCTCATGGATCCAAACAAATCCCACAAACGCAGATCATAGTCTTCTTGGGATGGAGATATTTTTTAACTTTCGGCTTTGGTGTTTTTCCTGTAGCCACCCACTCCATCCTTTGATTCATTTTGACATAGAGACACAATTTCGTGACCGCGTGTTGCTGTGTTGTCGATACGAGGATGGAGAAATAGTCTTTAATAGACGAGATACGGTGAAGAAATAAATGTGGAGCAAGCGACTATCTTGAAGGTGCCACATCGAGGAAATGAACAACGAAAGACCGACCAAGAAAATTGGAAATTGGAGAAGAGTATGGAAAGATAAAGTCCGAGGGAAAGACCGCAGAGGTGATCGAGGATGAAGAAGATTCCCCTTCGTTTGCAGTTGTAAAGTGGGCTGGTAACTTTAAACGTAGTCGTATATCCATTGATAAATGATAAAAAATAAATATTGTCACAAAAATTTACAATAATCGCGAACTCGAGGTATATTAGCTTGCATGTCATTGTAACTACGTTTTCTTATAGTTTTGCAAAGCTCAACGTACTCGAATCTGCCAAAAGGGGATTTTTTACTCTTTGGAATATTTTTCTTCTGGTGCTATCGAAGAAGCTGTTTCAAGCACAATGTTGATGATTTCTTCATACTGATCTGTTATTTCCATCTCATTCGGGTCGTGCCAGACAGCAAAGCGTTTTGACAGAGCAATCTCAAAATCGCTGCCTCTCTAGCAGCTTCTCAAAATCCACTTTATTTTCCCCTCTTTGACATTACCATTCTTTCGCGCTCTCTTCAAGAGTTTATCCTAACCTTTGCTCGTACCATTCGGAGGTCACTTCCATCATTACCATTATTAATATACATTGTTATTCTAAAGATGGTTACATAAAAATAACCGAAACGTAAATAAAGTGAAAAACATTTTTTTGTTTTATTTTAAATGATTGAAAACCCAAGAAAAAACAATATATATATATATATATATATATATATATATATATATATATATATATATATATATATATATATATATATATATATATATATATATAGAGGGTATTAGGTAAACATGCGCCAAAAATTAAAGGGGTTATTCCTTAACTTATTCTAAGAATATTTTGTTGTATGACGATTTTTGAAAAACCCCTTTGTTTCGAAGATACAGGGTGAACAAAATTTACGACATTAACAATATTTTATTATCAAAAAGTACATGAAAAGTTGCTCAATCTACAATAAATGTTCGAAATGACTTCCTCCGGCCTTGATACAAGCATTCAATCTTCTCGTCATTGACTGCCGAACTCTTTCAAACACACTAGGGTCGTTTCTAATTGAGTTACAACCAGCAATTATCCGATTTCGCAAATCATCCAAATTCTTCAATGGAGTAGCGTAAACTAATGACTTCAGATATCTCCAGAAGAAATAATCCAGGGGGTTTAGTCCGGGGATCGAGCAGGCCATGCGTGTGGCCCACTTCGACCAATCCAGCGATATCCGTATGTTGCTGTTAAAAAATCACGAGCAACCAAACTGAAATGTGGTGGTGCACCATCGTGTATAAACCACATTTCATGCCTTGTTGCCAATGGTACATCTTCCAGAAACTCAGGCAGCGTTGCTTCCAAAAAGTTGAGATACACCTCGCCAGTAAGTCTTTGTGATAGAAATACCGGTCCAGTTAGATAGTCACCTACAATTCCAATCCAAACATTCAACGAGAACTGATGTTGAAAACTATCTTCGCATACCTCATGCGGATTTTCATCTGCCCACACATGGTTATAATGAAAATTCCTTATTGCGTTTCTACCGAAAGTGGCTTCATCGGTGAAAAGAATTTGTGTCTTGCAATTTTTCGCGTAGAACTACCAGGCTCTTCCGCTATCATGTTCAGCACATTCTGTTCCATTTGTACCGTTCTTACAGTCAGTGATGTTCCTGACCTTTCAGTTCGTTTCAATGTGCCTGTTTCACGAAGACGTCGATGAATGTTTTCGAAGATTTTTCGCTCGGGGCCATTAGGGGCTGGAAATCGTTCACTGTACAATCGCCTAGCTTGTAATGCATTGCCATCAGCAAGTCCATACATTAAGTGCATGTCAGTCATCTCGGCGTTTGTATACATTATGATAGAGGATTTCATTTACTATTTAAGACACGTCAAACAGCCAAACGTCACTCAATCTATGTAAACAAATGCGACCGATGAAATCCACTTACTAGATAAAACAGCCGTTCCAAGTGATCGATACCGAAAAAAAAATTTTTTGTACTTGATAAACTCATTGACGTACACCCTACTTTTATTTATATTAATGATTTCAACAAATATCGAATATGGTTGTCGCAAATTTTGTTCGCCTTGTATCTTTGAAACAAAGAGGTTTTTCAAAAATCATCATAGGACAAAATATTCTTATAATAGGACAAGGAATAACCCCTTGCATTTTTGCCGCATGTTTACCTAACACCCTGTATGTATATATATATATATATATATATATATATATATATATATATATATATATATATATATATATATATATATAACGAAAGTTGGAAGCATGCTGAAGAGGCCTTCATCCTGCAGTGGATTTCTAAATCATTCCGGGTGTCGATCCGTTGATGCTGTGAAGAGTCACGACGTTTCGCTAAAATCGCATTTGGCATTTTCAAGTGTTGTCCGCTCCGACTGAAGAGTCCAACTGACGTGCACGGATCGCTGTGCTCGCTTTTGTAGCAGAATATATACAGAAGCGACTGCGCAGATTATATCGGGGTAGTTCGGTACCATTTGGGGCGCTCGGTAACGCCGTCGGGCGTCCCTTTATTGATTTTTCTACCTCGCCACCACGTTGCCGCGTTTTTTCTTTTTTCAGAAGGGATTTCCATACTTTTGGAATGTTGCGAGCGTCGTTTCGCGTATTTAGCTCACCTCTTTCTTCTATTTCAAGGGCTTCTCTGATCGTTCGGACCTTATGGTTTTTCAATATTCGCTATTTCTTTGACTCCTTCAAAACTGATTTTATGTCCTGTATGTAGATGGTGCTGGAACAGAGCGGAAGTGGTTTGTATGTTTTTTAAGTCGTTTGTATGTTCTTGTATTCTGGCCGATATTCGTCTGTTTGTTTGTCCTATGTATGCTCTGTTGCAGTCGGAACATAATTTTCCAGTCTAACTTTGTCCTTGGGGTTTTTTAGGATGTTTGCAACAGTTTTGTGCGGCTTGTAGGCTGTTCTGATCTTATGTTTCCTTAGTAGTCTGTCCATCCTATCTGTGATTCCTTTTACGTATGGTAGCAAGGCCTTTAGTGTATTTGGTTCATGATCCTCTATTGTTCTTCGTGTTCGAGTTTCCTGATGGTGAATGGCCTTCCTGATACAATTTTCTGAATATCCATTTTGTCTAAGGGCGGAAAAAAAACGTTGGCCAATGCCTTTGTTTCGAAGTCGGTCATGAACAGGTTGGCTATAACGGGTGATAAAGATGATCCCATTGGGGTACCGTCAGTTTGTCTGTAGATCTGCTGGTTGAAGGAAAAATATGTATTCTTCAAGCAGTCTTCGGAGAGTTTCCCCCCAAATGGTGGCAAGTCTTCGTTCATCGAAATTAGGTCCAGGGCCTCGTCTATGGGGCGAAGCATCAACGGATCGACACCCAGAATGATTTAGAAACATTATCTACCATCCGTGAAAATATTAGATGTAACATATATATATATATATATATATATATATATATATATATATATATATATATATATATATATATATGTATATGTAATCTCTATCAATTCAATTAATAATATAACTTTAAATAGACATTAACTCGACCAAACAAATTAATAGTCAAAATTCCCAAACCAAACTATTCACTGTATACATTGTCGTGTATACAACACGGCAATTAATTCTCTAACTGGCTCTGGCATAACACCCCAGCTGACACACATAACTTTCACACATCCATAGTACACTCATCCAACCAAATAATTTAAGCATCTCGCTCCCTATACTCTCTCAATCACAATCTACCCCCACCCCTACTTTATCCTCATACCGACATTTTTTCATCGTGAAAGCATCAGCAGCGTAATCCGCGGAAAAATCCCCGATATAATTCGGGTTATTATACTCGGAAATTGCCAATATAACATTTCAATGCAGAAATTGGATCGAAACGAGTAGAAGTCTATTTTTTTTTCTTTATCCGTCTCGATTTGCGGGATATTAAATTCATAATCTTTTTAATGGACTTATTTAACGACAAAAAATGTGACAAATTAACGTAAAACGGAAAGCTAAAGCCATTCAGAAAAAAAAAAAGAAACATTAAGAAAAAAATTAAACTGCACTACAAATCGAATTACATTAATCAGTATAAAGAGTCTTCCAATAAGAGTGTCAGAACTTTGAAACGTTGCGGCAACGTTCAGTACATTGTGGCAATTTATCATGGAAATATACACGATTCACGAATTAGGCTTTAGATCATTTGGAAGGCTACCTCCACTTTTGGAAAAATGATTCTTTCCGACGACTTTCCGACGATACTTCTGGCATAATGGGTTTGTGAACAAACATAACTGCAGGATTTGGGCCGATGGAAATCCTCAAGTCATTTAGGAGTTGTCTCTTCATCGTGAAAAAGTCACTTTTTTGCAGTTTTTGAGCTGAAGGAATGATAGAACCTTATATTTTTGAAGAGGATGTTGGACATCATGTTATTGTTAATGGTGAATGCTGTAGGAATATACTAACATAATATCTGGCCTAAACTGATGCAAGAAAAGTTCCCTGGATACGCTAGTTATTTCCCGAAATAATAATATAAACTGGTCACCAAGATCATACCATCGCAACCCCTTGGATAATTTTTGTGGAATTATGTTAAATCATTGGTTTACAGAAATAAACCCCGAACAATTAAACGACATTATTTTCAAATTATAATGCTATTATTTATTCTTCAAAATAAAATATAAATTACCGTATTACCACTAGTAATTCTCATTGTGCCTCGTTTTAAAATTCTTACATTTCTATTAGACAACTCTTTATAGCAATTGAACAATATTTCGTTCTAAAATGTAAACAAGCATATATGAAAAAAAGCAAAATTAAAACCATTCGAAACGGTATAAAGTGAAATAGAAAAAAGAAAGGACTTTATAAACATAAAGGAATTAATTGAATGCAAAAAGGTAATATAAAAGTAAACAGGAAAAAAGGAGGAAAGTGGAAAACAATCTACGGCGTTCACAGGATCGAAAAGTATTTTAGAGTGAAAAAATATCCATTTTAGAAGAGACTTTTAACCCGCAAAAAAGACACCCTTATGCCTTTTCAATTCAAATATAAACTATACAAAAAATGCTCAACTCTCGATAAACATATTTGAGATAAAATGAAAATATAACACATACAATAATGTTATTAAGTCCCCTGCCGAACAAATAAAATACACTTTTTTGCAAATTTCGACATCATTCAGCAATATATTCTCCTTAAAGAGCAATACGATCATTCCAACATTTTCTAACATTTCTACACCTTTTCTCCCCATTGAAGCCAAATTTCATTCCAGCGAGCATTTTTTAAGGTCGTAGCAGGAAATATTCGCTGGGGGCTAGATTTGGAGAATACGGTGGATGGGGAAGCAATTCGAAGTGTAATTTAACCATCGTTGTCGACGATTTATGACACAGTGCATTGTTTTGGCCAAACAGGACTTATTTTTCTTCATTTGGAGCTTTTTTAACGATTTCGTCCTCCAAACGCACCAATAACGCTATCTAATATTCGCTATTGACGGTTTTACCTATTTCAAGATAATCGATGAACAATATCCCATATCTCAAAATACAGACATCATAACCTCGCGTGCTGATTGTTGTGTTTTTGGTCGCTTAGGACTTTCACCGGCTGATGCCCACTCAGCTGACTGCAGATTTGGCTCCGAAGTGTAGTGATTGATCTATGTTGCATCCATGATCACATATCGCATGAAAACATTCTTTTTATTTCGCTTAAACAGCTCCAAACATTGCTCAGAATTATCAACATTGATCAGCGTTTCCAAATGATCAAGCAAATTCATGTAAACACTTCCTTTCGATACCTTCATGATATCAGTTATTTTCTGCAGTTGTACTTTACGGTTTTGCAAAATAATTGTGTGATTTTTTGACCTCATTTGACCAGGAAGTCCAGAGCGTTCAGCATCATCGATGCTTGTAAGGCCACGTTCGAATTCAGCATATCAATCCTTTATGGTTGATTTTCCTGGGGCCAAGTTCAGGTTATGTTCATCAAGCCACTGTTTTTTTTCTTCATCAGTGCTTAATAAACACATGAAATTCTTTTTTTTTTTTTCAATAACAAATAGATATTGAAATAACAAAAGTTGCGTCACTTAAAGCACTCAACAACTCAGAAACTAGTAGACAGATTGTCATGAAATTTTAACACGTGACGTTTAAAGGTTGGCACAATCGACCACTGGTAAGGATTATTCATAAGTGACGTCATCTATATGTCAGACCGGGGACTTATCGACCGAGTTGTTACTCACTAAATAACATATCCTAGAAATAAGAATTAATACACTATTTGCTTTATTACCTTTATGTTTCTGTTTTTAAAATTTTGTTTATATCATCTTGTGTCATATTTTTTGTATACTAATAAACTAAACAGTATTATTATGGTTTTGTTAAAAATGTTAAAATACCAGGACTACGTCAATCACGTTGTTCCAGACAATATACGAATTTGAAAAGGAACAAACTATCAATATCAAAGAAGCAGGTTTAAACATTTAAGTTTTCTTGAAATTGTTATGAGGACATGGATTAGATTGTTTGAGGATCAGAGTTATGCACGAGTACAAGGTTTAGTCGTCATAAAAGTATCCTAGAGCGTGACAAATGGTATCTTATACTTACTACTAAGCCTTGTTCTTGTGGGTTTATTAAAGCACTATTCTAGTGGTTTCGTTAAAAGTATTAAAATGCCATGAAGCCATACACCACTCCAGATAAGGCAATTATTCAAATTTAGAAATGTTTTTCATACATCTTAGTATAAAGGAAAAAAGTTTAAGTTTTCATGAAATAAATCCTTTAAATTACAAGGGTAGTCTGAGAAGTGTCCAGCCTAACACAGAAACAAGTTTTTTTGGCAAATCCAGTTTTATTTCTCAACATAGTTTCCTTGTAAGCCTATAAATTTTTCCTAGCGATACTAACATCTCTTTAATCCGTCCAAATAGTGGTTGACATATTGTTGTGCAAAAGAGTCGTTTACGAATGTGATGGCCTCCTCATGCCTAAGAAAGAGAAAAAAGTCGATGATGGTCAGATCTGGTGAATACGGATCTGGTGCCATGGCGACCACTGAGACGGTGGTTTGTCTTGGTGGAACAAGACTTTCTTTTTCTTTAAATGCGGCTGTTTTTCCGCAATTTCTATTTTCAGCTTGTCAAGTAATGATGCATAGTCTGCCCCTGTTATTGTTTTTCTTTTTTCAAGATAGTCGATTAACACAACTTCATGACTATCCCAAAAACAGCCGCCATCACTTTCCCGGCCGGTGAAACAGTCTTCGTCATTTTCAAAGTCGATTCACCCTTCGCACTCCACCGTTTTAACTGTGCCTTTGTTTTAGGAGTATAGAGGTATATCCAAGTTTTATCTACAGTTACTAATGGACGCCAAAACTCCGCCTTATTTCGCTTAAACTGTTTCAATAGTGTTTCAGAAATGTTTGTAGTGCATTTTTCATTCTGAGTAAGCAATCGCGGCACCCAGCGAATGGTTAGCTTTTTCATGCCCAAATCTTCACTCAATATATTATAAACATGTTCTTTCGAGGTACCGACAGCCTCTGCTATCTCCCTAACCTAAATTCGACGGTCATCTAGCACCATTTGGTAAACTTTTTCAATGTTATCGGAAATGGTTGCAGTTTTTGGTCGTCCTGAACGTCCATCGTCAATGGCGTCGGTGGCAAACGATGGTGCAGTGTCCCCGTAAAGAGTATCAATCTCGGCTTTAATTTGCGTAGGCCAATTGCCTTTCAACTGTAAACATTTAATGTCAGTTCTTGTTTTCAGAAACACTAACATCGACTGAAATAAATGACTGTGAAAAAGCAACTAAGCATCTAATATGGCTGAAATATTCAAGCATATTTTTCTTCATGTTGCTGTCATCTTCATGTTGAGGCTGAAAACTTTTTAGACTTCCTTCGTATATGCAAACAAATGAAAAAGTTGACTAACTGACATAAATTGCATCACTGAGAAGGCGAGTCAACTATTGTACTATTTATTCTTCCAGAACATAGGCATTATTTCTACACCAATCAAAAATTAATAAAGAAAATACAAAATAAAAAAAGGGAAATTAAATGAAGAGCATTCTTGTGAAAACATTCACAACCGAACAAAATATCACCCTGTAGATGTATACACAATTAATATAAGTCCAGACCTACACTTAAATTGAAAAACGGCACTCGTTATAATATAAAATTTACAAGTACCGTAAAGCGGATATTGGTGGTAATAACACTTGGCACCAGAAAAAACAAACATCATTTCAGTGGAACGTGATAGTGAAAGGCCCTGGAGCGGATAAAGGCGCGAAGTGAGGCACTTAGAACCACCAAGAAATAACAGAAACAGATGGGATAGGTAGAAATTCGATGTAAAAGTCTGACTAACCAGTACAGTACGAATCAAAGGTTTGAATTGAAAGGTTGAAGAAAGTTCAGGTTGAACTGTTACACGTGGAGAGTTCGAGGGAGATCACGAGAAAAAAGTGAGAGTTGAAAGCACAAGTTTAAGAGTTACACGTTAGGAGTTTCATGTTGAGACTACAAAGAAAGAATGCAAGTTGAGTCGTTGCTCGCAAATAGTCGTAGTTGAAAATAAACAGTTGCACGTTAGAGTTAATTTCCTGTCGATTCCGAAGTCAAGTTGAATAAGTATTTTGTGACGCCAAATCTCGCAAAAGTTGCGACAATAAGTGAAAAATTGCCCATCAAAAGTAGTTGTGAATTTAAGTGAATAAATGTATATATGTGTATCTTCTGCTATTAATTCAATAACCAAGATCAATTTCGCGAACTAGCGAACCCTTTAAAAATATTATTATATCTCTCAATGTGCGGACGAGATCTCTAAAGCGGCGTCCTCACTTGAGCACGAACGCGAATGAGGCAACCGAATCCGCACTGAATACCTCAGGTCGGAAAAAATATCTGGAGCGATCTAATTTTTGATTTTTGTTCGCCGAACCACAACGAAAATATCGGATGAACAATTATCCGTGACTTAGGTCAATTTTATATGTATTTCTTAGTTATTAAAAACTAAAAAACGTAAAAAAAATAGACGTAGATTGTCTTCCCAATTATATTAAGGCACGTACTCACTTGAGCACGAACGCGAATGAGGCAAACCGATGACGCACAAGGCACAATAAACAAGCTCAAACTATTCGCCGCACAACCTCGAAGCGATCCATTTGTTGTCGGTTCATCAAAAACGAATTCGTATCTCAATTTGAGCGGGTTTGGCAAAATTTTAATTTTTTAATAAAATTTATAATCTAACTACCTATGGAGTGGGATCAAGAATTGTGTTTACAATAATAAATTAATTTAAGAATAGGGAGATTTAATGGAACCCCCGTAAACTCAGTTATTTAAAAAAATTCAAAATAGAAGTTGCTTCGGCATAACTTGCTGCATCTCTTGACAAAACCATAGATGAAATTAAAAGAAAAGATTAGTCAAGAAAAGTTATGAAACTGGGAAAGCTAATAAATATACAATAAAATCCTCTAGATAATTTTATTTGTATTTGTATGTTTTTACAATTTATCCACGAAATGCAATTTATAAGCCAAAACGATGAAGGTTTTCAATTTTTAAATGACAAAGATGAGCCCAGAAAAACTAAGTTTTTACAAAAATATTTTTGGTTTTTACAAACATATTTGAAATTTTAAAAACTTTTCACGCTATTTTATTTTAACATAGGTCCCTAGCATATATAGGTACAGTAATATTTTTAAAAAATGATAATTTTATTAAATTAAATCGAAATCTGATGCGAGGTCTGAAAATAGAGTAATGAGACTAATTTTTATTCATTTTAATAACTTGTTTTGATAAATTTGAAGAGATTTACCACTAAACACCAAATCACTTTTTTTTTAACTGTTCGACGCCCGTTTCGCTAACCATGTTAGCATCATCAGATGCTAACATGGATTGGTTATGGAGATGGTTTAATCTTTATTTTATTAGATTAAATTTTGAAAGATTAAATCATCTCCTGATGATGCTAACATGGTTAGCGAAACGTGCGTCGAGCAGTTCAAAAAAAATGATTTGGTGTTTAGTGGTAAAAGTTTAGTATTTCACACCAAAGGTTCTAATAGAAGAATTGAACCTGTTTTGAAACTAAATAAGTATTGCAAACTGGTAAATAAATCGCCAGTCCTCTAGGAGGCACATATTTATGGCAAGTCTTTTCTCTGGTGGAATTGGTTTTCTAAATCTTGTATTTTTTTAGATATTTTGCTTGAAGCATTCAGCGCTGATTCGGTTGCTTCGTGCTCAAGTGAGGACGCGGCTTGACAGAGAACTTCCCGCGCAGGTATCTAACACACATTATTAGTGCTGATAATAAAGAAATGCCCAATAAGAGTGTCAGAACTTTAAGATTAGGAACAATGATAATTACCAGTGATAAGGTAATTTTTATTTTATCTTGAAGAACAAATAACGGCATTATACTATGGAATGAATTCTGGAGACCCAATTTTCAATTACTTTTTCATCCACATCACATGGAATATATTCAATGGTGGCCTGAATGTTTAGTTTAAGGTCAAGAATTATTCAGGGTTTATTTATGTAAACCGGAGATTTAACTATATAACTCCATAAAAAAATAATCCTGGTCGGCATTAGTATTTCGCGAAATAACGCGTCCAACAAAGATTTCTTGTAAGGAATCGATTTTTTAGAGAAATGCACCGTCTTGTTAAAAGAAAACATTGTTTATATTCACTTTTATCAGTTCATACCAAAAATATTCTTTTAGCATACTCCTATAGCATTTACCATTAATGCAACTTGAGAGAAAAAAGTTAAAGGAAAACCTTAATAATAATATCGAAGGGATGGGATGTAGAGGGACGCAAGGAAGATGTGGAGAAAAATAAAAAATTTACCAGACAATGGTAAAGAGCAAGCCGATTTTTCCCGAATCGACTTTCATGGTCACTAAGAACCTACGGAGCAGAACTTCAACAACTTTTATTTCGATAGTTTGAATGAAGTAGAACAACGTATCGAAAGGCGGGACTTGAGAAGTTATGTCAAGGTATGCAAGACTCTGGATTTTTCTGAGTTTAAACATGATAGGATAAATAAATTAAGAAAAGTTGTTGTGTAGCTTAAAAAGTCGTCGAAATACGAGTGTCAATGAAATTATTATAAGGTTATTGAAAGAATATTTTTTGTGTCATCGGTTATCCTTTATTGTACATAATTAATACAAGTTTTGAAACGAATACATCTCCTGAGGCCTTATCTCCAGCATTATTGTACCTATTCCGAAAATACCAAAGCCTAGTGTACCAAGGGACTTTAGACTAATTAATTCGTCACCTGTTGTTGACAGAATCGTCGAGACTGTTATATGTGCAAAGGTTGAGAACTTATTTTTAAACCAATGAGTTATTATTTTCTGCTCAATCAGGATTTAGGACAAAACATTCTTGTGAGACGGCTATTCAGTATGAATGCACAACATGGAAAAATAAAATATAAATATAAAGAACGGGAAAACGGTACTTAGTGTGTTTATAGATTTAAAGCGAGCATTCGATGACTATTGATATTATGACGTAAAGATTATCCTCATCATATAATTAAGAAATAGAACAGGAAACAGAAATAAAAGGAAATACAAACTAGTATTGCCAATGTGCACTTAAACATTGCCAGAGAAAATATATTATATTTAGCCATAATGGGAAATTAACAATATAAATTAAAAACGTATAAATCGGTTTAGAGCGAGTTCTTTAAACGGATAACTTTTGTTATAAAATATACCAGTTCATTACAATAACAGTAAATTATCATCCCAACGACAACAACGACAATAACAACAGCCCCTCAAAGAATCTTAAACAATTTAACCCTGCGGAACCCTTGTTATAATTACATTTACCCATTTTAATACTAAGTAATAGGTCCACAAACACAAACCCTTATAACTATGGCTGGTCTTATAAGGATAAACTTAAGGAGTAATATAATTATATTCGCTGTTGAGATTGTCTATTTTGCATATGACTTTTATTCAGCACCAAATAAACACGATTGTTAAAAACTAAAAAAAAAACAATAATTAGAAGTAATAGAAGAAACGTGAAAGGAAAACGGGAAAATAACACTGATGAAAACATAAAAAATTTTCGATTTTGGCAGAATCTAGAAGACCAGATAAGAAGAAGCTTTTAACTCGTACAATGATCACTATATACTTTTTCAATTTCATTTATTTCATAACTATGAAATACTGTAAATTTTGCGATAACCTAATGAATATTTCAAATCGTAAATGCAAAAAGCCCAATTAAAAATAAGAAATGAAATACTACTATTATGAAAAAGTAATTTTCAAACAGATTTTAAACGCTTTACGTAGTGATACATTTTCTTTTTAAGTTGATATGACTGTCATTGACATCTGGCAGAACTTTCATAACATTTCGCTTGTTGGAAATTACAGAGTCTTTTTTGATTGTCAAAAAATGTTTTAAAATTTATGGAGTAAATCATTTGCATTAAATATGGTCAAAAAACCCAAAATACTTGTACAGTAGCATGCAAAATTTTAACAAAATATCACGGCGATGAAGCTTCCTCAAAAAAGGCTTACAAATAGTACAAGGACTTTAATGATGTATTTTTTTTCTTTATTTGGGTTTTTCGCCACGATCTAAAACTCAAAAAATATCAAAAATATCTGTTCTTATGTACGTTTATCTTATGTACGTACGATGCACGTTTTGCTAATCATGTTAGCATCATCAGGAGATGATTTAAATCGTGTTACAACGACGAATGTATGGTCGAGTTTATTATGAGCAAGACGTTTTTCTTTGTTAAACGAGGGCGATTTTTTATCAATTCGTAAATTTATTTTAAAAATAATTCATCATAAAACTCCTTTGTAAACATATTTCCCTTTGACAAATAGTCAATGCCTTTCAAGTTTTCACTGAGATAATTTCTAAAAGAATATTAAAAAACTGAATGACGCACAACCAAGAACACAAGCAGGATTCAGAAGTGGATTCAATACAATGGATCACATCCAGGTTGTACAGCAGGCCATAGAAAGGCACAACGAATACACCAAGCCACAGTGCTTGGTTTTTATTAACTACGAAAAAGCATTTGACTCCATCTCAAAGCATGCGATAATGGATGCACTGCTTAGCCAAGGGATGTATAAAGCATATGTAAACCTATTAGGGTCGATATATGATGGAGCTACAGCCACAATTCACCTTGATGATCTTGAAGTGGGAATTAATGTAGAACGAGGTATACGGCAGGGTGACGCAATATCGCCCATTCTTTTCACGGCTGGCCTTGAAGAAGCATTCCATTAACTGGAATGGGAACAGGGTGGTGTAAAGATCAATGGTGCAAACTTAAACCATCTTAGATGATATCGTTCTTCTTTCACAAGGCCCAGAGGAGCTGCAGAGACACATACAAGAACTGCAAAGGGCCGGCGAACCATTTGGCTTGAAAATAAACCTGAAAAAGAGTCAGGTTATGTTCAATAACTTCGTTCAGCAGAGAAGAATTTCAGTTTTAGGAAGGGATTTGGAGATTGTGAACAGCTTTAGAAAGTCCTGCGCATGGATCAGAAAACAAACGAAAATCTGTAACATCATTGGAAGAGTGAATCAATTTAAATGGAGATGGGTAGGCCATATAGCGAGGCGAAGGGACAACAGATGGACCACGCCAATTCTGAAGTGGATACCGCTTGATCGCTAACTCCGCGAAGAAGACCGAAAGCACGATGGATTGATGACATCGTTAAGTGTATTGGACCCGAGTGGCAGAGGAAAGCCCAAGACCGTGAAAGTTGGGAGCATGCTGAAGAGGCCTTCATATATATATATATATATATATATATATATATATATATATATATATATATATATATGTATTGGGTTTTTTCGGGAGTACATCCGGTTGTCGGGTTGGTCCCTGCCGGGAGCTTGCAGACGTTTCGCCAAAATCTCATTTGGCATCTTCGGTGCTTACTGTCGCGAGGTTCGTGACTGTCTGAGAGATATCGGTTCGCCGTGTAAGACAGTCGTCGTTCAGACAGTCACGAACCTCGCGACAGTAAGCACCGAAGATGCCAAATGAGATTTTGACGAAACGTCTGCAAGCTCCCGACAGAAAAAACATTGGGAAAAAACCCAATACATGTTTTTCCATCCGTGAAACAGTACGCACAAACATATATATATATATATATATATATATATATATATATATATATATATATATATATATATATATATATATATATATATATACGCTGAGCTTTCGGAAATTTATTGTTTGTTTTTTGAAGGGTGCAAACATTTATAAAAAATATCTTTAATTTAAATTCTAATATAATAAATTTGACATACAGAAGATTGAGCTGATCTTTTTTTAATAACTTAAGCCTTATTTTGTGCCCTTGAAAATGGAACAATAAATTTCCGAAAGCTCGGCTTTTATAAGGAAACGGTTTCATTAAAAAGTCCAGACCAATACCCCAAGAAAATTGATAGTCGCTCCATTCAACGGGTCATGACTCTGTCTCTCGTCGTGACTCTTCACAGCATCAACGTATCGACACCCGGAATGATTTAGAAATCCACTGCAGGATGAAGGCCTCTTCAGCATGTTTCCAACTCTCGTTATATATATATATATATATATATATATATATATATATATATATATATATATATATATATATATATATATATATATATATATATATATATATATATATATGTACACCAGTGGTAAAACGATCACTCCATTCTGTTTTTGATCCGCAGAGAGGAAAGGTTGAGCTTATCGCACTGATAGCTTTCTTCTACCTAAATGTTCATATAGAATGTTCCGTAATTATTCGTCCTAAATGCTTATCATCTCAACAAGTTATGTAACCTTCACTCTGCGAAAGGCCAACAAGCTATCGAGGATTGTGTTGACACTTTTCTAAACAGTGACTTCAACAAAGTGCCCTAAGGGAACAATTGTTACTCGTGCCGGTTTGACTATTTAAAAACTTAGTAAACCATGAAATGTAAAGGAGCAGAATCCCCATAATCTTTTTGCAAGCCCGACTTCGTTCTCATTTCAAATCAAACAAGCAGAAATGGCTGGTTAGAAAGAAATTTAGTTTAAAGTTTTAGTTAGAAGAAACATAGGCCTATTTTGCAAAGTTCAATATTGCAAAAATAATACTTTTTGGAAGCATAAAAAGTAAGAAAATCGTTGGGTATAGTGCATCGAGTTAAAAGGAGACTACGTTGAAAAAGAAAGCGGTTTTCGATCAAAAACCAATATTTAATTTTAAAAGTATCTTACTTTTACATTTATTGTTATAGTCGCATCAATAAATTGAATAAAAATTTTAAAAATAAAATAAAAAAATTAAACATTATCATATTCTAAGAAACCGCATCAAACGTATCATTCTCTAATATTTAGTCAACTTTAATCTTCCATGACCTTTTCCTTCTTCCCATTTTCGAAGAAAAAATGCAATTTTATTATTTTACTATGTAATTCAAGGCTTTTACACTGATTCGATAAGGTAAAGCCTCGAGAAACCGGATCATCCTAACCAGAAAAATCACTTCCTTTGGCGAATCCGCTGCAATCCCGGCGTTCTGTAAAACAAGAAAGCGGCCTTTTGAATTTAAAATTCGAGTTTATATTACTGTGCCGTGACCAAACTGATCCTGGAATTTCTTTAACAATGAATATAAAACTGAAAGAATGCGGGATGTAGCTCCGACTATTTCTTATGATATGAGTTTAGTTTTAATTTTATTCAAATGAATATTTAATACGAATAGGCATATGTTTCTCATAATTGTAAAACTAAAGATGTTTGAAAAGAATTTACATTAGGGTGAATTAATAAAAAGAATTACACATAGGGTCGTTTGAAATGTTCTCGCCCTGACAAGGAAAATCACTAATAAAGATTTATTTAGAAAGAAGACTCACAGACGTTGAAACAAACTATCTCACACATACCAAACACAGAAATCTGTAATCGACTGACACAATCATTAATCGCATAGGAAAAAGGTTTCGATGGGTTGATGGATAATAATTATAAAGTTTTAAAGTACTGGGTTTAATTTAATATGTTTATAATGTGATGGTTACTAAGTCTCCTTAAAATGAGCCCTTTTAATCACATTGAGTTTATTTAATTTGCCATGGACGGACTAGCCCTAATCCAGTAATGTAATGTTAAGGCACAACAATTATATTTTCGGACAGCTTAAACCTTGAACTAAAAAAAAGTTCTCTTGATCGACATCGATGAAATGAATTATTTACGAAAAAAACATTCTTCAATAAATATGGGGTTTTGCGTTGGTGTTGTTTATCTTCATAAAATTCCTTGTTTGTTGCTATGGTTTTTTTCATATGTAGCGATTTAAATAGGGATATTTATTGCAGTGTCAGTGGAAAATAGAGTGTTTTAAAATTTTCGATCTTTTTTCTTCTTTTTCTTCTTGGTTAGTCAATTATTTATGGACTTTACGCTTCCTGAATATGCCGACATGAATTTAATGCAATGCCCAACAAGCCAGAAGGCTTTTTGAAGAACGATTTCCCAATAGAAGAATTCCTCATAGGAAAATCTTAGAAAAAATGGATCGTCGTTGGAGAGAAACAGATAAAAACTACGATGTTTTATTTTCTTCTTGTAATCATCGAATGATAGAGATTTAATGTAAAGTGTCGCAAACAATTTTAGGAAGGTTTGACGAAGCCAACGACAAATGTAGAAATCAAATCCATCGCGGGGAGGGTGTTGAAGAAAACATTCTAAATGCAGCAGAAACAGATCCTTGCAGCAGAAACAGTGCCCGAAAATTGGCTGTCGAGTATGATTGCGCAAAAACGACGGTCTCTACCATCATTAGAGAGCAACAGCTGCATCCATACGATCTTCAAAAAGTCCACGAGTTTCTTGCTGAAGACGGAGGATGGAACTTTCTAACTGGATTTTAGATCAGCACATAAACGATGCAACTTTCATCGGTTCAGTTCTATTTACGGACGAAGTTGGATTTTCGAAAAACGGCATCATAATGTCCCATAATTTGCATTTATGGGCAGAAGAAAATCCCCATGCTTCTATTGTAACGCATCATCAGCATCAATTTGAACCCATCAACGTTTGCGTCGGAATCATCGGGCAACATTTAGTTGGACCATTTGTATTGCCAATAAGATTAACTGGAGAATTGTATCTGGAATTTCCTCGAAACAATTTAGAAGGATTGTTAGAAGATCTATCTCTGGCAATATGACTTGATATGTGGTTTATGCATGGTGGGGTCCCACTACAGTTTAGTCTAGTAATTCGAGAACACGTAAACACAAACTTCGAAAATCGATGGATACGTAGAGAAGAACCAATGGCTTGGCCTCCTCGATCAGCTGACCTAAATCCATTATAGCTTTTTTTTGTGGGGCTATTTAAAAACTTTAGTCTATGCTAATCCAATAGACAATCGAGAAAACTTATTGGAAATGATTAATTTTCATTGTCGTGAAATAAGGATTAATTTTGAGGCGTTGTGGAGGGCCCAACAATCTTCAATTCTTAGAGCTAGGGAATGCATACAAATAGAAGGAGCTGTATGTTGAACCAACATATAAAATTATTAATGAACAATTTTTTTAGTAAATTTTTAGTAGTTGTATTTATAATAAGGTACTCGCTCTGTTATAAGGTTATTACGACTTGCAAGGTCATGGTGGACTCTACAGGTTATGACGGTGAAGATAGTCCGTCTGGGAGAGTCTACCATATGCTCCTACAATATGTTGGATAGTCTCAGGCTTTTCGTGGCATTTTCTACATGTGCCATTTGATACTTGTGCATCCTTAATGATATATTTTTGGTAGTTCTTAGTGTGCACCACCTGTTCCTGAATTGCACACATAAAACCTTCAGTCCCCGGAAAAAGACCTCCCCATGTTAACCAGACGTTCGACGCACTCTTGTCGACTTCATGACGGTCAAGATCATGGGGGTGTCTACCATGTAGAGACATATGTTTCCACTCTTGTATGTTTGTTCCAGTTGTCTGAATACTCTCATTTTGTCGTTCCATTTGTTTAAGATTCAGAGGTGTATACTTATCATCAGCTAAACGCACGCTGGCAAACAGCGAGCATTCGATAATTCTTCGATGGAAATGTGTTCTTAAGCTGGTTATTTGTTTTTCGTGTAGGTTACATATATTTATAATTCCGCTCGCTCCTTCAATTCTCGGTAATATAAGTCGCGTTTTACTACTGTACGGGTGGTGTTTCCTATACTTCGTTAGTATAGTTCTAATTATTCGTTGTAGCCTTTCGATATCTGTGTTTGACCAAGATATAATTCCAAATGAATATGTCAAAGCTGGTATAGCAAAAGTGTTTATAGCTTTTACTATATTTCTACTGTCTAGATCAGAACTGCATATGCTTTCAAGTCTGGACGTGAATTCTTTAGTTAATGTTTCCTTAATGAGTGTATGCTCAACCCTCTTAGACTGTTGTATTCCCAGATATTTATATACTTCGCCCTCCTGCATTGGCTCTATATATTCCTGTTCTGCAGTGACAAATCCTGTCATCTCTAACTTAGATCCCTTCTTTATGTTAATAATTCTGCATTCATCTAATCCAAAGTGCATGTTAATATCAGTTGTAAATTTTTCCACTACCTGAATGAGTGGTTGCAATTTCGGTGGCGATGAGGCATACAATTTTAAATCATCGATGTACAGCAGGTGCGATTCAATTTGGTTTTGGAATTTGTATCCGATTTGCGTCCTTTTAATTCGATTGGAGAGTGGATTCAATGTCAGGCAAAACCACAGGGCTCAGCGAGTCTTCCTGAAATATGCCGCTTGTCACCCTGATTTCCTCAGTCCTAATCATATTTCCATTTTGCGATACATGAATAGTGGTGCGCCACTCTTTTATCAATTGTTGAAGTGTGTTTATTAAAGCTGAATGAACTTTGTATATCGTTAATATCTTAATTAGTCAAGAGTGTGGAATCGAGTCGAAGGCCTTCTGATAATCAATATAACAGCATGATAAATTTCGTTATAACTTAATATATATTATAACTGAATCTATGATAAGTTGTTCTTTACACCCCTGCTTTCCTTTTCTACAACCATTTTGCTCTTCATTTAGTAAATCATGTTTGTCTATATGTTCTGCGCGTAGTACTGTGAAACATGATGTTAGTAGTTTATATATCGTTTGAAGGCAGGTAATTGGCCGGTATTTCGCTGGGTTATTGGAGGCGATTCCTTTGGGTAGTAAATATGTTTTGCCTTGAGTAAGAAATCGAAGAATTTCTTTTGGCTCTTTTATAAAGTCATTGAAATATCTTACTATGAAAGGGTGAAGATATGTGAGTTTTTTATACCAATAATTATGGATGTTATCAGTTCCAGCGCCCTTTCAATTATGCAGGTTGCTTGTTATATTCTGTAGTACAGTTATAGTAATTTCAGGATATGGCATTTGTTCAATTGCGTTCGTATTTGCTTCTTCCTCACGCAGCCAGCTGGCATAATTGTTATATTTGCCGTTATTTGACCAAATCGAGGACCAAAATGTCTGTATATCTTGGCTGGATGATGTTCCAGAACTCCCAACAAGATTATTGTTATTACTTCTATCTATTAGGTTTCTATAAAATTTCCGCTCGTCTTTTCTAAAGACAGATTTGTTGCTTACGCCTCATGGTTTTTTTATATCGATCTAGGCGGGAACTATATACTTTAAGTTTTTGTTTTAGGGTATCGATGACCTCTTTAACATGCTGATTCGTTTTGTCATATTTAGTATGAATTCTAAATCTTTCTAATAGTCTAGTTGCTTTTGTCGTCAATTTTTTGCTGGTATTGTCTCGACTGAATTCCAGAAGTCTGCCTATATCTGCCCATATACTTTCAATCTTGCTTTCTAATCTTTTTTGCCATCCCTGTTTAGAGTTCTGCTGTGATGATATTTTTTCATAAGGTTGTTTGACTATTTTAGATCAATTTACAACTGCTGCAGCTTGAGCCGCGCAATATACAACTGTATGTAGGTTTTCGAATGAGTTGAGCATGTTGCCCGTTTCAGGAAGAATTTCTAATTGGGAATTTGTTTTGGTATATAAGGCCTTGTTGTTGAGTCAGTTCCTAGGTATTCCGTTAATGTAGTAGTGAACGTTTCGCGAATCAAGCGAACTAGTTTTCTATCGAATTAGGCTTCATTTGAAATATATGTTTGGTCTGATGTAATATTATTGATTATATCATATGAAGCGTCGGTGGGAGTGCTTGCTCTAGTATTCTCAATATCTTCATTAATATAAGGGTCTATGGAATGTAATTCGTTTGCAACTTCTTGTTGCAACTGCGCGAGTACGTTTTCCGGAATGAGCTTATTTCTTATTATGACCCTCCTTTGATCAGATATACGTTGTGCTCTAACTGGGATATCTGGATACTGCAAGGTAAATAACCTGTGAAGTTCATTTCAATATGATGTCTGATCTGTTTCTAATTTTGTGATTTTGTAAAAAGTACGCATGATGAATGCGAATGCTATTTACTACCGGAGGGCGCCATTCTGCCCCTCAGCACGATGGATTTCTACCTTGAGCTTGGGGGATTTTTTTACTCCAGAGGTTTACTCCTCTTAGCTCGGGTAGGTGGTGGCGCTACTCACCAAACGGATATTCCGCCCCTGCCTTATTATTATTATTATTATTATTCTATCTTAAAAATTTTGTATGATTACAAAATTTTCAGCGTTCTAAATGCAAAGAAATCAATTTAGATTAGAACCAACCATTGGTAGATGATTTTCTTTGTAAAATTGTCGCCTTTATTTTGTTCCTCCAAACCCCGTGCCAGTTCTCAACGCTTATCATAGCTTGAGTTGCCACTTTCTACGTTAATTAAAATATCTACGCGTGAAAGAACAAATGTTTTGTTAGGATTCGTTACAGAGAATTTCTCCAAATGTTCAGTTGCGCTTGACGTCGAATTAACGTTCCAGATTCTCGAAACCTTGTTTTACCACCTTATTTTTTGACCATAGTATATTCATATGCTAGTTTAGAAAGACCAGTAGTACAGGAACGGATGAAGATCTCTAGATCACGCGACACACCTTCACAAAGATAGATAGACCAAATTAAAGACCTAACTGGTACATACCTCCAAAATGCAACCAAGGAAGCCAGAACTAGAGAACGCTGGCGAGAAGTATTCGAAAAGTACGCAAAAGAAATTAGTTTTCATAGGTCACGACTCTTCTGTAAAGAAAAATATCAAGAAGAAAAAGAGATATTTGTGTGCTCTTCTATTTTATTTATAACTATCTATTTTTACTTACCATATGAATCGTTGAAACGACTTGAGTACTTTAATATGGACGCTAGACATTATTCGGTTTATATTCGGCCGCAATAGGAATTCACAAATTAAATATCTCACCATTGTCTCTCTGTGAGGTTAAACCTTAATGTTACATTATCTTTTCCGAATTACATTATCTTTTCCACACACACCCCTCTATTTTCCCCGCTAGTTGATGGAATACAAATTTGAATTTTTGCAGTCATACAGATTGGTAGGTCACATTTTTTAAGATACTCTGAAACTGAAATCTGAACTTTAAACTCAGCTTAATACAAATTCACAAACAGGGTCAGTTCTTGATATTTTGCTTCGCGTTAGAAATATCGAAAAAAGTTATTAGAAAAACTTGTTCAGAATATTATTTAAACCCAACATACTGAGTTTCGTGACAAAATTCGATTTTTCGCATTGGCATAATTTTTTCATTATTTTGGTCTGCACACAAAATTATTGTGTATAAGTTTAGTTTTTATTCTGTTAGTGTGCATATATTATATATGATATGATAGTGTGCATATTCTTATGGGAAAACAATTGTTGTTAATTGATTAAATTTAGGAAAAAGTACACAACAATAATTTTCATAATACAAATAATTATGTTAACTATCAAATCGGATCTGTATCAACTAGTCTTCATTCTTTTACGATTCTGTTTAGCTACGTTAAGTTCCGGGATGCTGATTTCTTGATAGGTTTACCTTATTCTGGCACAAAGTTCATCTCGATTTCTGGGCCTTGTTTTATAAACTTTATTTTTGACCATTTCCTAAAAATAAAAATCGAGGGGTGTAATATCGGGAGAGCTCGGATGTCACGACGTTTGTACTGACAAAAGGACTGTTTCTTCCTATCCAGCGCATAGAAAATTTTTGGTTAAACCATTGACGAACAATCCTTGAATTGTGGATGGATGCACCATTTAGCTGCAAATATATATCCTGTCGCACATTAAGAGGGACATTGTCAATTCAATCCCACACCAAACATTGACTTTCAGGAAATATTGGCCTTTGCAACGTATAACTCAGTCAGGGGTTAAAATAATATTCTAAACAAGTTTTTCTAACAACTTTTTTTCGATGTCTCTAACGCGAAGCAAAATGTCGAGAATTAGTTTAAAGTTCAGATTTCAGTTGAGTATCTTAAAAAATTTGACCCACCAAAAATTTGAGCCTGTATGACTGTGTAAAAATTCAAATCTGCATTCCTTTAAATAGCGAAAATATGGGGGTGTCTTCATCTTAAATGCGACACACTGTATAAAAGAATATTTTGATTAAAGTTTGCTTATAGCAAATGTTAAAAATAAAATACGTCAATCCGAATTTTGCTTATCTCAAATATATCGAACAAAAGAAATTCAATTAAACTTTCGAAAACCCTTGACTTAATATCGTTATTACAATTTAGCATTTTCTCTGTATCACGAAAAGCGAAATGGACATCTTGGATAATGAGCAAAATGAGACAAATCAGACAGTAATCGAATCCTGCGCTCAAAAATAAATGTTGACGTAATCTAATGATGCAGTATGCCCTAATAACAACAAATCACTCAGAAACACCCTAAGTTAAGCCGATTTTATTTGACAGGGGATCGATAGATACCTCCTGTAAATCTGCTTACTTTACGAAAATAAAATATGCGTTTGTCGCCATTGTACAAAAAAAGTGTGAACTATAAAATAACGACCTGTTGTTTTTATTTTCAGATTTACTACTCGATAAATGCTGCACAGTCGTCGTTTCTCTTTCACGAAGAAATAAACTTCTTGAGAAATGTTTCTAACCAATCACTGATTGACCACGATATTACCTCAGAAAGTAAGTTTCTCTCTTATTTTATGCATATAAATTTAAAATGTTCTCTAAATTATATTTATAAAGAGAAATATTCTTATCTCTCTGTGGTGCTACATACCTTCAGTGAGCCATGACCTCCCTCAGCCTTCGTCTCGAACCGGATCGGTATATTGAATCAATCCAATCTGAAACTGAAATATGTGTTGTATGTGGTGTGCGTGCGTATCAATGTAGAAGCTCTGACTCATAAGGTCACGCACTTCGTTATTGGATATAGCATGTGTGCCAAAATAGAAAAATTTAAACTACAGAAAATAAAAAAAGAAGACTTTGACGCTTGTCGAAATAACCTAATAAAACGAAACCTACCATCATCCCACTGCATACACAGACCGAGCGGGGCCTACAGGTAGCACAACACAAATATTTGTTGACTGTGTGTGGTAATTTTACATTGTAAATGTTTTCACCGGACAGTAAATTTAACACACACGCAAATTTTTATTGGTGTGGACCCAGCTTGAGACTATGTATGAGGCGTGCTAATAAATAAAATAATAAGAATAGCGGCGCAGCACTCGATCCGGCAACATTGCTAGCCTTCACCCTGGAACGATGACAGGCCAACATCTGACGCGCCTCCAGTACAGTTTAAACTAGTTTTGCGAAACTTCAGCAGGCCTTCGAAAACGCTGTCTTATCAAGAGATCGGATTTTCGGGTGGTTTAAAACCAATTCTGACTTATTCGATTAGGCCACAGCAATGCAATGGGCTTTAATGGCGCTAGCAATATGTTTGTATAAGACGAAAATAGCTAGATAACGACGACGCGAGATTGGATATAAATAAAATTTAAGTATGCAATAAGATTAAATAAAGATAATAGTTGATTAAAAGTAAAAAAATAGCAATAGAGCAACAAGAAGTACTATTATATATATATATATATATATATATATATATATATATATATATATATATATATATATATATATATATATATATATATATATATATATATATATATATATATATATATGTGATTTCTCTGGAGGAGGTCAATCCATTTTGCTGAAACTTGGGAATCTTGAAGTACTCTAAAAGTATCACCACAAACAAAATTTCAGCCTTCTAGGTGTCATGGTGTCATGGGTCATGAGAAATTGTTTTTTAAATATCCAAACAGCACCATTTTTAGCCCATATTCAAAAATGTATTTCTCAACCACTTCTCGAATTATTTGAATACCATTTTGTTCACTATATCTTCTAATATTTACAAAAAAAATTTAGACCCCTAGACCATTTAACCTTTTTTAGAACGTAGTTGAGAAAAATTAAAATTTCCATAAAATGACCATTTTCAAATGGTAACCAAAAATTCAATTTTAAACTGATCTGCTAACGCCATAGCTCTTTTTTCTCGTGAATGTGTATGCTCTTCAAGCATGTGAAGCATGAAATTAATTTGCATTCAAGGTTTGGCGATTTTTGAAAAATTGCGATGACCCTCCAGCACGCATTTCTATCAACTCCAAATCGCACAAAGATTTAAGAGGATGTAGTGTTCTATATCTAGAATAATTCGTCGAAGGGATTTTCTTGGCCCGAACTTGTGTGATTTTCTACAATTTTTTAAACTTTGGTAAAATCAATAAAAAATTGGATCTTTCAATTCAATAATGAAGCTGCTTATTTCGTATCTCGATGTTTATTTTGCTTTTATTTGGATAATAAGGTAATAAAATTACGTGAACATAACGTAGAATACTCAAAAAATAGCTTTTGAATATAATTTTTATTTTTTAATATGTATATTTAAGTTGTATTTTTTGTTCGAAGTCATTTTTTCTTTATTTATTAGTGATAATATGATAAATCTTGGCCTATGAAGTGATCAACGATAAAAACTAACATTTACCGATCTGTCGGGAATTATTCAAAAATCTATAATCTATCAGAGCCATCTAGCTTACAGCAATGTAAATAAGTGCAGTCAAAGTATTTATTCAATTTACAATTTCTATATTACTCACAGTTATCAGTATGTAACATGTCAAATGTTTATTAATTTCATAACCTCAACTTTTATGCAGTTGAATTTCATTCAAATAACCAGTGGAATCGAAATAAAAAATGGATTTTCAGAACTACAAAAAAATATAAAACTCAATATTCAAGAGAAATGGAAGTCTGCGATATAAGAAAACTTACCGACACTGAGTGTCATTTCGATACTTACTCCAATTTAAAAGCTTGAAGATCGTTTACTTTCAAAGTTTTGATTATACAATATCGATAATATTCCACAAGTTTGTGATTACTATAAATATTAGTATTTAAATTATTATACTATACAAAGATTTAAGAATTGTAAGTTTGGAGTTTTGTACAAATGCTTTAACTCATCTTTTATTAAAGCTTATGCCAGGAGACAAGATATGCAAACGATGTGACAATAATTTACATCAGGAAATAGCATTACAGAAAAAAAAATTGCAGTACATCTCAGGAAACTACTGAGCAATATAATTCGATTGAAGAAAGTAATACTGAAGATATTCGAGAAAGATTACGACGATCTGACGATCTAGAGTTCGGAAGCAGAAAAAATTACAAGCCAGGGAATTATTGATTGTTCTCAACGTACTGATTCTATAAATTCCTTTCATTTATCTTCGAGTGGCCCTGAATTCATGACTGCTAGTCAGGATAAAGAAGTAATTAATAACATTTTGACAAATCTAGATCTACCGACGTACAAGCAGCAAGCATTTTATAAAACTAAATCTCAAGTTCAAGCTGAAAATTTAGTTCAGCAGGTATCTGACAAATTTGCTGACAAATTATCTACAGCAGCTGACTTAAAAATAACAATACCTGATGCTGTAAATACTAATTTATATCAAGATAGTTTTGCTTTGAGAGAAATGATTATAAATTTGAGACACTTATTTGACGATGCCGAAACTAATGCGAAGAGATTAGAGTTCTTAGCTTTGTTAGCAAAAGATTGGAAGAAAATGAAAGGAAGAAAACTTTGAAATTTGTTCTGGAAATACAAGAAAAGATCATCGATTACTACAAAAGTGATGAAAATTCGTAGTAAATATATATATATATATATATATATATATATATATATATATATATATATATATATATATATATGTATATATATATATATATATATATATATATATATATATATATATATATATATATATATATATATATATATATATATATATGTGTATATATATATATATATATATATATATATATATATATATATATATATATATATATCTATGTATATATATATATATATATATATATATATATATATATATATATATATATATATATATATATATATATATATGTATATATATATTTATATATATATATATATATATATATATATATATATATATATATATATATATATATTAAAAAGTCCAGTATACCTCGCCTAAGGTACTGGACGGGTCACGGGTGGTGGATAGTGAAAGTTCCATTAGATGTTAATGGACAGTTGCGAATATCCCAAAATAAGCAGCCCCGAACCAAGGCAAAAGAAAGCTAAATCCACTTAGCGTCTGACTTGTATCAAGCGGCTGAGTGGTCAGCGTCTGTTCACCAGTGGTGCGGCTGATATTTAAATTCTGGAACTAACCCCTCCAGTCTTAACCTCTGAACCGTCATGGTTCAAACCTTTAATTCAAAGTACAAGATGAAGCGTTCTAGTAATTACAAAATTACCCCAGGAGGTAGACAATCCTCTGCCAGCGTTTCTGGTACAACCGGACTTTCGGATTCTGGGGCGTCCGGGCTTAAACGCAAAATCTTTCAGAGGGAGTCGGAGACCTCTGGCCAACGTCTGAAACCGAAAATAAAAACTTTCTTTGGAATGGTAAATATCAATTCTCTCCTGCGTCCAGGAAAACTACACGAATTGGGGCGAACATTAAATCAGCAAAAAATCCAAATTTTAGCTTTGCAAGAAACCAGATTGATAGATGATAACACCTTGGAATTCGGCAACTACAGACTTTTTAAAAGTAAAACGGACAAAAGAATACTCAAAAATACACCACATCTCGGTGTTGCTTTCGCTGTCTCAAGAAACATTCTTGGTTCTATAACAAAGGTCCAGCCAGTAAATAATCGACTTATGACACTATCCCTCAAGTGTGCTAACAAAAACTATACATTAATCAATGCACACCTCCCAGTTAACGAAGAAAATAAATCTAATCTTGAAAAAGTAAATAAGTACTGGGAAATTCTGGAAAAGGCTATCTCTAAAATTCCCTCTAACCATGTAAAAATCCTATTGGGTGATTTCAACGCCCAACTAGGGAAAGAAAAAAAGTACAGGAAAACAGTCGGCAGTTTTCCCGCTCATAAATGGGCTAACCATAATGGTAGAAGATTGGTTGAACTATGTTCGCAGTTTAATCTAAAAATAATGTCAACCCATTTTAAGAAGAAAATAACAAAACAAAAGACCTGGAGGTGCCCAAACACGTACATGGGTGAATTTCAAATTGACCATGTTGCCATTTCGTACCCCAATTATAAAGAGATTTTGAATGTTCAAGTCAGGAAAGGAGCAAATATAGACACGGATCACTACTTGACTAGAATCAAACTTAGCTTAAAACCTCGAAAACTTATTCAAAAGGGGCTGCTAATACCAAAGTTTGACCCAACGAAAATAAAACCAGAACAGAAGAGATAAACACTTGATAAACAACCTGCACAGAACTGGCAAGAATTAAAACAAAAAATTATTAAAACAGCCTTAAAGTTGGTCCCTTTACAAAAACGTAGAAAACATCCGTAGTGGGATGAAGTTTGCGAGCAAGCAGTATTAAGTCGAAGTAAAGCATTCAAAGATTGGAACAGTCAAAAAACAGCAATAAACTATAACATCTTTTTGGAAGTAAGAAAAGAAACATCGAAGCTAATTAGACAAACTAAAAGAAAATATGAAAACAATCAACTTAATGAAATAGAAAAAGATTTCCAAAAAAATAACACCCGAAACTTTTACAAAACATTTAAAACTAAATTAACAGGCTATCAACCGCAGAGCCTATGCTTTCAAAAGGAAAACGGACAACTAGTTCTAAATAACCAAGACAATTGCAAAGAACTTGCGAAATATTTTGAACAAATACTAAACTGTCCTGAGCCCTTAAACAAATTACCAACACTAAACCCTAAACAAACAAACCCAGATTCATTACCACCAAATGAAGAGGAAATACTTAGGCAAATCAAGCGGCTTAAAAATAACAAAGCTTCTGGTGAAGATGGAATCACTGCTGAACTTTTGAAATCCGCTGGTCCAGGTACAATCAAGGAAATAACCAAAATTCTACAAGAAGTTTGGCGAACCGAGGGGATTCCGGAAGATTGGAAAGATGCTCTAATCCATCCACTACACAAGAAAGGAGATAGAACGGATGTAAACAAATATAGAGGAATATCTCTTCTCCCAGTTTGTTACAAGATTCTATCTCAATGTCTACTAGACAGAGCACAGGGACAGTTAGAACCGAACATTGGTGAATATCAGGCAGCTTTACGACCGGGCAGATCCTGCCCTGAACAGATCCTGAATCTAAAGTTGATTCTAAGACATCAAAAACTGTACAATAAAAATCTCGTCTGTACATTTGTGGATTTCAAAAAAGCATATGATTCTATTGACCGCGAATCTTTATTCCGAATCTTGAAAGAACAAGGACTAGATCTGAAAACGCTGGCAATTATTAAAGCAACGTTAACTAACACGAGGTCAAAAGTTAAATTCATGGGTGACATCTCAGAACCCTTCGAAATTAAAACCGGTGTGAGACAAAGGGATGGACTCTCGCCACTCTTATTTAACTGTGTTCTAGAAAAAGTAATATAGGAGTGGCGTGAAAAAAAGTCGGCACTGAATATTGACCAGCCCATTAAACTGGGGAGAACCAACATCAAAATTGATTGTCTGGCATTTGCTGATGATCTAGCAATTTTAGCTCAAGATGTATTAACGGCTCAAAAACAGATTGAAATCCTAAAAGAAACAGCAGAAAAGGTAGGACTCCAAATTTCCTTTGAAAAGACACAATACATGTCCTGCAACAGACTAAGAACGCCATTTCTAAAAACAAAATATGGTAACATCAGACGAGTCTCTCAATTCAAATATTTGGGTGAAATAATCATGGAAAATGGGTTGGAAAAAGCGGCCAATAAGGGTAGATGTCAAAAAATGGAAACGGCATTGAGACTTACACAAAATATTTACAACAAAAAATGCCTATATAAAAACACAAAACTGAGACATTACAACACGGTTATTAAGCTAGAATGTCTATATGCTGCAGAAACGCTCATTTTGATAGAGAGACATCGAGGACATTGAAATGAGGGAAAGAAAAATCATAAGAAAAATCCTAGACCCCAAACAAATAAATAGCACAACATACCGACTTCGAGAAAACCAAGAAATCAAACAATACACAGATATACATAGCGATATGAGAAAAAGAAGACTTAAGTTTTACGGACACATCAAACGGATGAATCCGAGTAGGCTAACTAGACAAATAGTCGAATTTTATGAAAATAGGAGTAGAGCTAAAGTAGAAATAATTAAATGGATTGCGGCAATTAAAGAGGACCTAAGATCAGCAAATATTACACAAAGTGAAATTCAGGATAGAGGCTGTTTGGAAGGTTGGCCAGAAAGAAAAATGTAGGAAGACTGGAACAGCTTGGTCTGACGAAAGGAGAAAAGCTCATAGCGAAAGAATGAAATTAGTATGGGCGCAAAGGAAGGCTAACAACAAACGCCTCTAATTGTACTTCGCGTGGTCCACCAGGGCCCATACGTGAATAATAATATACTCAAAAGATATTTTTTGAGCATTCTAAGTTATGCTCACATTTAATATCATATTATCCAAATAAAAGTGAAATACGCAGCTTCATTATTGAATTTAAAGGTCCGAATTTTTATTTTACCAAAGTTTAAAAAATTGTAGAAAATTACAAACGTTCGGGCCAAGAAAATCCCTTCGAGGAATTATTCTAGATATAGAATACTACGTTCTCTTAAATTTTTGTGCGATTCGGTGTTAATAGAAATGCGTACTGGAGGGCCAAAGTTAGCAATTTTTAAAAAATCACCGACTTTGAAACGGAATATCACCGAATCTTGCATACAAATAATTTTTTTGAGTCACTTGCTTGAAGATCATACATCCAAAAAAAAAACAACCATAAACAAAAGAAATATGGCAAGAGCAGATTGTTTGAAAATTGAATTTTTGAGTATCAACTACGTTCTAAAAAAAGGCTAAAGGAATGGTTCGGAAATTTCTATCATATATATATATATATATTTATGGCATATATAGGGAATTTGAGCCATAGGAGGAGCCATATCGCGCCGAACTTGGATTCTAGAGATAACTGAAGTTAAGTGACGCGATCGTGGTCGATGTTTGGATGGGTCTTAATATGGGCTATCCACATATCGGTGGTATGGGTATTAATCGCACCCGAAAATTGTTTATCAACTTTGTGCGGACTTTTCCCCTTTTTCCGATCGAGCACGGGAGTCGAATCACGCTATCACGCTCATCGCCTTAGCAACTGAGCCAACACCTCCGAAAAAGTCACACTTATGACTGCCTGGGATTTTCATGGTGTGATATTCATAGACAAACCCGCATAGAACAGAACCAATACAGGGGAGTATTACGCTTCACTGCTGGATAAATTAAGGGATGCTATTCAGGCTAAACACCCAAATCCAGCAAAAAAAGGTGTTTTTTCACAATGATAATGCACCGATAATACATATATGTATCGTGTAGTTCCTATAAAACTTCACGGCCTACGCTTTGAGGTGCTTCCACATGCACCATATTCACCGAATTTGTTGCCGAGAAATTTACGAACAACCCTCGTATAATAGAAAGAAAAACAATTTTGATCTGAAAAAAACTTATTCATGTGCCTAATGAATAGTTTTAAAAGCCGAAAAACAAAGAAGCGCGGAATAAAATGTAAGTAAAGTATATATATATATATATATATATATATATATATATATATATATATATATATATATATATATATATATATATATATATATGTTACGGTTATATTTGCTTACCAGGTTTGGTTGTATTGTGTTGGAATTTCAGTTACTTAGACTTTCCATATTTTGCCATTTTGGCGAAGGTACTGAAAAGGAAATGGAGTACATTTTGCGTCGAGCCTGGCGCGTGGTTATTTTGCATATCCGGTACTGCGTAGTAAGTCGTGGTACAGGGCCGTACTTCGTTGCGACCGTATCGAGAATTTGTAAGAGTTGATTACATATTTTCTTGCTCATATTTGATTAGGCTTTGGCAGAGGGTCGGTACCATGTTTCGTTAGTTTATCTTTATTTTAGTTTAGTTTATTTTCCTGGAATCACTACAAAACACTTTTCACTCACTTTCATTCATCTCAGTCCGGTACTGGTAGTTTGGTTGATTGTCAGTACATCATTGGTCATTTTTGGTCTTCTCCTATCTATTCTCCTTCCGACCACCTTCGAGAGCAGTCGACAGTGCAGCAATAGGCCTTAACCCAGTGCAGAATTTCCGCTGATTAGAATCTTGGAGTTCGGGATATTTTGGGAATAGTGCCGAGTTTATTTGTCAGCTTTGCTGGATTTTTATTGCTAACACACTGCGAGCTGCCCCCGAAACCTATCGAGGTATATTTTGGACCATCGTAGTTAGAGAACCCTCGTGGCCGTACGATTATTTGTCGTCCGACGAATAATTCTTTTTTAACCCAGATAGGGGTAAGAATAATTTAACCTAATTAAAATATTTGTCACAATATTTATAAAACCTCTTTCTAGTTTTTTTTTGGTAGTGGATTGATTCCCTAATTTAATATTTTCCTGTACACGTGGTTAATCCGGGTGAATCTTTGGCTTCTCTTCCACGCACGTCTTTGGGTGTCCTCGAAGTCCTCACGACCCACAGGAGCAGACCCACGGGATATCGGAAACCGTAAGGGGTAGACAGACCAACGTTCCGCCTCACGTGGCCCGTGCGACACTCATCGGGGAGTTTCGTGGATTGACTGACCAAAAATAAGTTATCATCTTACTAGTCATATTAGAGTAGGTTTATTACTGTTTCTTATCTATAAGACATCTTTATTAAAGTGCCTGTATTTTACTAACATAGTTAATTTCTGATTATAACCAAAAATCCCTCTCCTATTCTTTGGCTTCCACGATATTTTTTTAAATGATGATAATAAATGTCTAAGTACCGAATAATGTTTTCTTTTATCGCCTGAGAATTTCATGTTCTCTGAGCAGTAATTAGCCCTGGGAAATATTCACCATATTAATATATATTGTATTTTTTTGAAGGGTACTTTTTTTTTGAAGCCCCAAAACGGGTAACAATATATATATATATATATATATATATATATATATATATATATATATATATATATATATATATATATATATATATATATATATATATATAGAAAAGTTTTCAAAACCATCCCACGACCTAACGTCGCATATTGTTTATTAATGTTTGTTCGAGGAGAAAAAATTCGCAAAATATTTCCCGAAAATGTGACCGTCGCACCCCATAAAGAATCAACTCATATACCTACCCGCAAAAAGCACTTTCTTAAGGCAATTACGGGTCTCCCGGAGAAAAAAAACGATGTTTTGAGTTTTCCACCTGACATAAGAAGGCATGCTAAATTTATGCAAAAGGAAGCCTAAAAATCTCCGAATCCGAAAAAATCCGATCCAGAAAAAATACGAGCAAAAATGCTGGTACGGTTTGCCTTTTAAAATCACTTTTTATCGAGTAAATCAAATTTCTATATGAGTGTATACAAAAGGGATCTTAGATAAAACTATGAAGGCATTAGGGAAAAAAGAAAAAAAGCTACAAAAAATATTGATAATCAATAATGAACACGTATACAGGATGCATCAGAGAAACGCGCGATTTAATCACGAAACTCAGTAACTAATCAAAATAATGTCTGAATGATTGTGGCGTGTTCATATATTTTTTTTTCTTTATTTGGGTTTTTCGCCACGATCTAAAACTCAAAAAATATCAAAAATATCTGTTCTTACGTAAATAAAGAATCACTGGGTAAAAACAAAAAACCAAACGGAGGCAAATTTCTCAGTGATTCTCTTTTGTAATAAATTTGCCTAACGAACTAAATTATAAAAATGTTCTAAAAAAATGTACAAACTATTAACGTTAACGTTTCGGGAACTATTCTCCTCCCGTTTTCAAAATGAATCTAAAAAATTATATTAATTTCTATAAATTATGAAAAGATAGGAAGTAAATATATTTTTTGTGTATGTCAATGATACTTACATTGACAATTAGTTTTTAATGACAGTGACATACTACCAAAAAAAAATATAAATAGGTGAGGTTTACCGTGTGATTGTGATTGTTTATTGAAATTCTTAAATGTTTGTAATTGTATTCTTTAGAATCGGGAACCATATTGAATTTAAATCTACTGAAGGCATAGCAATACATTTATTTTTATTTAAATTAATTATAGCGGTTTCTTTTAATCTTCTGTATTTTGTTACCGATTCTTTTAATATAATTTTGGAATTATTCCAATTGATTTTATGACCCGATTTCCATTCGTGTTGACAAATGCTAGATTTATTGAAATCGCCCTTTCTAAGAAAGTTTTTATGCTCTTTTATTCTAACATCTAACCGTCTAGATGTCTCACCTATATAGAATTTGCCACGCAGGGAATTTTATAAACAACATTTCTGGTATTTTGTTGTGTGTTGTTTGGTTTAGTTTTTGTTAATAGAGATCTAAGAGTATTTTTTTGTTTTAAAAGTCGTTCTTATGTTGTATTTATTTCCTACTCTATTAATTGTGTCAGAAATACCGTAGATATAAGGAATTGTGAGGTTAATTGTTTCAGAGTTATTATTATTGTTATTAATAATTTGTATGTTTTGTCTGGTATCAAAAGTTTTTTAAACGATTTATCTATAAAATTTTTTCGGTAATTGTTTTTTATTAAAATGTATTTTATGTGATTTGTTTCTTTTTGTAGTGTATCACTGTCGGTACAAATAAGTTTTGCTCTGTCATATAAACTTTTAATTATTCCTATTTTGACCGATTTTAAGTGATTGAAAAAGAAATTGAGATCCCTATCTGTGTTTGTCGATTTTCTGTAAACTGTAGTTTTTAATGTGCTGTTTTGTTTAAATATTAAAGTGTCGAGGAATGGCAATTTATTCTCCTTCTCCATCTCTAAAGTAAACTTAATTGTAGACTTTCGAGAATTTATATCTTGTAAAAAAATATTTAGATCGTCAAGGCTATGTTGCCATATAGCAAAAATATCAACAACATATCTAAGCCATATTATTCGCTTTTTAAGAGATTTATTTAATATGTCATTCTCGAGTTCCTCCATAAAGATATTACTCATCAAAGGAGAAAGAGAAGAACCCATTGCCATTTCGAAATTTTATTGATAATAATCATTTTCTAATTGAAAATATGTGGTTTTTAACCACAGTGTTAATGCGTCGAGCAGTTCAAAAAAGCGTTTTGGTGTTTTGTGGTAAATCTCTTCAAGTTTAGTATTTCACACCAAAGGTTCCAACAGAAGAATTGAAATTAAGCATTGTATTTCCTGCCATGTCTTCTTGTGTAGAAGTATAAATAGCGAGATCGACCAATCTCCTGCCCTCAATCCAGTGACCCATACTGTCTGGCAGATGATGTAAAACAAATCTACGGCTACTTCACTCATTGCTTTGGGATGATTCCTTCCAAACCTGGAGTTTTATCATTTTTTAGATTGCTTATAGCAATTTTTATCTCCGATTTTAACCTAAAAATACCAGACCACAAAAAAAGTACTTTGTTTTTTAAACATACCGTCTGAAATATGACATCCGTTTCTGGTTTCTTTCAAGTTTTCGAAAATTATAAGAAATAAATCAAAACGCGTGCCAGATTATTGATACGCGTGACTGGGCGTACCAAATATCCGAAGTTGAACCGTTAAAATTTTATAAAGCTTTGCATTTAGATCGAAAAATTTTCAAATGCGGCACCATATCAAACCTTTTGAAAACCGTAGCTCACCCAATGTCTATGAAAGTACTGTAATAGATGGTCAAATATCCGAAAATGAAGCGATGTTATTTTTTGAAGTTTTGCAATTTCATCGAAAAATTTCCAAAGGGGGTACCATAGGAAAACATCCGAAAAACGAAACTCACTCAATTTCTATGAAAGTAAGCCAGAAGATGGAGAAAATTATGTAGAATCGAATGGCGAAAAGCGCAGATTGATATCTCGAACGGTTTTCTAGATATTCACAAAAAACTGGTCGGGGAATACAATTCTTGCAAAAAGTTCAATTTTCAAAAAATCGTATCTCAAAAAGTAAAAGAGATAAATCAAAACGGGTGCCAGATTATTGATGCGCGTGGTTTGGAGCGTCAAATATCCGAAAATGAAGTGATTCTATTTTTTGAAGTTTTGCAATTTCATCGAAAAATTTCCAAAGGCGGTATCATAGGAAAACATCCGATAAACGAAACTCACTCAATTTCTATGAAAGTAAGCCACAAGATGGAGAAAATTATGTGGAATCGAATGGCGCAAAGCGCAGTTTGATATCTCGAACGGTTTTCTAGATATTCGCAGAAAACTGGTCGGGGAATGCGATTTTTGCAAAATGTTCGATTTTCTTGGATTTTCAAAAAATCATATCTCGAAAACTAAAAGAGATAAATCAAAACGGGTGCCAGATTATTGATGCGCGTGGTTTGGAGCGTCAAATATCCGAAAATGAAGCGATTCTATTTTTTAAAGTTTTGAAATTTGTTCGAAAAATTTCGTAAGGGGGTACCACAGGAAAATATCGGAAAAGTGAAAGCCACTCAATTTCTATGAAAGTAAGCCACAAGATGGAGAAAATTACGGGGAATCGAATGGCGCAAAGCGCAGTTTGTTATCTCGAACGGTTTTCTAGATATTCGCAGAAAACTGGTCGGGGAATGCGATTTTTGCAAAATGTTCGATTTTCTTCCATTTTCAAAAACTCATATCTCAAAAACTAAAAGAGATAAATCAAAACGGGTGCCAGATTATTGATGCGCGTGATTTGGAGCGTCAAATATCCGAAAATGAAGCGATTCTATTTTTTAAAGTTTTGCAATTTGTTCGAAAAATTTCGTAAGGGGGTACCATAGGAAAATATCGGAATAGTGAAAGCCACCCAATTTCTATGAAAGTAAGCCACAAGATGGAGAAAATTATGGGGAATCGAATGGCGCAAAGCGCAGTTTGATATCTCGAACGGTTTTCTAGATATTCGCAGAAAACTGGTCGGGGAATGCGATTTTTGCAAAATGTTCGATTTTCTTCGATTTTCAAAAAATCATATCTCGAAAACTAAAAGAGATAAATCAAAACGGGTGCCAGATTATTGATGCGCGTGGTTGGGAGCGTCAAATATCCGAAAATGAAGCGATTCTATTTTTTAAAGTTTTGCAATTTGTTCGAAAAATTTCGTAAGGGGGTACCATAGGAAAATATCGGAAAAGTGAAAGCCACTCAATTTCTATGAAAGTAAGCCACAAGATGGAGAAAATTACGGGGAATTGAATGGCGCAAAGCGCAGTTTGATATCTCGAACGGTTTTCTAGATATTCGCAGAAAACTGGTCGGGGAATGCGATTTTTGCAAAATGTTCGATTTTCTTCCATTTTCAAAAACTCATATCTCGAAAACTAAAAGAGATAAATCAAAACGGGTGCCAGATTATTGATGCGCGTGGTTTGGAGCGTCAAATATCCGAAAATGAAGCGATTCTATTTTTTAAAGTTTTGAAATTTGTTCGAAAAATTTCGTAAGGGGGTACCATAGGAAAATATCGGAAAAGTGAAAGCCACCCAATTTCTATGAAAGTAAGCCACAAGATGGAGAAAATTATGGGGAATCGAATGGCGCAAAGCGCAGTTTGATATCTCGAACGGTTTTCTAGATATTCGCAGAAAACTGGTCGGGGAATGCGATTTTTGCAAAATGTTCGATTTTCTTCCATTTTCAAAAACTCATATCTCGAAAACTAAAAGAGATAAATCAAAACGGGTGCCAGATTATTGATGCGCGTGGTTTGGAGCGTCAAATATCCGAAAATGAAGCGATTCTATTTTTTAAAGTTTTGAAATTTGTTCGAAAAATTTCGTAAGGGGGTACCATAGGAAAATATCGGAAAAGTGAAAGCCACCCAATTTCTATGAAAGTAAGCCACAAGATGGAGAAAATTATGGGGAATCGAATGGCGCAAAGCGCAGTTTGATATCTCGAACGGTTTTCTAGATATTCGCAGAAAACTGGTCGGGGAATGCGATTTTTGCAAAATGTTCGATTTTCTTCCATTTTCAAAAACTCATATCTCGAAAACTAAAAGAGATAAATCAAAACGGGTGCCAGATTATTGATGCGCGTGGTTTGGAGCGTCAAATATCCGAAAATGAAGCGATTCTATTTTTTAAAGTTTTGAAATTTGTTCGAAAAATTTCGTAAGGGGGTACCATAGGAAAATATCGGAAAAGTGAAAGCCACCCAATTTCTATGAAAGTAAGCCACAAGATGGAGAAAATTATGGGGAATCGAATGGCGCAAAGCGCAGTTTGATATCTCGAACGGTTTTCTAGATATTCGCAGAAAACTGGTCGGGGAATGCGATTTTTGCAAAATGTTCGATTTTCTTCCATTTTCAAAAACTCATATCTCGAAAACTAAAAGAGATAAATCAAAACGGGTGCCAGATTATTGATGCGCGTGGTTTGGAGCGTCAAATATCCGAAAATGAAGCGATTCTATTTTTTAAAGTTTTGAAATTTGTTCGAAAAATTTCGTAAGGGGGTACCATAGGAAAATATCGGAAATGTGAAAGCCACCCAATTTCTATGAAAGTAAGCCACAAGATGGAGAAAATTATGGGGAATCGAATGGCGCAAAGCGCAGTTTGATATCTCGAACGGTTTTCTAGATATTCGCAGAAAACTGGTCGGGGAATGCGATTTTTGCAAAATGTTCGATTTTCTTCGATTTTCAAAAAATCATATCTCGAAAACTAAAAGAGATAAATCAAAACGGGTGCCAGATTATTGATGCGCGTGGTTTGGAGCGTCAAATATCCGAAAATGAAGCGATTCTATTTTTTAAAGTTTTGCAATTTGTTCGAAAAATTTCGTAAGGGGGTACCATAGGAAAATATCGGAAAAGTGAAAGCCACTCAATTTCTATGAAAGTAAGCCACAAGATGGAGAAAATTACGGGGAATCGAATGGCGCAAAGCGCAGTTTGATATCTCGAACGGTTTTCTAGATATTCGCAGAAAACTGGTCGGGGAATGCGATTTTTGCAAAATGTTCGATTTTCTTCCATTTTCAAAAACTCATATCTCGAAAACAAAAAGAGATAAATCAAAACGGGTGCCAGATTATTGATGCGCGTGGTTTGGAGCGTCAAATATCCGAAAATGAAGCGATTCTATTTTTTAAAGTTTTGAAATTTGTTCGAAAAATTTCGTAAGGGGGTACCATAGGAAAATATCGGAAAAGTGAAAGCCACCCAATTTCTATGAAAGTAAGCCACAAGATGGAGAAAATTATGGGGAATCGAATGGCGCAAAGCGCAGTTTGATATCTCGAACGGTTTTCTAGATATTCGCAGAAAACTGGTCGGGGAATGCGATTTTTGCAAAATGTTCGATTTTCTTGGATTTTCAAAAAATCATATCTCGAAAACTAAAAGAGATAAATCAAAACGGGTGCCAGATTATTGATGCGCGTGGTTTGGAGCGTCAAATATCCGAAAATGAAGCGATTCTATTTTTTAAAGTTTTGAAATTTGTTCGAAAAATTTCGTAAGGGGGTACCATAGGAAAATATCGGAAAAGTGAAAGCCACTCAATTTCTATGAAAGTAAGCCGCAAGATGGAGAAAATTACGGGGAATCGAATGGCGCAAAGCGCAGTTTGATATCTCGAACGGTTTTCTAGATATTCGCAGAAAACTGGTCGGGGAATGCGATTTTTGCAAAATGTTCGATTTTCTTCGATTTTCAAAAACTCATATCTCGAAAACTAAAAGAGATAAATCAAAACGGGTGCCAGATTATTGATGCGCGTGGTTTGGAGCGTCAAATATCCGAAAATGAAGCGATTCTATTTTTTAAAGTTATGCAATTTGTTCGAAAAATTTCGTAAGGGG
>JARFXV010000796.1:0-57500 GCA_031761425.1 Cosmopolites sordidus
ATATATATATATATATATATATATTAGGGTGGTCATTAAAAATTAATTTTTTTCGACGCCCCAAAAAAACCTTCCTTTTGATGAAAAAAAATACTAATTTTTTAAACAAAAATAACACTTGCCTCAAGACGATCTAAGTTCATTTTTTGTTAAAATCGTAGTTTTTTGTATGTATCTCTTACAGTATACGTATTTGAGAAAAAAAAAATATATATATGTATGTGTATGTGTGTGTATATATATATATATATATATATATATATATATATATATATATATATATATATATATATATATATATATCATCATCATCATCAGCCCGTATCGATCCACTGCAGGATGAAGGCCTCTTCAGCATGCTTCCAACCTTCACGGTCCTGGGCCTTCCTCTGCCACTCGGGTCCAATATACTTAACGATGTCATCAGTCCATCGTGCTTTCGGTCTTCTTCGCGGACGTTTGCGATCAAGTGGTATCCACTCCAGGATTGCCTTGGTCCATCTGTCGTCCCATCGCCTCGCTATATGGCCTGCCCATCTCCATTTCAACTGTTTTACTCTTCCAATGATGTCACAGACTTTTGTTTGTTCCCTGATCCATGCGCAGGACTTTCTGTCTCGTCTTGTAATGCCAAGCATACATCTTTCCATCCCCCTCTGTGCCACCCGAAGTTTTTGAATTGATTGCGATGTGAGTGTCCAGGTTTCACTTCCGTATGTCATAACGGGTAGAACGCACTGATCGAATACTTTTCTTTTCAGGCAAAGTGGGAGTCTGCTCTTAAACACTATGTTGAGCCTACCAAATGCCTGCCAGCCACATTTAACACGCCGTTCCACCTCCCGGGCGGTATTCCCCTCCATGGAAATCCTCTGCCCAAGATATACAAAGCTGTCCACAATCTCTAAATCCCTTCCTAAAACTGAAATTCTTCTGTCCTGAGCGAAGTTATTGAACATAACCTGACTCTTTTTTAGGTTTATTTTCAAGCCAAATGGTTCGCCAGCCCTTTGCAGTTCTTGTATGCGTCTTTGCAGCTCCTCTGGGTCTTGTGAAATGAGAATAATATCATCTGCAAATCTAAGATGGTTTAAGTTTGCACCATTGATCTTTACCCCATCCTGTTCCCAATCCAGTTTACGGAATACTTCTTCAAGGCCAGCCGAGAAAAGAATAGGCGATATTGCGTCACCCTGCCGTACACCTCGTTCTATATTAATTCCCACTTCAAGATCATCAAGGTGAATTGTGGCTGTAGCTCCATCATATATCGATTCTAATAGGTTTACATAGGCTCTCTCTACACCTTGGCTAAGCAGTGCATCCATTATCGCATGCTTTGAGATGGAATCAAATGCTTTTTCGTAGTCGATAAAAGCCAAGCACAGTGGCATGGTGTATTCGTTGTGCCTTTCTATGACCTGCTGTACAACCTGGATGTGATCCATTGTACTGAATCCACTTCTGAATCCTGCTTGTTCTCTTGGTTGTGCGTCATTCAGTTTTTTTTAATATTCTTTTAGAAATTATCTTAGTGAAAACTTTGTACATCACTGATAGGAGGCTTATTGGACGGTAGTTCTTTAAATCTTCCTGTGCTCCTTTTTTATGTAAAAGGATCACTTCTGCATTTTTCCATAAGTCAGGTACTTTTTGTTCTTTGAGGCATTTTGAGTATAATTTTGCCAGTGTTTTATGTAACGTCCGACCACCAGCTTTTAGCATTTCGACAGTTACACTATCCTTTCCTGGAGCCTTGCCGTTCTTCATCAATTCTATAGCATTTGTTACTTCCTCCACTAGGATATCTGGTATTATATATTGTTCTTCCGTGGGTATCGCTGTCCCTGACTGGCTCTGATCTTCATATAACTGGGAATAAAACCTTCTGACAATCTCTAACATTTGGGTACGCGTCCTGCACACTGTGCCATCCTCACGCTTTAAAGCATATATTTGCGTTCTTTTGTTTCTCAGCTTCTGTTTAGCTTTGTTAATTCCTTTGTTTTCTTCCAGGGTTTTTTTGCACTAGCTGCATATTGAATCGGCGCGTGTCCTCTCTGATACGTTTTCTTATAGTTTTGCAGAGCTCAGTGTACTCGACCCTGCCAAAAGGACTATCTGCATTTCTCATTGCTCGCCGTTTCTTCATTAAATCAATGGTCTCACTGGAGATTTTTGTTTGTTTGAGACATTTTTCCTCTGGTGCTATTGAAGCAGCCGTTTGAAGTACATTGTTGGCGATTTCTTCATATTGAACTGATATTTCCACCTCCTCTGGATCTTGTAACGCAGAAAACCGGTTTGACAAAGCAATCTCAAAATCGCTTCCTCTCTCCAGCAGTTTTCCAGAATCCACCTTGCCCTTCTTTGATCTTACCATTTTTTCGCGCTCTTTTCGACAGTCAATCCGAACCCTTGCTCGTACAATTCGGTGGTCACTTCCAACATTAAAATTGTTAAGGACTGTACAATTGGTAAATATTGTTTTATCGTTGGTCATGATGTAGTCAATTTCGCTTGTGAGCCCAGATGGACTTTTCCATGTCCATTTTCTGCTGATATTTTTCTTATAGAATGAATTCATAATATATAGTTCTTGTCCTTCAGCAAAATCAACTAATCTGTCACCTCTATTGTCTCGCTCACCAGTTCCATATGGGCCATAAATATATATATATATATATATATATATATATATATATATATATATATATATATATATATATATATATATATATATATATATATATATAAAATATAAATATATATATATATAATAATAAAATAAATATATAAATAAATAAAATATATATATATATAATATATATATATATATATATATATATATATATATATATATATATATATATATATATATATATATATAAATATAAAATATAAATATATATATATATAATATATATATATATATATATATATATATATATATATATATATATATATATATATATATATATATATATATATATATATATATATATATATATAAAATATAAATATATATATATATATATATATATATATATATATATATATATATAAAATATATATATATATATATATATATATATATATATATATATATATATATATATATATATATATAAAATATAAATATATATAAGCAATTTTATTATTAGGAAATTAAATTCTCTACAAAAAATGTTCTTTCCATTTTTTTCATAAAATTCATATTTATGAAGATATTTTCAATAATAAATTCACTAACTTCATATAGCCAACACTTTCAGGCCTACAAACGTCATTTTTTCTGAAATATATATATTTTTTTTACTTAAGTGGAATTATATATTATACTATACGGCACCAAATCTGGTGAATATAGTGTTTGTGGAATGATATTTGTTTGATTTGATTTCGGAAAATTTATGAATTATTGTGGTGTGCGATGATGCGTTATTGTGATGCAAAAATCATGAATTGTTTTACCACAGTAATATCTAGGATGTCTCTAATACAGATCCTTGATGTTGGTAATGCAGTACAAAATTCTTGATGTTGGTAATGCTTTCTTCATTAATTGACGTAGAAGATCTTCCAAAGTTTATCTTCGACTATTTCTCCATCATTACTATAGTCCTTGTACGAGGGTTGCTATTTAGGATTAATAAATAAAAACAAATATTTATCATTGAAAATGGTTGTATTGTTTTTCAAAATATGGGAACAACAAACATTTTGAATTGTACGTTCTACGATTCTCTAGTGGTACTGTAGAGAATTGTATTGTACCATTTAGAATTGTACGTTCTACGATTCTCTAGTGGTACTGGCCACATGCCCATTCATCCCAAAAAACACACAACAGGTTCATTTTGAAAGACCCATACAGTTCCATATTCAGAGCTTGCCAACAGTTTTAAAGGATGTTCCTCTTATCATAAGATGGGAAATATGGTTTTGAGAAGGTATACCTACACATTTCGAAATTGGCGTCCGGAATGTTATAAGCAACAATTATCGATGATGGATTGATGGTGGTCGTTCTGTTGAATGGTCACCTAGATCAGTGTTCTGCAAAGTATGTGCCGCGGTACACTGGTGTATCGTGATCATTAGTTGGTGACAACTTTTGTAAGAAAGTTATGAAGATCATCTGAGATCAGCTGAGAGTTATACGAGCGAGGCGCTTTGTTGCGCGAGGAGCGGGACAGCCTCACCCGCGCCTCGCGCACAAGCTATTGCCACACCCATGCGCGTGTCGATGTTACATTGTGACGCTGTGCCCCGCTTAGTCGATATTGTTGCGCGTTAGTAATTAACAGGCTAGTTTGTGATTGTGTCGTCGTACAAATAAATAAAGTAATAGAAAATAGATCATAATACCTGAAAATAATAGCTAAATTCGCGAATATAATGGAAAAAAAGCAGAGTCAACGAAGAAATTACGTAAACTTGTTAATCGAAAATATGTTGAAAGCTATGTAAGTTATGGAAGACGAATCATGCCCAATCTCAAAAAGTCTTGTTTATAGAGAAACTTTGGGTAGTAATTCGATGGTGCTCAGTAAACTATTACGACATTTAAATACTAAACACCCATCGGTAGCTCAAAAAGACAAAGCCTTTTTTCAACGTGTGAAAGACCAGTTTAAGAAACTCTCATGAGTTCGTATTTCAAAACATCAGGCAAAGCGCAAAAAGTAAGCTACGTGATCGCTAATATGCAAGTTATATCCAAAAAGCCTCATTCTCTCGCTAAAAAGCTAAGATTAGCTAAGAAGCCGCCAAGGAAATTAAAAAATATCCGCGTCAGCAGATACGATCTCACATCGCATTAATGATTTTTCTAGCGACATTAAATCAACGTTAATTGAAAAATAAAGGCTTATTGGAGTTTTTGCGCTACAGCTCGACGAGTCTACTGATATCAGTGGTCACGCGCATCTCATCTCAAATGTAAGGTACATTGACGGATATGAAATAAAAGAGGACTTTTTATTTTGTCTGCCACTGCCTGGTTTTACCACTGGAGAACAAATATTCAGAGTAACAGACTAGTACTTCAGTGAGCATAATTTGGAATGGTACAACTACATAAGCATTTGCATAGGCGGAGCAGTAGCTATGACGGGAAAAATTAGGGGATTTATACCGAGGGCTTCTGAAAAAACCCTTATTTTAATCTTTCTTTTGCTTTTTACACAGGGAAGCACTGATGTCGAAGCATCTGCCTGATGAATTATTGTTTGTTCTAGTCGTCAAAAATCGTCAAAATTGTCAACTACATGAAGTCGCGACCGCTGAACTCTCGTCTGTTTAATGAAGTGTGTCAGAAAATGGGAGCAAAGCATCAGTCACTTCTGTTTTATACAGAAGTACGATGGCTTTCTCGAGGAAAAGTGCTTTCTCGAATTTACGACCTAAAAAATGAGACCCAGACGTTTTTAAAGGCTCAGAGTTCAGATTTTACTTCTCTATTTAAAAAAGAAGAATGGATAGCAAAAGTTGCATATCTGGCGGATATTGGCCAGATATTCGCTCATTTGAATGAGCTCAACAAGAAAATGCAAGCCAGAGATTTCTCCAAATATGACCTGCATCCTATACTGGGTACGAAATCCATTATCAAATAGCATTTCCTTTGGACCCTTACCTATAGAGGAGCAGGAAGAATTCATGGAGCTAAAAACTGATCGGACATTAAAACTAAAATTTTCCGAAACAGAGCGGGCACATTTTTGGCTGCATATAAAATATGAGTATCCACTGCTTTCAAAGCGTGCAGTTGCAGTTCTCTTACCATTTGCCGATCACTTATTTATACGAATTGGCGTTTTCAACTCTCACTATGATTAAATCAAAAAATAAGAGAACGCCTGAAGACGATCGACGAAGAGATCAGATTGCTCAAAATTTTGATCACCTGTACTCAGTTAAGCAGGCTCACATTTCTCATTAAACATCTTTTTATATTTTATATTATATATATTTTATATTATATATATATATATATATATATATATATATATATATATATATATATATATATATATATATATATATATATATATATATGTTTTAATAATAAATTAATATTAAATAAACATTGTTTTTTCTTTGGTGTAACTCTAAAATTTCTTAATTTGGTTGGTGTACCTTGAACACAAAAAGTTTGCGGAACACTGACTTAGATCATCTGATCTATAATTATCTTGTTTTTTATTTCTAGGGGTAAATGAAAAATTTAGTGTACGCACAAGTTTCAAATACCAGAGAGCAATTATTGGAGCGTATAGAGCCGGCTGCCCATGAAAACAACACAAACATACGAACACAAGTTTATATTCAGCAAAGAGGATGGCATGTTTAAAAAATCAATAATTAAAAATTACTATTAAGATAAGCTTTTATTTTGTTTACGAATTTAAATGTGATTAACGTTTATAATGTTAACAGCTTATTACTTTAGTTTTGTGTTTTTTAATCTTCAAATTAAATCTAGTTTATGCTCCCATTTTGAACATAATGATACGGAATACCCTATACAAGACACAAGAAAAAATATAAAATTGAGAAATTGCTTTCAGTGCAAGCTTGCGAAGATCTTATTAATTATCTATTGGCAGATGCGAAACCCAACTTGTATAACACTCTTCTAAAGGGTCTTTCACATTGAGCGGCTTTTTAATTCTTGAATAAAACACAGAATTTGCGTTGATTTCAAAAAATAATTTATTGATAATTGAAGCATAATATATAACATTTAATGACCACCTCTTGCAGCTCTACAAACGTCTACTGTTTTATCAAAATTTTGAATGATATTTTGACATAACCGTGGCTCTATCTCACCAAGGACTTGAATAACTTCATCCTTTAGTTCAGGAATTCTTATAGATCTGGCTTTTCACGTAATCCCAAAAAAAATAGTCCAACAGTGTCAAATCATATGATCTTGAGAATGTGTGTCAAATGTGTGTGGTGGCCAATTAACATCACTGTTTCTTGCAATAACTCGCCCAGGAATTTTTTCTCTCAATAAATCAATTGTTTTATTAGCAGAGTGAGGTGTAGCGCCATCCTGTTGGAATCACATATCCTCCAGATCGATATTATTCAATTTAGCCCACAAAAATCCAGTTATCATCTCACGATATCGAACACCATTTGCAGTTACAGCTTCACCAGCAGCATTCTGAAAGAAATATGGCCATATTACACGTCCTGACCCTAAAGCACACCAAACAGTAACTCGTTTATGATGTAAAGGTTTCTCATGAATCAATCGTGAATTTTCCTCATCCCAAATACGACAATTTTGTTCATTAACAAAGCCACCGATTTCAAAATGTGCTTTATTTGAAAAGATGATTTTGTGAGAAAAATCATCGGTTTGTTCTTTGATCCAAGTGATAAATGCACGACGTATTGAATGACCCAGTGGCTTTAGTCACTGTGTTATTTGCACCTTATATGCCTTCAGAACTAAATCCTTTCGTAAAATACGCCATGTAGATTCACTGAGTCCAAATTGTTGTGTCAGCAACACTTTCACGTATCAAATCAATATGCTCTTGTGAACGACCATTACGGCTATATATTACTATTCTTCTATCTTCCACCGAACCAGTTTCTCAAAATTTTTGAACAATTTGATTGAGAGTGGTTTCAGAAAATTATGCAAATATTAAATATCGTAATTTTCTAAAAAACATTTTTCACTGAATGCCCATTTTCATAAAATAATTCAACAATTTTCACGCATTGTTACATTTTGTACAACTCCATTTTTATAAATGTCATACATTACACTTCTGAAATGAGACTAGACCTAAGCAAATTCCAAACGCCACCTGTGTTTTATTCAAGAATTTAAAAGAAAAACCTTTCAATTTGAAAGACCGGGTTATAACGCTCTTATATGAGTAATTCTTTATACAGTCCCCTGCATCATTCTACATGATCCTTTCAAATTATTTGAAATCCAAAGAAATGTTCATCTTTAATTTGCTGAATAACAGAATAACTTAATATTTTATAAAAATAAGCAAAAAAATATATCGCTATATTTTAGAGATATCATTATTTTTAACGAATTTAATTCATATTTAATTACGTATTATATCTGAACAACTTCAAAAATATTTAAAATCATTGAATACAATTCTTATTATCAATTAGAATTTACCAAATACAAAACGTTTTTTATTTCTAAAAGTTCTGCAAAAGACTACCTGAACGAAAATAAATTCAAAACAATATAATTTAATGTATAAAGATTTATTCGAATTTGAAAGAAGTACAATCGCAAATAATTATACTTAGGTATAATAATAAGTTATAGAAATGAAAAAAGATGCATACTTAATTAACTGTATATTTAATATGTGCTTAAGGTATTTTGTTTACAACTTTCATTGGAAATAACTTGAAATACACTTAAGTACAAATTAAAGAAAAAACAGTCTTTATATCTAAGTTGTTTTTTTAACATAAACAACAAACAACATATATTAACTAAAAAAAGTGATTATTTCTGATGATGATGATTGTTTCTTTAATTCTTCCTTTAGCTATAATCAATATTTTTCTTTACAAAAACAAATATTTCAGAAAAATTATTTTAGATCATATCTGATATTATAAATTTTATTTGTTTTTGCTAAATGACATAAGATAATGATGTGTGTTTCAAAACATACTCGAGAAATAAAATTCTTATACTAAACTTGGAGTATGAAAAATATATCAAAACACAATTGTTAAAAGCCAGTAAATTGTATTTTATATCTTAAAAGGTTGATAAACTTCGTATAAGGTATCGTGAGTCTTTTATTAACAAATATGCTGTCCAGAATCTAAATCACATACCAGGTGTGACAATTAATCATTCTTAAAAGTTAATGATTATAAAAAAAAATTAAAAGGTTATAAAATGATGCGTAAAATCAGGTTTCTGAAAAATTTGCATTCGAAAATTATTTTATTCTGATGAAACAGAAGAGAGTTCCTATCTTACCTGATCATATTTTTTGTTACTTTGTAATTCTTTATGCAAAGTTATTACTGCTTTGTATGTACTTTACCGACGAAAAACTGATTCAGGTGTCTTTTAAATCTCTCTTCATCAGTGATGGTTTCCTGTTCAGAAAATTCTGCAGATATTCTATCCAAGACTTAGCACTTTCCTAGGATTGAACGAGGCAAACCTCTGGATTCAAAGAGGTAAATTATTGTATGGTTTTTTTAAATAGATTTAAACTAGCTAAAAGCTGTTTCGGTCTGTTTTAGGGAAAATATATTTTTCATTTAGTAGGCTATGAAACAATGGATGACAGATGAAGTATTTAGTTACACTTGACAACTGTCAACGTCAATTTGGAAATTTTAATTTGTGAATTGGAAATGAGTTTTATATGGAATTAATATAAATTTAACTGAAAGAGAAATAATTGAAATACTAACAATTGTTGGATGCGGTGACAGAAAACCCATTATGCTGAAGTTTGTCGAGTATTTAATGAAGTACATTCGAATAAAAACATCACTAAGTCAAGAGTTTCAAAAACGGTGAAAAGATTCGATGATACAGCAATATTAAAAGTCGTCCAAAATTAGGAAGACAAAAACAAAAACTAATAACGAAAATTCATTGAATGTTTTAATTGATGTAGTAAACAATGGTAAGGTTGGTTGCTGCGCCTCCATAATCTTTTACACATTACGTTAGTCTAGATCATGTTAAATGAAATTAGCGTTCCATAAAATTAGCATTGAATGTCAAATAAACTGCCGGGTAACTTTCGGAAACAATCAAGGGTGCCGATCTCTGGACTGTAATAAAATTTTGAGCAATTTACTATAGACACACCAAGAAATCCTGCCTTCAAATCTTAGTGGTATACCCCGAGCCCTGCAGTCCAAGTACTTGGATGTTCGAAAGGCAGCTAACAGCGGAGGGTAAGGACGAACCTCCGGCCCCTATTAACTGGAACCCGTTGGTTAAGATATGGTAAAACCTAGATAAGAGTCCCCGGTTCTCCGGGATGGGTGAGTTGGAAGAGGGTTTAGAAGTCCCCCTCGGAAAACAATATGTGTTCAGTCATGGGTCGCCTGCATCCAATTTGTTTTGATGCGTTTTAGGTCATCAATCCAACTGGTCCGATCTAGGTCTCCGTTCGAGTATTCGTTTTGTTCACCTGTCATAAACTGCTCGCGCAACATGACCCGCCCAGTTGCACTTCAACGTCGCTATTCTTTCTACGGAATCAATCACTTTTGTCATCAACTCCCAGCATAGTCCGTTCCATCGCTAGTTGTGTCACCTGTATTTTTCTAATTGTCTGTTTTGTCATTGTTAAAGTCTCTACACCATATGTGAGAACTGGGAGGACACACTGATCGAAAATTTGTCGTCTCAAACAAACTGGCAACTCTGACTTTAGTATATTTCTAAAGATATTTTTTTCCGATTTCCGAAAGTAGCCCACGTAAGTCCGATTCTTTTAAAGATTTTTCGAGTTTAATTTTGTACTTAAAGTATGTAGTTTCCTATACTCTGATGGTATCGATATAGACGCCCCCGCCGAGTACCAGGTTTATCATAATTTAGGTTTTTGTGAAGTTGATTACACTAAAGAAAGAATTAATCACCAAAAGAGTGTGTTATAGATATTCAATAATTTACCACCTCTCTCATTTATCTGTCTGTTAAACCAAGATATAATTCAACATGACTACAACAATGCTGTTCCTACAAAGCTAGAACTTTGTTATCGAATGAGAGAATGACTGAACTGGAGGACGAACTAACATTTGGAGTATGGAACATAAAACCATTACATCAACCAGGAGCTCCTCGCTTCAACAAATAAGAAAATACGATCGGGTTATAGTAGCACTCCAAGAGATGGATCATATATCGTGTGCTATTAAATACAGGATCTTTAGTTTTGGGGGACTTTAATACCCACATTGGCAATAGTAGGCAAGTGCAGTAAACATGATAACACAAACGACAATGGGAAAATGGCAATACAATTAAGTTTATTTGTTTAAACCGATTAACGATGCTTAACTCTAAGATAGTAGCAAAAATACACGGTAAAATTTGATATCGGAGAAGGCTTGTAAGCCCTGTTTAAGATATTACTAAACAAATTTATCAGCGAAAAATAAATATACTTAAATGGAAGAATTATATACATAGAAAAACAGATAGTGGGTATGTATACAACCTAAACATATTAACAATCTCGAAAAGATCGTTAAGAGAGACATAAAAATGACATAAAGATGAAATCCAAAAGAACTGGTCTAGAAACAAATATAGAAAAAATAAAGACGTTGAAAAAGAGAACTAATCCGAGAAGAAAACAGAACTGGATAATCTGCGTAGACAATATTGAAGCTGTTAAGGAGTTTACTCTTCTGGGAAGCAAATTAGATGGAAACAACAACATCAAAGGAAATCAAAAATTGTAGTATGAAGGGTAACAAAGCTATTTACTTACTGTAGTCTGCCCTAAGATCTAAATGTATACAAAGGGACAAAAAAGCCAAGATTTAAAAAACACTCACTCACACTAGTCACTTTTAGTTGCGAAAATTTTAGCTGCAAAATGTGGAGAACGGAAGAAATGCTTACATTATTTGAAAGAAGAACACTCATGAATTTTTGGTGTTGTGAATGTTAATGGAAATTGGAGGATCAGATTCCAACTCAAGCAGTAATACAGAGATCTGGATATTAAAGACTATGTAAGAGTTCGACGACTCCGATGGGCGGGATACACGTCATGGATTCCAGAAAATCGAATACCAAGGAGGGGTAAATAGTGGGTAACAGAAAGAGAGGTAAACCAAAACACGGTGATAGGACAATATAAGAAAAGATGCTAAAGAACTAGTGCATCAAAAACTGGCAATGGGCTGATGGATATCGATCCGGATAGAAGCGCGAAGGTTGCAGAAAATCAACGAACACTGACGGGCTATAGTATTACTGGAAGAAGAAGAAGAAGAAGAAGAAGAAGAATATTCTATTACACAAAATCGATAATATAACCTTCAAAGTATTGCATTTTGTTCAAAGTAGTTAGATGGCTCATTAATACCATTTCTACACTAAAAGTTCGGTATCATTTTAGACCGCGTGTTTATTTTAAGACTTGCTTCCATATCCTTTAATCCAAGTTTAAACCCATAAAATAAGCATGGTCAAATTACACGCGATGCAAAAAAGCCAAAGCTCCTTATTGGCGGGAGAAACGTTCCGTAAATATACCGCGAATACGGAAACCGCGAATATGGAATGGTAATTTGTACGGAACAGGGGCGGCTCCTGAGGGAGGGCGTTGGGGCGCCGCTCCTCTAGCATTTATCACAGTGAACAATTTTTCAAAGCAAAACACCATATTTTATTTCTATTCAGTTTTCTTCCTTTAACTCTTTTTCCTGGTTCACCTCCTGTATAGTATTTCAATAGCACGGAAAGTAAAAAGGAAGAAGGGAAAAGCAGAAAAAAATCTTCAGCAGCACTATCTTCTTCTACGCCCTCCCACTTTAAAAACCCACGAACCGCCACCGGTACGGGATTATAGGGGATATGTACCAAGGTTACAAAATAAAAAGAGAAAATATAAAATAAAAGCAATTTAATGAGAAATGTTTTAACAATATTAATAATTATTATCAGGCTTAGGCAATGGTTTAAATAATTTATTATTTTTTTCTTGTTTTACCGCTTTTAAAAGGTTTTTCAATTCGGATTGATATTTGGCCGTGACATGAACAATTTGCATTTTAAAAACAAGACTTCTTTCCATATACGGATCAGTTTTTATGTAGTAATCACAAATCAAAAGTTTAATGTCACCTTTTTTAAGCTCGTTAAGGCTTCCTCTTCAATGGAATGGGGATTTCCACCAAGTCGGTTTCACTCAAATCTTTATCTTGCGATTCAAGAAATTCTTGAGTGTCACTTTATTCTATCTGTTCGAAACCAACTCGTCCTACGCCATTCGCAACTTGAGCAATATTTTCAGTTAATGGTTGAATTTGCACGGATTCTTCATTATTACCGATAGTTAAATCAGACCACCGTTTTTTCTACCATGATTTCAATGTACGCAAAACGTCCCTCCTTAAGCTCTTGCAATGAAATCAAAGGATCAAATTTTTTCCAGCATTGCATAACATTCATATCAGAATCACATTACATAGTGTCCAGTATGATTTTAAAGGTTTGTCTAATGTAATAGAACTTAAAGACCTGGATTATTCCTTGGTCTATAGGTTGGAGTAAAGTCATCGTGTTAGGGAGCAAAAATATCACCTTTATATGTGGATGCATAGCTTCAATCTTACGAGGGTGACCTGGGGCATTGTTCAAAACTAGAACTGCCTTGAAATATAAATTCTTTTTGTTTAAATACCTTTTGACTTCGGGAGCAAAAGCTGTCCTTGTTTTGATTTTTTAAAGCACGAGGATTTAGCGATCTGTAAAACATAAGTGGCATAATTAAACAATTTCTTGATGCACTAGAACAGAGCAGCAGTGTAACTCTCTTTTGCTGCTTTTGTTAAAACCAGAAGCGGATTTTTCACTTTTGGATATAAAAGTTTTGTTTGGCATTCTTTTTCTAAACATGGCAGTTTCGTCTGCATTATACACTTGTTCAGGTTTTGTATCCACCATCAGCAATTAACTTTCAAAATTCTTCTGGATATGTTGCTACTGCTGAAGTGTCTGCAGATGCAGCTTCTCCAAATTTTTTTATGTTAAGCAGTGATTTTTCACCTTAAACTTATTAAACCAACCTTTTGATGCTTTAAATCCCATATCCGTATTTTCATCGGGAGTTTCTTTAAAATGTGCATATAAACGTTTAGCTTTCTCAAGAATTATAGCACCACATTATAGTGACACATAGCTTCCATTTTTTTCAATTGCTGGATCACGAAAAATTTTTGCTTATAGTGAGGTTGAAGCTGTAGAATTTCTTATGTTGTCTTCTGATTTCTTGACTGGTCGTACAGTTGATTCATTGACGTTAAAAAAACGTGATATGGATGCAACGACTCGACAAGGCGTAAACGGTCAAGCATTTTTTATTTATTCCTTAAGCGGCAACATGACTTTTTTTCCGTGTAGTAACTAATTTTCCTTTGCTTTTACTCGACATTTTAAATCGCGAACAAAGCAGAAGAGACATGTGCTATTCCCTCGAAATTATTGCGATTGTCAAGTTGAACCAATAAAACAAAAGATTCGGTACCGATTGTGCGAAGGCGGCTTTTATCAAAAATCATAACGTCACGCGTAATCCGAGGCGCGTACGGCGGAGGCGACTTATTTGTCAAAGAACTTTCGGCCAAGCGGCAATAAGGCTTGTTTGTTTATAAATATTTTGATATTTGTTTGTTTTAACAGCTAACTGGTAAATAAATGTATATTATTCTAAAAATACAATATGTATCATTAGTTTTTGGATCCGCGAATAAAAAAAAAATCAGCAGCGAATACAAGAAGTTTCTCCCAATTTTTTTAATCCGTGAATAATTAAAACGCGAATAACGGAACCGTTAATAAGGAGCTTTGACTGTAGTAGAGATAATCTAAACTGTTTTCATTTACATGTTAAACGTGAATCTGACAAGTATAAACAAGATATTCTTTTTATTAAAGAAATAATATAATGTGTCAACCTTATAAACATAATATAATTTAAAATAAAATAGATTATTCATTCTAAAACTTATAAGCAGTTTTTTTTTAATTTCTTCGTATTTAATATATAACATCACCTGACAGGTAAGTTCCAAATATAAAACAGAAAACTTAATCATTTTATTAATCATATAGTATTTTGTTGGCTAAATTAAAGTACACATATATTTTTCTTATTTTAAAATTTAAACTTAAAGTAATACAGGAAACATTTTTTTATTATTGCAGATAGAAAATAATTCATTGCAATGACATCTACCAACGGCTCGGCTTGCAGCAGCAGTCAGAATGGAAAAAAGAACAAATGTAGTCAGGTACTGCAAAGAACTTGGGACCATTTAGATGATATCGATGTTCCAGGAACGCCAAAAACTCCTAGAACGTCAACAACTCCAGGTAAAAAATATTATATATTTAAATTTTAAAATTGACATTGAATGATTAAATTTAAGATACAGGGGTGGTATATCTACCGACAAATGGAAAAAAAGTGGAATTATTATTTACTCATATTACTGTAGAAATAATTTCAAGCGTTTGTCTTGCTTCGTTTAAGATATATTAGTAATGTCTGAATTATTGTGGCGTGTTCATATATTTTTTTCCTTTATTTGGGTTTTTCGCCACTATCTAAAACTCAAGAAATATCAAAAATACCTGTTCTTATGTAAAGAAAGAATCATTGGGTAAAAATAAAATTCCAAACGGAGACAAATTTCTCAGTGATTGTTTTTTGTAATAAATTTGCCTAACGAACAAAATTTTAAAGATATAAAAATGTTATAATAAAATTTACAAACTTTTAACGTTAACGTTTTGGAGGGTACTCGCCCCCCGTTTTCAAAACTAAACTAAAAAATAAATTATATTAATTTGTAATATATAAAGTAACGAGTGAAAGTAAATATTTTTTTTTTCACTAAATATAACGAGTAAAATATATATAAAATATAACTAAATATAACGAGTGAAAGTAAATATATTTACTTTCACTCGTTACTTTATATATTACAAATTAATATAATTTATTTTTTAGTTTAGTTTTGAAAACGGGGGCAGAGTACCCTCCGACACGTTAACGTTAAAAGTTTGTAATTTTTTTTATAACATTTTTATATCTTTAAAATTTTGTTCGTTAGGCAAATTTATTACAAAAAAGAATCACTGAGAAATTTGTCTCCGTTTGGTATTTTGTTTTTACCCAGTAATTCTTTCTTTACATAAGAACAGGTATTTTTGATATTTTTTGAGTTTTAGACAATGGCGAAAAACCCAAATAAAGGAAAAAAAAGATATATTAGGTTAATAAATAGTGGTCTTATATATGTATATACACTTATTTTATTTCAAAAGTAGCCATCCTCATTATTTCTTCTAGCAATGAAAATTAGCTCTATATAAAAAAAAAAACATTTCGAGGGGGAAGTTCAAAACCAATGTCCAGTATATTTTATGTTTCACCTCCGGCCACCAATAACTAAAAATGTGAAATAGCAACCTCTATCTTGTAATATATCATTTTAGCGGTCTTGAAAATCCTAATTAAACTGCATTTAGAAAACTGAAATTCGTTGATAAATAAGTTTTATTTAAAGTTTTTAACGGAATCGCAACATTGTGTTTAAAATGTTTTTTTTATTTTTTTTTTACGCACATCATTTTTCTTTTCTTAATATAAAAAGTAAGATAACCGACTTTTTATTTTAAGTCGTCGCTCATTTGCCTTTTAATGAGCACCTTATTCCTCATTGCAACTAAAATTAACAACATTTTTATGATGCCGATTTTCAACTGTTTGTTTTGTGTACTGTAGTGGTGTCAGTTGCAGTGACAGTGACAGAATTTAACGATGTATACTTTACAAGAGAAAATTGAAATTATTTATATTTGCGGTACTGAAGATAAGTGTGCTCGCAGAACAGCCCGACTTTTTAAAGAAAGACATCCGGATAAAAACGTAGAACATCAACATGTAATAAAACTTGTTCAAAAATTTGAAGCGATGGCGTCCGTGTATAACAAAGTGAATAAGCTGCCGAGAGTTATTAATAAACCCACATAGATTGAAATTTTAGGTCATTGCACTGTTGCTTCAATTATTTCAATTCCAAAAGTCACTAAGTTAACAAATATCAAACATTGGTTCTATACACAAAATTTTAAAACAAAACAAGTCCTTTTTTTACAAATTTAGTATTATTCAGCAGCTCTGCAAAGATGATTATGAGAGAAGGATTCAGTGAAGGATTTGTGATATAATGACTGGGCGAATCCAAAATGGTCCGAATTTAATAAAGACTATTTGTTTCAGTGATGCAGCAACTTTTTTTAATGGCTTTGTATATAAATATAACTGTAAATATTGGGACAATAGGAAACCACATATGTTTCGAGAGGGTCATACGGAGTTTTTCCAAAAGATTAACGTGTGGGCTGGAATTCCGGGGAATGAAATAATAGGTAAATAGAAAATTTAGCATGTGAATTGTATTTAAACTTATTGGAAAACGAAATCGATCCACTCATAACACAGTCGTTAGAAAACCAAATCGATGATGAAGAAAACCCACTGATGGATGAACAAAATGTATGCTTTCAAAATGACGCCACACCACCACACTAGGTATTACATGTTCGACAATTCTGAAAAATGGATAGGCAGAACAGGCGCTGTGAAATAGCAGGCGAGATCTCCAAATATAACGCCACTGAATTTGTTTCTTTGGGGTTATCTAAAGACAGTTGTATACAAAAAAAAGGTTACAAAATAAAATTGTTTCATTAGTTAATTTTTGTGTTTTATTTTTAAAAAAATCACTCGTAAAATGCTGTTTACAGCCATCGATTGTAATACACTATTATTTTTTCCTCTATTACGAAAACGAACCAGCGGATTTCAGTTTTAAAAAACGTGGTTTAATTAGGATTTTCAAGGCCTTTAAAATGATCTGTCACAAGATAGAGATTGCCATTTAATATTTTTAGTTACAGATGGCTGGAGGTAAGGATGTGAAACATAACATTAGTTTTGAACTTCCCCCTCGATATTTAAATTGACATGTTTTTTGTTTAGAGCTAATTTGCATTGCTAAAAAAATAATAAAGGTGGCTACTAATAACTTTGTTGTTTCTCAAGTATGATTCGTTAGATGGTGTGCTGCGAAGTTTCAAAGACGTGCTTTTAGTGGCATCTTTGTAAAGTAAAGTTTTGGGGTTAGAGGCGCATCAGCAACTGAGAAGGCTATTTAGCGACTGGACCTACAACTTAACGTGGGTTCCGAACCACGGTCATCAGCTACCGAAAACCCCGGTCAGCACCCCCCTCAGGCTATCAACCCTTGGTTTTGTGCCTAACCGAAAGTATCTCGAGAAGCCTACCGACTGGTGAGTGACCAACGTAGAAAACCTCTCAGAAGGCATCCGGCCTTACCCAGCCTCGAACTGACGTGACTGAGGGGTGATTCCTTGTCAGATTTTACACTCTTACCTAGAAACATTCACAAGAATTTAGAAAAACTTTTTTGCCTAGTACGGGATTCGAACCCGCTCCACATTAACTGCAGTAACGTAAGGCTGATGCCTTAGACACCACAGCTAATGTGGCTCCTTGGCATCTTTGTGATTGAATAAAGCAAACAATGTTTGACATTTTCTGACAGGTCTGTTCAAGTTTTGAAAAAGTTCCCGTCCAATTGTGTCCAAGTCTGAAACAACCCCTGATAACTACTCAAAAATTGTTGTCGCTCATTTTCAAAATGCACTAGAAAACAAAATTAATTGCTACGGACCACCAAGTGACTCGTACTCGAAAACACATTAAATGTTGTCATCTCACCCCTCCAAAGTGTTGCCAGATTGAACAATTCTTGACCTATCATCGAATCATGACAGCCAAAATTGTGCGCCATTCAAATCTTTAGGTCTTCTCTGGATGTTTCCATTGGTTTCTTTTTTGCGTGGTTGCTAGTATATAGCAGGTAAAATAGTGATAATAATGCGAGTAATGGGACTGATTTCTTATAATTTTTTAATCCATCTGAATTTATAATCCATTGTCTCCTCTAAAGTAGTTGGCTTGCTTCAACTGGTCGGTTATGCCCTTTTCAATGTTCCCCTATGCCCCAATAGGGTGTCGTTTGACGTGAATATTAAATCCTGGGAATAGGAAGAGGCACAAGGACTGAAGTCTGGTGAATAAGGGGGCTTCGAAGCCCCAGTGATAATTTTACTTGTAAAAAACTAGTCAATTGCTGCACAGTGATAGAGCACCCAGGCGTTTGGTCACACGAATGTTCGGTCTCTCACAAATGACCCTTGTCGCTTCTAGACCCTCTCGGCTAAAATACTGTTTTACCGTTTGGCACTGAAGTACACATTTCTTATGGGCGACCCCTGTATGTCCAAAAAACCATGTCAACATGATTTTGATTTGATTTACTCATTCATTAACCTTTGTGAAGTTGGAGACTACCATTACTGGCTCTAGCGCTTCGTTTCCAGGTCGCATTCAAGAATGCAAGACTCGTTACCAGTAATGCCACGTTTTAGAAAATGAGTGTCATTTTCAATCTGCCCCAAAAAATCAAGACATATTTTCCTCCTGTTGTCCTTTTGACCCTGCAAAAACTTTTTCGGAGCCATTTTTGAGCAGATTTTCTTGATTTTCTTCATAAAATCAGATGAACGGTTGTATGTGTCATATTTTACTCTTCTCCGATCATTCTGACTGTCAACCGATGATCAAAACTTACAAGATCCCAGATTATGTGTACATTTTTATCACTTGTTACAGTTGAAGGCCTTCCGCTACAAGGTTCATCATCAATGAAGTCTCGGCTTCCTGAGAATGCTTTACACCATTTAAAAACTTGTCCTCTTGACAAAACACTGTTTCCGTAGGCCTGTTGAAGTTTTGCAAAAGTTTCCGTCACACTGTAACCAAATCTGAAACAAAATTTGATAGCCCAGCTTTGCTCGAAATTGTTGTCCCTCATTTTCAGAACGCGCTAGAAAAATCTGGTTTATTAATGGCATGCTTTCTCATCATTCCTTGGCCATTTTTTTTGTGATAAAAACTATAAACCAAAAAAGCTTTAATGAGTAATTTTGACAATTTTTTGAAAAATGTTAGTTTAAATCCTACATTGGAACTAAAATATTGCACTATATTAATAGAAATTGAACATAAAGATAGCACATATTTGAGTTTAAGATAGTTATGGACATCTGAGGATTAACCATAAACAATTTCATATGAAGAAGAGCAAGAATCATTAATATACACCATCATAATTGATTACACGACATAAAAGTTCGATTTAACGCCGATATGCTATAAGCAACTTTGTTATATTCATATATTAATCCATATTTATTAGATTATTTAACTTATAATTGATTCTAGAAAGGTAACTTGTTTCTTCAATGTCAAACATACGAGAACGATATTGATAGTGAAACGAAACATGGTGTATATTATTATATATCCATTAATATTTTAAAAAAATCAGGTTTGTGTTTTTCGATAAGTTGCTCTTTTCGAGATATTTAGTATATCGTAAAGTTTAATTTACTTTTACTAACTTGTTTCTTCTTTGTTGATTCAAAAAAAACTACTTCTGATCTAAGTAGGATGAATGACTTATCTTTAGACGCAATCTTTTCATCAACTAATTCCCGAACGTCTTTGCAAAAATTGCAAGTGCAATTCTTTCTCAAATCTTACAACATATTGTCTCACTGTCATAATGCTTATAGATGCCTCAAACAGTTGTTGTGCAGTTTTCTAATAAATCAAAATAATCCAGGAGTACATATTGAAAATATAACTTATAGCGTTCGAATCAATATCGAGTATTTTGAATATTTTAATTTACAAAACATCGGGTTGTCCGAAAAGTTTGTGGAGATTGTTTTTATTTTTTACTAGCTGACCCGACAGACGTTGTCCTGTCCAAATTTCAATAAATTCGTTTGTGATCGTTTTGTGAATTTGTAAAAAGCTATTGGAAATGTGAAAACAAAGAAAAAATGAAAAAAAAAACGTATTTCTGAGTGATCATTGTATCTATTAACGATTGTGGCCATGGATATTCAATTTGAGGATGAGTAAATTCAGAAGTATGCCAATGGGAAATTTTACACGCGAGATGAATTATATCGGCAGTACACCGCTGAAATGCTGGAAATGTTTGATGTGCCCGAACCACATTTGTTGCGCCAAATAAAGTGATTTGAAAGCAACTGTTGTATTTCTGGACTTGTGTCAGGAAATGTCTGGAATCTGTTTCTGTTCCAGAAACCAATGAGCGCAATTGTTCTAGTGACGTGACCAATGGCGCCAATTTGACTTTGCCAGTTGCGCAGCACAATCCAGGGATTTAATTTCTGTATTTCAATGCCTTAACATGTGGGCACACAACGTTCATCGATCCAATAGCAGGTCTGCACTGTAATCAATTGTCATATTGTAACGGAATGCAGCTCGACTATTCAACGCAACATTTGTTTGTCTTCTTACACGATTATTAAAATTCATTGTCGCGCGATTGATTTCTAGTACCCTTCTGATTGACGCAGGACTTCTGGGGGCAGCTGTTTCCAATGATATCAGTAACGGCTTAGCCATAAGCCCAGAGGCAAATGGGCGATTGGGAGGCAAATGCGATATTTAATTTAGGTACATGAATAAATGAAAAAGATGGTAATTTTTTATTTATAATCAAATTTTTAGTAGGAAAATTTAAAAATTGGTGGATAATAAGGAGTAATGCCTGCTTTTCAGGTTCCTGCCTGTTTCGCACAGGTTCATAGATTAATACCGCGCCACTAAATAATTGTTCACTTGGAACACGGGCTGGTGGAGGCGATAAATATATGCGTGCTATAGAAGATAGCATTTTTTAATTCACTACGATTAACACTCCACCAGTTATTCATTCAGATTCACTTATCATTTTTTTATTGCGATACAGGAGCAATTCCTTCTTAAGAAGAGCACCGGACCTACTATTGTCAGATGTTTTCTCTTGACTTTCATCTTCACTTGAAGAATCTAGCAGCATGGTAGATCACATAGCTTTAAACATGGTTTACTAGCCATAACGAACGTCCCTGATTATTCTGTAGTTTTTTTCCATAGAATCTCTCATTCTCATTCTTTTAGCTTTTTCGGAATTCGGAAAACCTGTAACGTCCTCATCAATGTTTTTCGTAAGTAAGAGGATCTGGTAAATAAATTGTTCTCTTCCAAAACAGAAAATTTGGCTGAAACTTCCATTTTCAGAGTCGTGACTGCCAGTCGAATTGGATCAGAAGCCTGTAATCTTGTTAAATAGTTATCCAGCTTTTTTATAAGCATTTGAATTACTGGAATCATAGATGATATGAACCCTCATATCAACAGACCTCATATATCAGACTCCTGAGAGCTGCTTAGTTCCCATGTGGCTTCTTCAAAAGGTTTCAATAACTCAACACAGCTCTATGGTTTTTCACTCTTCTGACGAAATTGGGCCAATGCCACTGTAATGTAAAGACCTAACGCATCTTTTACCTTTAAAAATCACTCAAACATGAATAAGGTACTATCCCATCGCGTTACACAATCTTGAAACACTCGAAGATGTGGTTGATTCAGTCTGTCTTAAACTTTTTGCAATTGTTTTTGAGCAATCCTAGAATGGTTAAAATGAGCCGAAATTATTTTTGTTTAATGTCTTTTAATTTTTGCTGCGATTGTAAACAACTACGAATAGCAAGCTGCATCTCGTTACCGTACAACCCAAATCATTTAATACTGCTAATTGCACAGCTCTTTTCATATTGGAGACCTCGTCTCGAATCATGCAATGCATTTGCTCTTTTGAAATATTCCATTCAATGAGCATTGTGTCGAATTATTCGGCAATTATGTCACCCTTGTGACGATCGTCAAAAGTCTCGCATTTTAATACAATTGATCATATATCAAAGTTTTCTGCTGTTCCGTGTCAAGTCAGGCTAAGCAAAGAAGCATTAGTAAATGACAAGTAATCAAATTTTTCAATCGATTCTTTAATTTTTTCACTAACATTTCCATACAGTTCCTTGCACACGAAATCAGTATAAAAGTTGCGCCCTCTTAAATTATATTTTGATGCTATTTCTTGTATCAGTCTGCGAAATCATATTCCTTCTACGAAATTAAACAGTAAATTTTGTGTTGCAATCATTTCTCCTATGAGTTTGTCATTTTTTTTCGAATTCGGATTGGTATTAGTATCCCTTTTTTTTCCTATTTGAACTACTTTTTCTAAAGAAAGCTGTTTTTTTGCTTTTTACATATACATAAATAAATCATAACTTGTTCTGGAAGCTAGAAACTGCGTAAAAAATATATTTAAAAAATCAAAACTATCGGATCAACATTTTTTAATTTAATACAAAATATCAAACTTGGGGCAGTTGAAGGGGGCAGCAGAAGTTTATTCGAGACCCTAATTTATGAAAGAAAAATACCATACGTAATTATATCCGGGTCGTACCTATTACCGACTTTAACTTTCCCGGGGCAAAGCTAACTAGCCACACGAGTTAAACCAAATGTATACTAATAATGTAGACTAATAAATTAATATTGTTAAAACTTACCTGATTCATCTTTTTCTTCTGCAACTGTTTTTCGTTATCTGAGCTTTGGAACAGACTAAACTGTTCTGGATGCATCGATTTCAGATGATTCTTCAAAGACGTAATTGTACAGCCCTTGCGAGAGTATGTTTTATTGTATATTTTACTGTGAAATTTATCTTGGTCCTGCTCATCTGGTTTAAAATAAGTCCAAATCACACTTTGCGTCGGTGGGGACATTGTAGATTCACTTGTCGAATAGATTATCGACGACGAAACACTCAAGCAATAATGTAAATTGTATATATTGTAATAATGTAAAACAAACGTGTTAGCTCTTGTCACTTGCGAGTGTGGGGAGTGACCGAAATCAAGATTCCTATTGGTTAATCAGTGAAGTATCACTCGCTGGCCCGTCCACAACTTCTCGTCGCAACATGCAACATCCGCATCCGCAAAAGCTTCGCATAGATTATTGCAGATGCTGATGCGGGTGTTAGAATTAATGCGGAAGTTCCACGATTGCAGATGCGGATGCGAATATCTGCAACATCCCTGATAGATACCACAATGCTCTCCTACTGAATCACGATATTGTGTTTGATAGATTCAATTAAATAATCATATATCTTTGAATGTTAATACGAATTGTAGGGTCCAGCACGATTCAGAAATTATTCCCCTCTATATTTATCTGTGTATTCTCTTCCCATCATATCGAATGTGGCAATCTGCCAATCTCAATATGCTTTTATTTACGACAGTCAGGATGTCTTTAATATATCCTACTTTTTATGTCTGACTGTTGATTAGATTGAAGTGCTATCCTTGAACATTATAGATAAAACTAATCCTAAACCCATCTTGCCCATGACCAATCGTCTACCAATTTCACGAAAACTTAAACACGAACAATTGCGTAGCGTGATGAATGAACTCGTGACAGTTGGGTACTTTTAACAGAACCACAAGTTTAGTACTTAGGTAAGTAGCATGGAAAAATAGCTCAGAACACATATGATACAACACACCAACCACAACCACAAAACATTTTAACCGTTTACTTGGTCACATATTTGTCTGTCGCTTACTCTAGAAAAAAGGAAACAGTGAATACAGTGCAGGGTGCTAGGCTCGGTGAATATGGAGGTGAATGATGAAGTAAAATAAAGGGTGTCCCAATAGGTAGTTCAGGATTTGCTTTTTAAATAAAACCAACAATTTTAGAAAAATAACATGCTTGTTTATTTTATCAAAAAGTAGGGCCATGGCCGTTCTGCCCTGTTAAAGCTAATTATAGTTATTTATATATATATATATATATATATATATATATATATATATATATATATATATATATATATATATATATATATACTTAATATTTAGTTATTGTTAAAGTTTTAAAGGAGCAAAAATTAATAAAGATATCACCAGAAACCAGAGGTAGCCTAAGAAAAACAAGCAAAATATTGGATAAATGTATTGTACGAGAGGCGTGGAAGAAAAAACCTATTTTCCACTTCGTTTGACATTAAACCAGTTATTATAAATAAAATTCTCCAAATATCCCCTCGGTTGTTTCTACAGATGGTCCATCTTTGACTGTAAAAGTAAAATTGTCAATAACAATTTGGCACAATTGCGGTTCAATTTCACCAATAACTTGAGGAATGGTTTGCTTGAGAACATTAATCGTCTGCGAATTGTTAGACTAGACTTTGTCCTTGAAGAAGCCCCACAGAAAAAAGTTCAAGGGGACAATATCCCAATTTCGTAATGAACCGACCCGGAAAGCATGTCCGTAACAAATCCAAAGTTTCCCTGACCGTTTGACACATGGTGCCATCTTGTTGAAAGAACACACTGTTAAGGTGCATATTATTCAATTGCATCACATTTCCGCTACTATTTACCGTTTTATCACAGTCATTTTCATAAAAAAAATGGCCCTATAACCCCTTCAGCACATAATGCACACCACACTGTGACTCGAAGGGGGTGTAAAGGTTTTTCTGCGATCACTCGAAGATTCTCACTTCCCTAAATCCCACAACTTTGCTTGTTCACATAACCTGTGAGATGAAAATGGGCTTTGTCGGAAAACAAAATTGCATTACAAAATTCTGTCATGTCTCTAATTTGATAAAATAAACAAACCTGTTTTTTATCTAAAATTATTGGTTTTATTTAAAAAAGGGAATCCCGAAGTACCTATTGGGACACCCTTTATAGCCCAACCAGGTCCTAATAGTTCCTTCCTGATTGTTAATGATTTATGAAGTCTGACGTTGTAAATATGAAAAGCAGCTTCTCTCTAATTTGTCAATTCTGGACTCCTTGAGTACTGATTGTTTTGGTTAATATCCCATTATATTAATGTTGTTGAACAAATCATCCTATTTGATGGTAATATTTCCTTACAAATTACATATCTAATGAAATAGAGCATCAGTTATTTGTGGTGCCTTTGTCGCCATTATTTTAATATACATTGTTGTTTTGATGGAATTAACTGAAAAATTGTTTAATTCAGCAATTAACAATAATTATTGTTTTAGGTCATGAAAATTGTACATTTCACCATGACCTAGAACTGGATCATAAACCGCCCACCAGAGAAGCCTTGATACCAGAAATGTCCAGATCCTATCGACTGCTCCTTGGATCGTTAGGAGAAAATCCAGATCGCCAAGGTCTACTAAAAACACCAGAACGTGCAGCGAAAGCGATGCTCTTCTTTACCAAGGGCTACGATCAGAACTTGGAAGGTAAGCCCGCTTATGATATGAATTCGAAACGACACGCCTTATCTATGTAAGTTAGAAAAACTACTAGGACGGACGAGGATTGTCAGAACGACGATTCATTTAACGAGACGTCGCTGAGAACACGATCCCAAAAAAAGAAAAAAATGAGAAAATAAGGCGATTTTCTTTCGTCGCGATGACACAGTATTGTTAAAGACGGAAAATTGGGGAGAAAGATTTCCGTTTCTATGGTAGCAGCACGTTAGTAGATATAAGACGACGAATCGATTAAATGTAGAATTTGAACTATATAATGCTATTAACTAAACAAAAAATAATGAAAATAAATTTCAAAAAATAAAAAACTCAATAAATAAGAGCTTGGTCACAAAAATATGAGTATTTAGAAATAGCACGCACAAAAAAAACAGTAGTATAACAAGGACAAACTAATCAAAATCAACTTATTATTTAATATTTTGTTTTTGTTTAATAGTTTGTTAATACTTTGTCTAGACATGGAGTCTATAAGATTGTGGCAAACTTCAACCGGGATGGAATATCAGATTTCTTGAACAGTCTTCCATAATTTTTTGGTATTTGAAGATTTTCTTAAAGTTACACACATCTTTAAAATTTCCCTCAAATGTTCTCTAGAATTCATGACGGTGACTGAGATCGCCAAGGTAAACAAACCATATTGTGGATATCCAACCAAGTTTTCACACTTTTAACGGTGTGTGGCATCATTGTCGTGCTGGAAATTCCACCATAATGGCATATGTTCTTCAATATAAGGCAACATAATATTCTGTAAGATGTTTAAGTAAATTTCTTTGGTAATGTTTTGTTTTTTTTCAATGAATTGAACCAACTCCAGCATTTAAAAATGAATCCCAAATTTTAATATTGCCACCACCATATTTGACGCAACCAATACCATTTTTTGGATTCAAATGTTCATTCACTCAATGTCGAACACGTACTCTTCCTTCATTACCAAATAAATTCATTATAGTTTCGCTGAAAAAAAGAACATTATCAACTATTTTCAACATTAGGGAACGATGTTCTCTATTTAAATTATTTCTTGCAAACTCCTTACGTTGTTTTAAATGTTTCTTATTCGAATAGGGAATTTTGCTTACAATTCTGCCAGTATAACCAAATTGTTGCAAACGTCTCCTAATATTTCTCGATGTGACTGGTAACTATAATTCCCGTTTGGTAACTGTCGAAATCAAAAAACGGATTTTTACACACTTCACGAATTGAACGAGGATTTTCTCGATTATAAGTTTTTCTTTTTCTACCCTGGTTTTTGCTCCATGTTTTTTTCTTTTAATATTTTTGAATCAACGCAATGAGATGTTTTCAAAGTTTAAGAAATACATTTTTAAGATTTTTTCTGTTTTCGCAATTGCAAAATTAGCCGGCGTTCTTCATCAGTACAATGTTTAGTACGACCCATTGTTTTTAGTTTTTAGTTTTAGATTTTAGAATGTTTGTATACACAGACAACTTACACTGACAACGCCAATCAAACAATAAAAACCAATTTCTGATAAAATGTGAGACAAAGTCAAGAATTTAGTACAACACTCTAATTTTTTGATCACATTATTTTTAAATGACATTTATTTTATTTTACGATTATTTTTTGTTTCAAATCTGTATCAAGACGGTGATTGACAAGAAAAGTTTTTTGTAGCAGTTGCATTTTATTTTAAGAAATCCAAGAAATTTTATTAATGAAAAAGCCTATTTTATGAATAGCACTCTTATTTTTTTTTTGCCATAACTGTATATCTGTCACTATATGAAGGTGGGTACTTTTGAAATAAAAACCCTGTATATATATATATATATATATATATATATATATATATATATATATATACATATATATATATATATATATATATATATATATATATATATATATATATATATATATATATATAACCAAATAACAAAGGGCACCCCCTCGATATCTAAATTAATTATCTAATTTTCATTGCTAAAAGAAATAATGAAGGTGACTACGTTTGAAATGAAAACCCTGTATATATATATATATATATATATATATATATATATATATATATATATATATATATATATATAGTTATGGCCAAAAAATAATGTAAAGTAAATTTCAAAAAATACATAACTTTAACATTTCCGCAGAAAACACCATTTTATTTTCCTTATATTTGACAATATCGCCAATTGTTAGGATTTTTCAGTTTTTTGTTTCATTGTTCTCTTACAGTATTATTAGAAAATAAAATATAATATTTTTATAACCTTATAAAAAAGAAAGAAGTTACACATTAATGTCGTTTAATGTCAAATCTGAAACTACTAGCACTCATTTTTCACACCATTATACCTTAACATATTTTAAACGATTCACGTCACATTAAGGAACACATTATTAATGGTTTTATTAAATTAAATCTTCAAAATTTCAATCATTTGAATCTATGAAAGCCTACGACGGTTCTAATCTATTTTCGTGAATAGGCCCAAAAATTTGTTGAAAAAGTCCTGGTACATTTTTAATCTGGTTGCTGTTTCTCCGTAAATAAGAAACATATTGTTATATTCGCGTACTGTACACAATTTTGGTTTTTAATGGAATTTAAATTCACACACTGAAATCATTTTTGTCAACCGGTATATAGGGGATTATCTCAATTAGTCAATACTACGTGGCCACTTCCATTTTTTAGCTGATGCATGTCATAGATATATATACATCACGATATATATAGATTACATCATGATCAACGATAAAACAATAGTTTGCAATTGTAGTGTCCAAGGGGAAAGTAGATTCTGAGAAATTGCTGGAGAGGGGCAGCGATTTTGAGATTGCTTTGTCGAACCACTTTGCTGTGTTAGAAGATGTGGAGGAGATGGAAATATCCGTTCAATATGAAGACATCATCAACAGTGTGCTTGAAACGGCTGCTTCAACAGCACCAGAAGAAAAATGTCTCTAACAGATAAAAATCTCCAGTGAGGTCATTGATTTAATGAAAAAATGACGGACAATGAGAAATGCAGAGTCCTTTTAGTAGTATCGAGTGCGCTGAGCTCTGCAAAACTATAAGAAAAAATCATCAAAGAAGAGACACGCCGATTTAATATGCAGCTAATGCAAAAAACTCTGGAAGAAAACAGGGGAATTAACAAAGCTAAATTGAAGCTGAGAAAGAATACTTTCTTTCGCAATTTATGCCTCAATGTGTGAGGATGGCACAGTGTGCAGGACGCGTATGAAAATGTTAGGTATCAGAAGATTTTACTCTCAGTTATATGAAGATTAGAATCAATCAAAGATAACAATATCAGAAGAACGGAAGAACAAATGCCAGATATCCTAGTTGAGAAAGCGACAAATACTATAGAATCGAACACAAATGGCAAGGCTCCAGGAAAGAACAGTGTAACTGTTGATGCTAAAGGATGCTAAAAACTGGTGGTCGGACTTTACATAAAACACTGGCAAAATTGTACTAAAAATGCCGCAAAGAACAATAAGTACCTGACTTATGAAAAAATGCAGAAGTGATGAGTGAGTCCAATAAGCCTCCTATCAGTAATGTACACAGCTTTCACTAAGGTAATATATAAAAGAATTTTAAGAAAATTAAATGACGCACAATCAAAAGAACAAGCAGGATTCCGAAGTACAACGGATCACATCCAGGTTGTACAGCAGACCATAGAAAGGCACAACGAATACACCATACCACTGTGCTTAGCTTTTATCGACTACGAAAAAACATTTAACTCAATCACAAAGCAGGCCATAATAGATGCATTGCTTAGCCAGGGGGTAGACAAAGCATATGTAAACCTATTAGGATCGATATATGATGGAACTACAGTGACAATTCAAGTTGATGATCTTGAAGTTGTGCAGTGTACGGCAGGGTGACACAATATCTCCTATTCTTTTGTCAGCCTGTCTTAGAGAAGTATTCCGTAATCTGGAAGGAAGATGTAAACGTCAATGGTGCAAACTTAAACCATCTTAAATTTACAGATGATATCGTTCTCCTTTCACAAGACCCAGAGGAGCTGCAAACGGCTTGCGAACCGTTTAGCTTAAAAATAAACCTGAAAAAGAGTCAGGTTATGTTTTTGATGAGGGCAGAAGAATTTCAGTTTTAGGAAGGGATTTGGATATATATATATATATATATATATATATATATATATATATATATATATATATATATATATACAGAGTATTTTAATAGAGGGGGGGATACCTTTCGGAAGGTGGAACAGCGTGTTAAATGTGGCTAGCAAGCATTTGGCAGACTCAACATGGTGTTTAAGATCAATTCTTCTGTTGGAACCTTTGGTGTGAAATACTAAACTTGAAGAGATTTACCACTAAACACCAAAACGCTTTTTTGAACTGCTCGACGCACGTTTCGCTAACCATGTTAGCATCATCAGGAGATGATTTAATCTATTTTTATTATTAATTATTAATCTATTTTTATTATTAATTAATATTAATTATTCTATTATTAATTAAATCATCTCCTGATGATGCTAACATGGTTAGCGAAACGTGCGTCCAGCAGTTCAAAAAAGCGTTTTGGTGTTTAGTGGTAAATCTCTTCAAGTTTAAAAGTGTTTAAGAGCAAAATCCCACTTTGCCTGAAAAGCAAAGTCTTTGATCAGTGTATCCTGCCCGTTATGACATACGGAAGTGAAACCTGTAGCACAGAAGGAATAGAAAGATGTATGCTTGACATTACAAGACGAGACAGAAAACCCTACACATGGATCAGGAAACAAACAAAAGTGTGTGACATCCTTGGAAGGGTAAAGCAATTGAAATGGAAATGGGCAGGCCATAGAGCGAGGCGATGAGACAATAGATGGACCTTGATTGATAGCAAACGTCCGCGAAGGAAACTGATTGATGACGTCGTTAAGTATATTGGACCCGAATAGCAGAGGAAAGCCCATGACCGTGAAAGTTGGAAGCAAGCATGCTGGAAGGGCCTTCATCCTGCTGTGGACCGACACGGGTTGATGATTATGATTATATATTTATATATCTATGATATATATATATATATATATATATATATATATATATATATATATATATATATATATATATATATATATATATATTATAGTTAAAAAAAAAACATGTTGTCAATGAATAAAGTAAGACTGTCAAAAAGGAAAAACTATCAAAAGCTTATCTCCTATGCATATTTTATATCTCCTATGCATATTTTGATGTTTCTACTATGGCTCCCATATAATGTTTACATGTTATCAGAAATATATAAAAACAAGGAATGTGGTTGCCCTATTTTGTTTGTTATAACTTCCAGCAGAAAAAAAAATTGATATTGCATTGTGACTTCAATCAAGTGGGTAGTTGTTGATCATTCTAAATGGCATAAAAATCATGAGTGTAAAATAACGAACCTTCCACATGGAACACAAAAGCAATATGTTTGAAAATACAAAATCTAAAGGCATCGAATTAAGAATTAAATGTAGACCTAAATCCACACATGATTATTGAATTATTGAATTATTAAATATCTAAATTTAAGGTTTAAATTATATATCACGTAAAATGTATTTGCTGCGCAACTATATTTCAATTGAATATTTTTATTTGAGTAAATCTGAAACCTGTTGTCTCAACATTCCCGGGATGATAAATTGTTCTTAATGGTTTCTCGGTTGAAGTGGGTCACCGTCTCCGACCACAAAAGGCGAACTGCTTTTAAGCTCAAACGGCGGAAAGACCGTCTTTCGGACTTAAGATATTCGGAAAATTACTTTTGCCACGGTCGAGAACATGGAAATTCGAGGAAATTGCCACAATGTGCTTATCGTGTCGCGCTCGTCGAGCCCCTGAACATAATTTTAGAAGGTGCTCTATGTTAAGAAGCGATTTAAGACCTGTTTGAGTATAATTTGTTACTGAAAATTAATAGAACAGTTTCTTTTGTCATAATTTGTTTACCAGTGTAATTTATTTTATTATCAAAGATAATAAAATAAATTACACTGGTAAACAGAAATTAATTTATTTTTTGTGATTTAAACAAAACATAATAGATCTTATGTAAAATTTGACTTAAGAATAAAAAATTACCTCATATTTTTCCCTCATAATTTTTTGGTACAAAATATTGCTACAAATTACAGCAATAAACGTATTATTATTAACCATAATCTCAACTTAGAATATTGTTGATCTTATCGATGATATTTTGTTTCTGGAAATTCTCTTATTACACAGGTCGACATGATTTTTGTATCATTAATGAGAATGCTTTTTTTGCGTTTTATTTAGGTAGTTATTAAAACACCTTTACACAGAAATAGCCTAGCACGTCCCATAATATATTATTTGTATCTCTCATTGAACTGGACAATGTAGGAATTGCCACAAGAGCGTAGAGAGGGTATTTCCATAGTATTCTAAGAACTTTTAAGAGCAATTTTATTGTTTTCTATAGTTTGGTTTGTTTCTATCTCGTTTAAGTCAAGTCGATTATATATAAAATGGCAACTTCTGTTCGTCGATTTTACAGAAATTCAGCGGATAAGTTTTGTTATATATGAGGACAATTTATTTTAAAGTCACAACCTAGATCTATATCCGGGGAAGTCAAAAAGCAAATATTTTTTTTAATGCCAAATTGGAAATCAAGATATAACTTGGGCTACTCATGTTTGCTGTGTGATTTGTCACGTAAATTTAGTGCAGTGGATGCATTGCAAGAAAAAACCTGTGCCGTTTGCTATTCCTAAGGTGTGGAGAGAACCTAACTAAAAGAAATATTTCTTCAATTAAGTAATTCAAAAAGAAGACATATTTACTGGGCCTCAAATAAGGAAGCTTTTAGGTGATTTCTGTTTTCAAAAAAAATTTCATGAAAAAGAATTGGCAGCTTGGAAGTGTTTAGTAAGTGAAAAGATTTCTCGGCAACAAAAAACTGTAACTACTTTTACTATAAAACTAAAACTAAAACTAAAAACGTCATAGATGAACTCTTGAAAGCCTATGAAATACTAAAGTGTCGCATGTTCTTAAAAATGCATTTTTTACACTTCCATTTGGATTATTTCGGAAAAATTTGGGTGCAGTAAGCAAAGAACAAGGAAAAAAGTTTCACCAGGACATCAGGATGATGGAACCAAGATACCAGAGACGCTATAATCCATCTATGTTAGGCGACTACTGTTGGTTTTTAAAAAGAGATGATGTTATAGAACACAAGAGTGAAAGTGCAAGTTTTTGTCACTGTATAACATCTCATGTAATATATTTTTATTCGCATAATCCTCAGTTATGCCTTTGCATAGATTTAACACGTTTCCCATATTTATATTAAATAAATATTAGATTGTAAAAATATCTCATCTCCTTTTTATTCCCCACCATCGACAATCTGTAACAAAAAAACTATACGTGTGATAATATAATATATATATATATATATATATATATATATATATATATATATATATATATATATATATATATATATAATTAGCTTATCATTTTCAGATTTAGGACTACAAAATATTTCATATACACCTATTTTCATCAATGTTACCTCAAAAAAGTTTAAATGACCTGTGTTATTGTTCAGCGAGAATCAGTACGTAAATTAAACTTATTTTTGTCTTGATATAATTTTTGCATTACAGAATTTTTTTTATGCAAGTAATGTTGACGTCACCTTGAAGGAGATTTTATTATTTTAATCGGAATGCTAGAAGTTCTAACTATGATTTTGATAGTTGTAAATCTCGAACTAAATCATGCTATGAAATGGGCTGTGAAATCAGATGCGGCTGATTTTTTTCGATTTCTAGTAGAAATTTTGTATGATCATTTAAAGAATCAGCGCATTCAAAGACCAAGGTTTTGATAATTTAAAACAGGAAGTTCATAGCTATTTTCGACGGGTCGTAAAACTGATGGTAAATCAGGATGCTACACAATATGTTTCACTATAATAGTGAGATACAAGATCTTTCGTTTTTCTCCAAATCATTGGCACTGAAACCCGCATTTTATGATTTGCGCCGTTCGACGCATTTTATGATTTGCGCCGTTCGACCGATCTGTTAACAATGTCAGACAAGTTTTACAACATAAAGGGTGATTTTTTAGTGTGTCCTAACTTTCGATAGTTCAATCATATCGCTGTTATGGATGTCAAATCATGATGACAAATGTCATCATGGCAATTATCATGACACATGAAATGGCTAGCAAATCACCATGGAATATATTAAAACATATTAAAACAAAAATAAGACTAAAAACTATGCGTTCCAAAGAAAACATCGCCTTTGTTGCTGGGGCTGTGTTGTTAAAGATCCAAATTTATTATTTCATCGCGGTTCTCAGAAAGTTGGGTATCGTTATTGGACCACGTTGATTATTTAATTCCGAATTTGAATTATATTGATCTGGAGGAGATGTGGTTCCAACAAGACGGCTCTACATTTCATATAGCCAACGCAAAAATTGATTTATTGAGGGAACAATTCGGTAAAAAATTATTTCAAGAAACGAACCTCTAAATTGGCCTCCAAGGACATGTGATTTAACGCCTTTATATTATTTTCTTTGGGGTTATCTTAAATATTTGGTCTAGGCCGCTAAGCCATATAGATCTAAAACTATAGATCCCTTGGAAGCCATCATAATTCGGACAATTGCGGACATAAGACCCCAATTGCTTGAAAAAGTGGTCGGAAATTGGATTAACAAAACGCGGTTTGTCAGAAGTAGGTAACTATCGGTACCGATTGCGCCCTGAAACCTAGACAACATGTTTCCCGGTGATTCTAGTTCTTCATCAGGATCTGATCCACAACTTTCTGAGAACACCAGTTGTGACCCAACATTTTTAACATTTACAGTGAACTTTACTTACTAACTCAGAGTAAATTAAATGATTTGGTACGTGACCTGGGATTGTCAAAAGAAAAATCGAAATTTCTTGGTTCCAGACCTCAACAGTAGAGTCTGTTAGATAAAAATGCTGTGTTGTGTTTCACTTTACCGAAAACGGAATGTAACATTTTCAATCTTTTGTAAAGTGAAAAGATCGTTGTGTATCTGTTGTGATATTGATGGTTTAATGAATGAACTTAATATAGAACATGTTAGTAGCAAATTTTCATAAATTAGTAGAAATAAAGCCTAAAAGCAGTCTTGTTTGATAATGGAAACGAAAACCCATCTATTCCTTTAGTCCATTCAGTGACAATGAAAGAAACCTATGACAACTTAACAACCATACTAAATCGCGTTAAATATGAACAGTATCAGTGGGATATTTGTGGAAATATAAAAGCTATAGGTATATTGCTAGGAGTCCAACGGGGTTTTACAAAGAATTGCTGTTTTTTATGTCTATGGGATAGTAGGGCTACAAAAGAATATTACAGTAACAAAAACTGCCCTCATAGAACTTCTTTTGAACCTGGTACTTCAAACATAAAATGTTAGTTAAAAACATAAAATAAAGCCATCCACAAAGAAGGTAATGGTTCCAATTACTTAAAATAAATGTTTCCTCAATTAAGTGATGCAAAACTAAAAGACATATTTATCGGACCTCAAATAAGGAAGCTTCTAGGTGATTTCCATTTTCAAGAAAAATTAAATGAAAATGAATTGGCAGCTTGGAAGTGCTTTGTATGTGTAGTGAAAGGATTTCTTAGCTAGTTATCTAATTTTGTCTTTGATGAAGTTAGAAATAATGCAAAATTTTGCAATAAATAATTTTTTCCCACGAAGCTCATTTCCGCCTGACATGTTATGTTAACAAGCAAAATTATAGGTTTTGAGGATGTGAAAATCCTCGAGTGATGGCAGAAGAACATTTATATCCTCTTCGAGTAACAATGTGATACGCATTGTAGGCTAGAAGGGCCATAAGGCATTTTTTCATAAAAATGATGATGGTGAAACGGTAAATGTTAATGGCAAACGCTACCAAAATATATTATAAAACTTTTTATGACCCCCAATTAGATAATATGCACCTTAACAATATGTTCGTTCAACAAGATGGCGCCACGTGTTATACAGCGAGGGAAACTTTGGTTTTATTATGGACACGTTTTGCAATCTAACACCCTCCACTTTTTTTTTGTCAAGCTCAAGGACAAAGTCTATTCTAACAATCTACGGTTGTGCCAATTTATTATTGGTAATTTTAAGCAAAGAAGGGTCATTTGTAGAAACAGCCGAGGGGGACATTTGGATAATATTATTTTTAAAACATAACTGCCATATTTCTGCATATACTTTTTGATAAAATAAACAAGCATGTTATTTTTCTAAAATTATTGGTTTAATTTAAAAAGGGAATCCCGAAGTATCTATTGGAACATATTCAATAAAGTTTGAAATGGTCATCTATTCCTGCCAGTCATTTTTGCTCAATCACCTCCATATTACAGGCATGGTCGATGCATAGTCCACGTATGGTGAATGCCCGAAAGCATATCAAACCAATTTTAGTTCTAGGAATAGTCAGAAATTACACGAAGCCAAATCAGATGATTATGGGGGAAAGTCAAGCACCGAGATACCCTTTTAGACAAGAAATCACCGTTAAAATTAAATTTTCAGACGTTCTTCATTAAAATGTAAAATACATTGAATTGGAATAATAGTGACAGTTTTAATCAACTTAAAACCAAATCTGAAATTGTTTTTTTAACCAACTATCAAAAGGTGCTCTCAAGTTTTCTATGAATTATAATATGAATACTATAATTATAATATATTATACTAGCATCTTGAAATTCCGAGATGATTCTAATGATTATAACGAAAGTTCAAACAGGCACCTTTTGCCATTAGAGAGAGTGTATGTACTCTCAAAGAGTTTTAAAAAAGCTATAAAATGATGAGAAATTTAATTCGAAAATATTTTTATACTGATGAAACAGAAGGCAGTTCCTATTAGTTAAAGTAAAAAAAATCGATCTGCATGAGATACGTACAGATTCAGCTCCCTCGCGCACCTTTAATGGTTTGTCTTTTAAAACCATAAACAACACTTCATTAATAATTTTTAGTATTGTGACATTTTTTTGATGCGTGTACGACCACATTAAATTTTTTTGTGATTTTTTTATTATTATAAAACATAAAAAAAAAGGAGCAGCCTTTTCTAACATACCGGCATAAATTTACCTGTCCTATAAATATATATATATATATATATATATATATATATATATATATATATATATATATATATATATATATATATATATATGTATATGTGTACATATATCATATTGTATCATCAGAAGCTAGAGGAGACAGCATCCAAGTTTGGTTTAAAAATCAATCAAAAGAAAAACAAAATTAATGATACTAGAAGGTACAAAAGGAAAGGTCTCAAAAATAGAAGTTGATACAGAAGTAGAAAGAATGCCTTTTGAAAGCATGGAAGAATTTGTCTATTTAGGAGTAAGGATAACAAGCGTGAAGAAGAGAAAGAAATAGGGCTAAAATTTATCAATGTTAACAGACGTGCAGGAGCCCTGAACTATCTAATAAGATCGAAATTCATATCCAGAAATACCAAATTAATTGGTATATTATATAAGACTTTATTGACACTAACTGCATTGTACGAATGTAAAACATGGGTACTACACAAGAAAGAAGAGAAACTGTTAAGATGGAAACCTATAATAATCGGAATAGAAGGAGGAAATAAAGTCGATTACTTGTGTATGAGAAGAAAGAATGGGGAAATTTATAATATTTTTAAAGATCGAAGGATAAATACGATAGAGAAATCGGGAAGGCTGCAGTCAAGTCAAGGGTCACATAGAGAGAATGGGAGAAAATAATACAGTGAGGAAGATTGCATGGAGAAGATCACAAACTGAAAGAAAGTAAGGAAGACAGCAAAAGCGACGGAAAGAGGATATCATAGAGGATCTAAAAGGCCAGAGGATGAAGGACTGGAAGATAATGACTACAGACAGGAAAACTTGAAGACGAATCACAAAGCTATTGACCTAATGGTCTGTAATATATATATATATATATATATATATATATATATATATATATATATATATATATATATATATATATATATATATATATATATATATATATTATATATATATATATATATATATATATATATATATATATATATATATATATATATATATATATATATAAATATACGAGGATATATTGTATATTTTTCTATATTCTACATACTTTTATCTAATTTTCAACATAATTTCCATTTTTGTTCAGACATTTGTCATACCGCTTAATAAGTTTTCGAATTCCGACGTCAAAGAAACCTGCCGCCCATGAGGAAGCCCAATCCATGACTGCATTGTTAACTTCTTCGTCGTCGTTGAACCATTGACCACCAAGGAACTCCTTTAAGTACCGTAACAAGTGAAAATCACTGGGTGTAAGGTCTGGACTGTAAGATGGATGATCCAGTTTTTCCCATCCAAAAGACCTGACTAGACCTTGTGTGTGTGCAGGAACATGTGTTCCTGCATTGCCCTGGAGCAACATCACACCGGAAAACAATAGGCCACGCCGCTTATTTTGTATGGCACGCCAGAGTCTCCTCAAGGTAATACAATATGCATCAGCATAGAATTGATTGTTGTATCGCTCGGCATAAAATCCACTAACAAAATTCCTTTCCTATCCCAAAAGACAGTTGCCATAATTTTTCATGCTGAAATTGTCTGTTTGGCTTTGACTCTGGTTGGGACGATGTATGTCGTCATCCCATTGACTGTAGCTTGGACTCATGAGTCATGTGAGACACCCAAGTCTCATCTCCTGTAACGACGTGATCTAATAATTAATCGCCTTCCTGATTATATCGAATCAAAAACGGTAAAAAAACACCGAGAACACATTGTTCGATAATTCAGTTTCCCTGAAGCAATGGTCTACAAAACTGTTTGAATCCTGTTGAAAATGCACTTGATAACTTTGAAATCGTGAATCATTGGTTCTCTCGAATTTTGTTGTCCACATCATGAACCAAATCTTCAGAAATCAGATAAGGTCGACTAGGACGTGGCTCATCATGCACATTAATCCGCCCCTCCTTGAACATTCTTATCCACTTTAGAACTCTTCTGTCACTCATAATATTATCACCGTAAATCCCACAAATCTGACGGTGAGTTTTTGCTGCGGTTTTCTTTTGTTTCTTGCACGCAAGAATCGAATTACAGATCGTACGTATTTCACAGTCATACCATTATCATCGTAATCCTCACAAATCTGACTACGAATTTCTGCTGCGGCCAAGTTTCTCAAGACTCGAATCTCACAGTAGGCGGGCGACTCAATTTCCTTAAACATTATAAACATCTACAGGTCAATACACAGACAGATGATATGGCTGCAAATGGCGTCTAAACGCAAGCAAAGCATGCTGAGGACAGACGCTCACGCGCACTACGACAATTGCGCGTCATTCTCATTTTCATTTACAAACGGACCTTATTCATAAAATCCCTCATATATATGCAAGAACTGTTGATCGAGTTCGACAACATACATTGGATCATTATAGGACTATGTGAAACACGAAGAATGGGCGAAGAGCTAATCAAATTGGAAACAACTGGTCACATACTTTACACTACGGGTACGAAGAATGGACGATGCGGTGGAATTGGATTCCTCATTAACCGAAAGTTAAAAGACAGTGTCGTAAAATTTGAAAGTATATCTGACCGACTAACCCAATGCATCATTAAACTGGATAAAAAGTTTAAGCTTCAAATCGCCCAAGCTTATGCACCATCTATAAACTATGGTGATGAAGAAATTGAGATATGTTATGATGATGTTGCCCAGCTTCTAGACAACGAGAAGTGCAAGTACAAAATTCTGATGGGTGACTTTAATGCTAGAATTGGAAAAACAAGAACAGGTGAAAATGCAACTGGCCCATATAGAAGTGGTGAGCGGGACAATCGAGGTCGACAAGAACTGTATATTATGAACTCGCTTTATAAGAAAAAAATCAGCAGAAAATGGTCATGGAAAAGTCCAACTGGTCTCACAAGTGAAATTGACTACATCATGTCAAACGATGAAACAATATTTTGTAATTGTACTGTCCTTAACCGTTTTAATGTCGAAAGTGACCATAGAATGGTATAAGCAAAGGTTATGAAAAACTGTCGAAGAGAACGTACAAGAATGGTAAGATCGAAGGAAGGCAAAGTAGATTAGGGAAATCTGCTTCAGAGGGGCAGTGACTTTTAGATTGCTTTGTCGAACCGCTTTGATGTGTTGCAAGACCCAGAGGCCATGGAAATAACAGAGCAGTATGAAAAAATAATCGACAATGTGCTTGAAACGGCTGCTGCAGTAGCACCAGCAGAAAAAAGTTTCAAAGAGTCAAAAATCTCCAATGAGATAATTAATTTAATGAAAAAGCGGCCTACAATGAGGAATGCAGGAAGTCCTTTTGGCAGAGTCGAGTACGTTGAACTTTGTAAAACTATAAGAAAACGTATTCGAGAAGAAATGCGTCGGTTGAATATGCAGCTAGTGCAAAAAACACTAGAGGAAAACAAGGGAATAAACAAAGCAAAACACAAGCTATAAAAGGACACAAGAGTATGCATTAATGTGTGAGGATGGCACAGTTTGCAGGGAACGTACGGAAATGGTAGCGGTTATCAGAAGATTTTATTCCAAGCTATATGAAGATCAGAACCAGTTAAAGAGAGCAAAACCCACGGAAGAGGAAATACCAGATATCCTGTTGCATGAAGTGTCAAATGCTATAGAAACGATGAAGAATGGAAAGACTCCAGGAAAGGACAGTGTGACAGTTGAGATGTTGAAAAAGCAAAGTGATTCTTCTTCATAAAAAAGGAACACAGGAGGATTTGAAAAGCTACCGCCCAATAAGCCTCCTGTCAGTATTGAACAAGGTTTTCACCAAGATAATATCTAAAAGAATACTGAGAACACTGAATGACGCACAACCAAGAGAACAGGCAGGATTCAGAAGTGGATTTAGTACAATGGATCACAATCCAGGTTGTCCAACAGGCCACAGAAAGGCACAATTCACCATGTCACCTTGCTGGGCTTTTATTGACTATGAAAAGGCATTTTACTCAATATCAAAGCAAGCCATAATGGATAAATAACCAAACCAATATAGATAAAAATAGACAGATCCTATGTAAACCTACTAAGATCCATGAATGATGAAGCTACAGCGACTGTTCACATTGATCATCTTGAAGTTAAAGTCAATATAGAACGAAGTGTACAGCAGGGTGACTCAATACCAACTGTTTTTTTCTCAGCCTGCCTTGAATAGGTATTCCATAATCTGGATTGGGAACAGGATGGGATAAAAATTAATGGTGCATACTTCAGCCACCTTAGATTTGCTGATGATATCGTTCTCTTGTCACAAAACCCAGATAAACTACAAAAACACATACAAGAACTGCAGAAGGAGGGAGAACCATTTGGCTTGAAAATAAACCTGAAAAAAAGTCTGGTTATGTTTAACAAATTTATTGAAAACAGAAGAATATCTATTTTAGGAAGCGACTTAGAGGTGGTGGACCACTACATATATCTTGGGCAAGGAATTTCAATGGAAGATGATGCCGCCCAGGAAGTGGAACGGCGCGTTAAGTGTGGCTGGCAGGTATTTGGCAGGCTCAACATGGTGTTGAAGAATAAACTCCCACTGTGTCTGAAGAGAAAAGGTTTTTGGTCAGTGCGTGCTGCCTGTTTTGACATACGGAAGTGAAACATCGACACTCATATCACAATCAATTCAAAGACTTCGCGTCCATGAAGAAGACCTAAAACACGATGGATCGATGACATCATGAAGTATATTGGACCCGAATGGCAGAGGAAAGCTCAGGACCGCGCGAATTGGAAGCATGCTGGGGAGGCCTTCATCCTGCAGTGAACCGATAATGGCTGAATGATGAAATGAACATTTTGTTAGGTGTTTGAACATGTGTTGTTAGGTGATGGCGAAAGTATAGGTTGTTGACTGTGGATAGAATCTCCCTATTCTTGATGAGAGAGCATGTGTCGGTACCCTGACGAGCCCGAACATCAAGAAGCGAAACATATGTTCTCCAGTTGAAGGGATGGGTGGGACTTGTCCCCAGTCAAACACCTAATGAAATGTTCATTTAGGTTGCTGTGTGTTCCACATGAAATTGTGGAACCTAGCGGTTGGGTGTAGGTGACACTCAGCTACTGTTGTCTCACTGGATGCTGTCCAAAGAAATCTAACATTTCATATATGCGGCATCTGATGGGAAGTCGGCGAAAATATAGGTTATTGACTGTGAATAGATTTTTCCGTAATCTTGACGGGAGAGTAAGCCTGAACATCAAGAGGCGAAACATATGTTCTCCAGTTGAAGGGCTGAGTGGGGCTCGTCCCCACTCAAACACCTAACAAAATATTCATTTAGTCTGAAGTGTTTGAAGACTTCAGATAAGCATTGAGAATACCAAGTGTATATATAGTGTATGTATATATATATATATATATATATATATATATATATATATATATATATATATATATATATATATATATATATATATATTTATATATATATATATATATATATATATATATATATATATATATATATATATATATATATATATAATATATATATATATATATATATATATATATATATATATATATATATATATATATATAAATATATATATATATATAAATATATATATATTTAAATATTACAGGTACACACTTATTACAGGTTTATAGGACAGGCATAAATTTACCTGTCCTATAAATATATATATAAATATAAATATATATATATATATATATATATATATATATATATATATATATATATATATATATATATATATATATATATATATATATATATATATATATATATATATATATAGAAAAGCTAAAGCCATCGTTTATATTATTTGTTGACCGATAGACCTCTAAGAAGAAATTCATTCAAAACCACGTCGTGAAAGGAACAAGAATTATTCAACGTGATAACAATAATGAAAGCTATTTGTTAAAAAAAATATATTATCTTGCCTAAAAAATACTTCTATTAAACAGAAAATGAGATTCAGTGAAAACCACCAAATGTAATCAATCTGATCATCGTATTTGGACCATTTCATCACATTTATCACGAAGAATCTCGGAATTAAAGGGAAAAGAATGCTCGATCGATCCTCATGGAATTTCAAATGAACGAAAAAGCGCTTTTGTATCCGCTAGTTTTATTCTTCACGGAAATATCAAGTCTACTAACAGATTAAACTACCTAAAATTGAATAAAAAAGCATTTTTGTTTTTTATATTTGGATAGTTACAAAGTTTATTAGCAGATTTGTGACAAAGGATTTTAATTATTTAATGATTTTATTAGGAAAACTGAGTTTGTAATGAGTGTTCTTAAGTTTTTCGTTATTCTTCAATTTTATTGATGCCTTCTTTTATTCGATTTACTAAATAAAAACATCATCTTTCTGTTTATTTGCAATATATATTAATACATATGAAATGTTACATATATTAATTTTTATTTTATTTATGGAAATGTCTGCTCAGCAATTACAATTGTTCTACAAGACAGTGTTGTAATGGAAGTTTTAACATTAACAAATCTATTCTAAAACATATCTTGAGGTAGTTTCCTGTTCAGTCTTGTATATAAGTTTATGCCTCCTAGTTGATAATGTTCACTGCTGGGAGATTGCTCTAGCCTCTGATGAAAGATGATCGTTTTTTAATAAAATCTGACACTGTTAGTAGACCGAGTTCTTGGTACAATTGCCGGTTGATTACATACCATTTCGGCATTCACAGCTATTCATAATATTTTGATTTGAAGAACCTGTATTTTGTTTACATTGGTAGGCGATGCGTTGCCTCAGATAATGCATAAGAATTAACAGCCGAATTAGTGATTTATATAGCAATAAGGTACATTCTGTTTTTAATGAGGATCTTCTGTTGATAAGCGGGTAGAGTTGAGAGAGTCTGACATACTCTTCCTTGAGTTTGCTAATTATGTAAATTCTCCACGTTAATCTGGTATCCAGGTATACACCCAGATATCTAACATATTATTCGTTTGTTTTCCAAGCGATTGGGTGTTGATTTATGTAGATTATTGGAGGGTTATTGATTCTGTTTAGAGTAAAAATTTTTGCTGCGCATTTGTCTATATTAATTTCATTTATGGAGCCATTTTACAATGGTATTTGTAGCTGCTTGAATATTAGTTACCGCAAGTTCAAGATTTTATTCTTTGATTAGAATAGTTGTGTCATCTGCCAACATAATGAGAAAGGCTTCTATTTTTGATATGTCGTATGTGTACAGATGAAAAAGAATTGGACCAAGTACACTCCCCTGTGGCATGCCGGTTTTGAACAAATATTAATAATGGGGGTAAGGCAAAATGATAGGACACTTATTTATTTTGTAAATACGGTCAGGTTACACAACTCAAAAAAAAAAAAATTGTCCTTACAATCTCTATGAATTTTCGTACTTTAGAATACACAATTTAAGAATTAAATCATAAGTTTATCAAATTGACTCTATTTTATGTTATTAAACTACAGGGTGTCAAAAAAAATGTATACACAGTTTGACTGGTTCTAAAATCAGTAATTATTTTCATACAGTTTACTTTATGGTAAAAAAGCAAAAGGAACAGCCTTTACCTTGACTAACACTAATTTTCAAACTGCTGTGGTCCAGGCATTACTGCCAACGAGAAGTAATGGAATCGCAAAAATCGAGAATCATTTCCGTTGGTATTTGTCCGCATTCCCTTTCAATCGCTACTCTTAATTCATTAACTCTTGCCGGTTTTGTCTTATAAACCGTGCCTTTAATGTATTCCCATAAAAATAAGTCGAGCGGCGTAAGGTCAGGTGAACCAATCAGGTGAATCCATCTGTTAGAGTCTCGTTAGGATACACCCTTACGTCATGATGATAATGAGGAGATTCACCATACTGATGAACATGTTCCATTTTGCAGATAAGCCACACCATACTGTGACTCCTGGCAAATTAACATGATGTTCTTCAGTAAGGTATGGATTCTCAGGTGCCCAATAAGTGCAGTTTTGGCGGTTAATTGAACTGAAAACTCCGAAATTCTCTCCTGAACTGTCTTTGGACTTCGACCTCATTTTCATATTTCTAGTAACACTTAACATAAATTTCCGTTGCTCAAAAGTAAGTCTGGTAGCAGCCATTTTTTTTTAAATTAGATCAATTTGAAAAATAACGCAGCATAAGTAAATTTTCAGAAAATAAAGGGTGTATACATTTTTTGGGACACCCTGTATATCTACAAGGCGTAATAATGTTCAAATTTTTAAACTTAGTCACAAGTTAGAACGCGATTAACCGGCATTAATTTTGTGCATCTGCACATCACGCGTCTATCCACGTGACCTTAGTTTTCCTTACGCCCCTCACCCCGCGTAACAGGCCTAAACCTTCAGTTTTTTGACAAGGTTGATAGACGCACAACGTGCAATTTGGTAAGTTACTGACACATTATGTGTAAAATTTAATCAATATTTTGTTTATTGATTTTATAATACAAATTGTCTATAGAATAATGAATTTTTCGTGAACGAAATGCCGATATCAATCGAATATATTTTGCTACATCTGTGGTGTGTATGCAACAGTAAAACCAAAACAAAATATCACCGACTTCGAGAAACAAGTTTAAGCCGCTTATTTCGGACGACAAAATGAAAAACAAGGTAAATCATCAAAGTCAAACAAAGTAAGTCATTAACAAAGTAAGAATCTTTGCGCTTGTGGAAGAAATGAGAACGCTCAGGGATAAATTTCGGAATTCCTATGATCTGGAGGGAGCCCAGAAATCATTTCAATGATTACTACTTTTGCGCAGTAGACGTTAAAAGCTTCAGTCGGCTTAAAAATAGGCAATATCCAGATTTGGAATCTGTAACAATCCCTGTTTTTTTTACAACGGAGAACTTCCTCCGCCTATTTACGCCTCACAGCTTATGCGTATGCCTTCAGAAGCAACAGCGTTTTCGAACTCGCATTGTTCCATACGATTTATAAGTACACGTGGAAGTGAATATGTCGAAGACCTAACGTCACACTCTGAAAATGAACCCAGAAATTTAATACAAGATCTGAATTTATCAAAACAGGCGTGGGAACTGTTAGCGTCAAGGCTAAAGGAAAATAATTTATTCCAACCAGAAGTTCAATTCTTCTACTGGAACCTTCGGTATGAAACACTAAACTTGAAGAGATTTACTACAAAACACCAAATCACTTTTTTAAATTTCCCGACGCACGTTAAAAAAGTCTTTTCGAGTTCAGCCGGAAGTATTAACAACAGCTTGTAGAACTAGGGAAAATAAGATTTTACCATCTTTTAGTGAGGACGAAGAGTTTGTCTAAAAATAAATTCAAAGTTACTTCTAGATATGCGTTTATCTGAATATAAACCTACTAATAGGTAGTTCTTTATAGATAGCTCAAAAAGAATTTAAAGATGGGTTTTATTGCACGATGGAAACCAATATGCATCTATCGCAATTACCCATTCAACCAAACTAAAAGAAGAATATGAGAATATTAGATTAGTTCTTGAAAAAATTAATTACTGCGGACATCAATGGTCAGTTTGTATGGATGAAAAATAGTAAATTTCTTACTTGGTCAGCAAAGTGGATATACAAAATACCCTTACTTCATTTGTCTTTGGGACGGCCGAACAAAATTAAATCATTGGGAACAAAAGTCGTAGCCTTTGAGATAAGCCTTAACTGTAGGTAAAGCTAATGTTGTAAATAAGCCATTACTTATTAGGAACAAAAGTATACTTCCGTCACTCGACATTAAGCTGGGTATCATGCAACAATTTATCAAAGCATTGGATAAGAAAGGAAAATATTTTGAATACATTTGCAGAACATTTTCTAAGTTAAGTATCTAAAAACTAAAAGCTGGAATTTTTGACGGCCCCCAAATTCGAATATTAGTTAAAGATGCGAACTTTATAAATGTCATGACTGCTGTGGAAGCCGAAGCCTGGAAAAGTTTCGTATCTGTTATAAATAATTTTCTTGGTAGCCATAGAACGTCAAATTATGACCATATTGCCAAACGATGTTAGAAAGCTAAAGGTTTCATGAGTACATATGAGCATTAAAATGCATTATCTCCACAGCTACCTAGACAGATTTCCCAATAACCTGGGAGATTTTAGCGAGAAGCAGGGAGAGCACTTTCACCAGAATTTAAAAGTTATGGAGGAGAGATATCAGGGCAGATAGGATCAAGATATGATGGCAGATTACTGTTGGTCTCTACAAAGAGATTGTTCTCAAGAATCTTATAAGAGGTATTTTTCTGAGGTGTTATGTATTTTTCCCCTTTTTTATTTTTATTACCTTTTTTTACTTTTATGTATAATACTTTAATAGAATATTAAAATAAATTCTTTAATAGAATAATTGAAGATACTAGTGGATGAAGGTATTACGTGGCAAAATTTAACTTTTGAATATTTTTTTCACGGAACTTAACTGAGAAATATTAGAACCTTATATATAAAAATTATAGTTAGAATATATATTATATTTTCATAATAATATATTTATATTATTATATTTTCATAATTATATTTTCAAAGTAATAAATATTTTCGTCAAATTTTGAGGTGCTTTTTATTAAGATACAGCTAAGATATATTTACATATCAGTAACAGTAACAGTACCAGTAACAAATTTCAAAGCAAATAAAATGGAACAATATGAGCCTTAAATAAGTGAATGCAGTTCCACGTGTAATATAGCAATGAGGTTATGACCTGTCACTAAGCCTTGACTTAGTTTAACCTTCGTCTCCATCCGGATCAATTTCCAACAGCCCCTTGTCAGTTTTTAATATGCAGATGAAGAGAGAGTCAGTGTAAGAACCCTTCTTCTTATATTGTTCTGCCACCGTGTTTTTGATCTACCTCTCTTTCTGCTACGACAGTTACTATTTATGAATCTGAAATTAGCAACAATGATGTTGCTAGGCGTTATCTGACATATACGTCGTCAAATCAATCAAGTTCGACATTATTGACTATATACGTACTAGGAACATTTTGTTATACAGATGCTATTTATGTTGTTTAGTGACTTGAAAATTCCATCTCAGTCAAAAAATTGAATTAACTCGTAAGAATTTTGGTGCGATGATTTACTACAATTTTCGATGTGGATTATCTCAACAACAGTGCATCGATCAACTTACTTCGATTAATGGCGATGAAACACCATCTAAAACCCCTATATATCACAGTGCAGTGCAGTGAATTCAATCGTGGCCGTCGTTCGCCCGTGGACGAATTTAAAGAAGGTCGTCCAAAATCGGATGTTGTGCCAAAAAACATCGATACTGTGCGCGAACTGATAAAGCAAGATCATCATCATCAATATTTTGAAAAACAATAAAACCATTTTCAATGATAAATATTTATTATTTCGGATACATAAATAGCAACCCTCGTACCTACTGATCGTTCCTCCACCCATCTGAGTCTCTGAAACCTCTTCTGTTTTGCTTGAGAGTAGATTTCTTACAGCCGTAAGTGACTACTGGACTAGTGGATGAATGTTTTATAGATTTTAACTTTCGTGTTCCTTTATACAAAGTTTATATCTTAGGATGTTTAGGAAATTTATACGATTTTTAATATCTCCTGTGATGTTTTTATTTGCTTCCTAGATAAGTAAATTCATTTACAACTTCAATGTTATCATCGCCAAATATCCAATCCTGTTCTGTTTTTCGATTAGTTATCTTTCCCATCACAGTTTGTTTTGTCTATATTTATTTCTAGATCGGTTCTTTTGGCTTTTACCTTTATTTCATTATACGTTTCCGTTAATAAGCTTGTCCACCGTCTTATTAAGTTTGGGTAATAAGTACTCTACTATTTTTTTTCTTTCATTTAACATTGTTTCCGTTTATGTCTATGTCTGTTTCACTAATTACTTTGCTCAATACTGTGTTAAGCATTCCTGATGCTTATCCATCCCCTATCACAAACTTTTTTCGATCTTAAATTTTACCACAGAATGTTGTTGAATGTGTACTACTGCCTTTGAGTTAAGCCTCGTTATCCGGGTTAATCCAATAGACTTAGGTTGTATCTTATTATTACTTATAACACTTTTTTAATAAAAAAATAATTACCTATATAATATTCTATAACAGCATATTACATCAAAATTCCCTTAGACCCCTACACCATTTTAATGAATTTCTTTTATTATTTTGCTGCCAATGTCACAGTAGAGATTATAAAAAAGCACTTAATCTCGCTTAATATGGTGTAGAAAAGCCCTTTGTGCTTATGACAAGCTGTTCAGATTCATAAACCTAAATGCCAACGAGTTAACAGGATTAGAACACTAATTCTTTTGTTGCTTGAAGGGTAATTATTTTATGTGTTGCCAATATATAGTTCATATTAATCCTAACTAATAAACTGATTTAGGACACAGTTTTAATTTTTTTTTTCATTGCGTTGTTAATTTGATATTTCTATATTATATATTAACAGCGACATTATTTTTAAAACCTAATACAATTATTTATTCTTCAATATAAAATAATAATTATTGGATTATTACTTGCAGTTCCTCGTTTTAGTTCTGACCCTCTAACTGGACAACCTTTTATACACGAAATAAACAAGGACAACGACTGGAACGACAGGAGCAAAGTTTTCAATTACCAACACCAAGTTTTATTTTAAGTTGTGTAAGAATGCTACAGTCTCTTTAAAGCAAACAAATAGTAAGATATTAAATAATTTTAAAGATTCTTTAAATGTCTCAAGTTTGATGGCAAAGGCCACATTGAAGATGATTCACGCCTAGGTTCCTCAATATACGTTCAAACTGTAAAAAAAGTGAAGGAAAAAAGAGGACGAAATTCTTCGAAATTATAGTTGTTCCCACCAGGACATCGATGAACTCATTTTAAATAAAATTATGGGAAAATTAATGGTACAAAAATTGAATGGACACAAACACAAGATTGTATTCGATTTCTTACATAAATAAAGTAGCATGTTGCTTAAACATCCTCCATATACACCTGATTTAGCTCTGTGCGAGGTCTGGCGATTGCCAAAATTGAAATTGATGATTAAAGGAAAACATTTCGACATGATCTTGGTTACCTACCAGGTTTCGAACATGATTCCCAAATATGAGTAACGGAAATATTTCCAATGTTCTATATACTCAGAAGGAGCCTATTTTAAATAAAAAATATAGAAATTTATACATAACTATACTATATTGTATTTAATTTCGAATCAATCACCTCTTTCTTTAAAGATAATATTCTTTTTGCTAGATAAAGCTTAAGTCTCTCTCAAATAACTTGGGTATTTTGAAGGAAACATCATAAGTTTAGAATAATAAAATTTCACTTCACATATTTTATGTATATTTACGTAATACCAACTAAAAGAGGTATTACCACACCACTTACAAAAATACAATAAATATATTTTTTTATAAAAAAATAATCACCTACATGATATCCAGCTTGAAATAAGACCAAACATCAAAAGTCCATTAGGTCTCTATACCATTTTAATGAATTTCTTTTATTATTTTCCCGGTGATTTTACAGTAGAGATAATAAAAAAATCACTTAACCTGGCTTTATATGATGTAGAAAGACCCTTTATGCTTATGACAAGCTGTTCAGATTCATAAACCTAAATGTCAACGAGTTTACAGCATTAGAACATTAATTCCGTTCAGCATTGTTATATTTGTCCTAGATATGTTGTAGGTTCGGATTAATTTAAACTAATTAACTGTATTAGGCATTTTGCCTTTATTGTGTTATAGCAAATCCAGTGGATATGATTGATTTTTCATAATAAGATGGTCATTCAAAAAGTTCTCTCCCTGGCACAGATATGACGTAAATATGGCCAAATAACTATGAAATTGGTCAAGTATGATTCGTTAAAGAGCGTGTTAAGTTTCAGATGGGTTCGATCAGTTGCTTATGGCGATCGAGTAAAGCAAACAAGTTATATTTTCTGAAAAGTAGATAAAATTGAAGTTCAAGCTTCCTAATCTGAACTGAAATTCTTCTGTTCTCAGCCAATTTATTGACCATAACCTGACTCTTTTTCAGATTTATTTGTAAGCCAAATGGTTCGCCAGCCCTTTACAGCTCTGGTATATATGATCGTATGCGTCTTTGCAGCTCCTCTGGGTCTAGTGAAAGAGAACGATACCATCTGCAAATCTAAGTTGGTTTAAGTTTGCACCATTGATCTTTATACCATCCTGTTCCAATCCAAATTACGGATTGCTTCTTCAAGGCAAGCCGAGAAAAAAAAATAGGCGATACTACCTCGCCCTGCCGTACACTTCGCTCTACATTAACTCCAACTTCAAATGGTTTGTCTAAAGTCAAATGGTTTTTCATAGTCAATAAAAGCCAAGCCATATTTCGAAGTGCTTTCACATGCATCGTATTCGTCAGATTTCGTTCGTCCAAACCTGCAAAAATTATATTCTTTTAATGAATCCTATTTTCTTTCGAAATTTGTATCTTTAACAAATGATATTGTTCAAAATATTATAACCTGTTCAATACGAAATGAAACTAGACATTGGAGATATTAGAATAAATAGAGCATTTCAAACATATATTGTGTCACAAGTGGTTAAAAAGAAAATAGAATAAAAATTAACCAATATTTTCATTTTTGTTGTTGTTGTTCAATATTTCATAGCCTGTTCAATATGAAGTGAAACTGGACATTGGAGATATTAGAACCATTCTAACATATTCGCACTATTATGCCAGAAGTCGTTAAAAGGAAAACAGAATACATTGCATTAATTAAGAATCATGAAGATGAGAAGTCAGAATGAAAATCGTTATGGAACGAACATTTAAGGAAAATGAGTCTAGGAAATAACATAATGAACACGAAAGTACGTAAAAGATAAGTAAGAAAAAGATAGTGATGACATTATAGACATAAGATCTTACTTCTTCAAAAAAGAAAACCGGTAGGGAAGTAATAGTATGTAGGATAGATTTACTCAACCTATAGCAACACACCATGTAGCAAAATCATGAAAAAGTGAAATTTAACAAAGAGATTACTTATATATCCCTAGAATATGTCAAAGAGCAAGTATATGTGTATTATCTATAAATTCGTGCGTTTTTCTTTTTTAAAACTTAAAAGGTAGAAACTTAGAGGCAATAAACTCACATCACTCTATTTTGGACTTGCTAAGATTATTAATATTATCACGAATATATCAAATAGTCTTACATTGGTACTTCTTCCTAGCGCTTTCGTCGTTTTGTTAATATGTCAATGTCTTATTTTTGTTACTACCAATCCCGATTATGCTCCTCTATGGCTTCTCATGCCAAGCACAGTTGAGTATGATCTGTCAACTATAATAACATGATCTTTTGGTTTAGTGTATGGTCTTTTGGTTTACTGTATATCCATCAAATGAGACTCATGTTTTCTTATGGATATTTTTGTGTGGAAACTTTGTACTCATTACCCTGAGGTCCTTATATTCAGCACAATGTATTGCTTTTTTTTCCAATGTCATTTCAGTAATCATGTAAACTACACTTGCCTTCTATAGGCGTATATTCCCATTTTTTCCCAATTTGTGAATTAATAACCTCTAAAACTAACTTAATGTCGTTTCTGGGAGTCTTGTCTATCTCGCTTTCCAGCACCGTATAAAATTCTTCCTCTATTTTGTCGTGTTTTGGTGCATGTGTCGAGATTATTGAAAAATGTACGAAATTTTTCCCTCATTTTTATATACCAAATTTTCTCACTCACTGGTTTTAAACCCAATGCAGTTGACTCAAATGTTTTTCCTATATCAAACCCACATCCAAATTCGTGCTTCTTGTCATCTTCGTTGAAATATATTTGATACGTAAATTTCCTAAAAGATCCTGTACCCAACCATCTGATCTGTTGGATTACTTCAATTCTTCTACAGGAATCTTCGGTGTGAAACACTAAACTCGAAGAGATACACCACTAAACACCAAATCAATGTATTTAACGTTCAACAACTCAACGTTTCAACAATTTAACATTTAACGTTTAATTCTCAACGCGCGTTTCGCTAACTACGTTAGCATCATCGGGATATTATGATGATTAAATCATCTTCTAATGATTAACACGGTTAGGAAAATTCGCATCGAGAGGTTAAATAAAATTTAAAAAAATTGTTCGAGTTTAGTCTTGGGGCATTGCTATACCAAGATCGTATTTTCTCGAATCACTAGAAGGGTATTGCTTAGAATTCCTAGTTCGTACAAGGTTTTTATGTTTCCTGTACCAAATCTCATGTCAATATTTCGTTGCGCTTCTGTTTAGATTGAATCAATCCAATCCGAAGCTGTATTTCGGGTTTCGCAGCAACAATTGATTTCCATGGTGGGAATACTAGACCATGCCTTACTCAACTATCCTGGATGACCGTGGATTCTTCTGTAAGGGTTACCATACCTTAGCCGATGGGTTTCGGTTTTTAGCTATTCGGAGTTCGCTCTTACCCTTCTCCGTTACCTGCGTCCCACAACTGAATATGCATACTTAAGAGTCCAAGGCAGACAACGAGAACCTGGATGTAGGACTTGTGGGTGCGCCTTTATTAGACTGTGGATTTTGCTCAGAATTTTATTACAGTCCAGGGGTCGGTAGCCTAGAATGTTTCTGAAACCCTATCACCAACCATTTTGAGTTTACTTACTTTATTGATATCAACAAGCAAGACCAATGCGTTTTTGTACATTTTTGATTAATTTTAAATCACAAAGTCATTGGAACTCACGTACAAGTCCAATGATGAATGCATCGATAAATGCCAACCTAGTTCTATCGAAAATACATCATTTCACAAATAAACTTACAGTAAAGGGCAGTTTCTTCGACAGCAAAATAACGCCAAACCGCATATTATCAGCCAAATCAACTCAATACAATTGAATCCCAATCATAGTCAACATACTGTCCAGATATAGCACGATTGGAAGTCGCGCATCTTATATATTGGCATAATGTTTGTGTGGATGGCACTTTAACACTCTCAACGAGTTGAAAATAAGATGATGTAAGTTTCTTTTACGTCTATGTACAAAGACTGGTACTAGAAAGGACTCAAACAATTGGTCTTTTTTTGTTATAAAACTTACGCTTTATCTAAAAAACGAAAAGTATAGGATGGATGGATAATATTGAAACCACCAGTTCTTATGGATAATGATTGCCACTCACAATTAATTAATGGTGTTCCACCTAATTTTTGCTCAAGAAGAATGCTCAAAGAGGAGCCTGAAGGATGCTTAATTAACATGAACTGATCTTGTATAAGTTGAATAATTTAGAGGGTTGTTGGGTCCAATTGACAAAACCGCCTCTTTAAGTACGACATCGTTGTCTCGCATCGCAAAATAATATTCATTTCAGGGTGAAAGGCAAGTGGACAATCGACATCAGGTTTACGGCTACGCCATAAAAATTCGATCCATCCCATCGCTTAATTATTGTGTGAGTGCACTGTGGTGTAAATTTGATAAAAGTGAAATATGAAATATTTATACCCCAAAATAGTTTTTGTACTGATGTTGTCGTATATAGAAACTTTTAACTGGAGCTCTTTTTTTAATTTTTAATTAATCGGAATGACTACTAATTAATATACGAGGGATGATCAAAACATTTCTAGTATTGACTGGCAAACTACAATTTTCAAGAGTACTCTGATTTTTTAATATAGGCTATTATCATCTCATTCACAAATACTAATTGATAACACACGTCGACACGATTTTTGTAACATTGATGAGAATGCTCTTTTTACATTTCATTTTTACAGAAATGGCCTAGCAGGTCCTATTTTTAAGTACCTGCTTCCCCTTTATATCATGGGTTAATTGAAATTATTTATACCTGACTTTGGAGTACAAAGATAAGGAGTATTTTGATACAAATTATTGCTGTTTTTTGTGTTTTATGGAACAGTGTTATTTATATCTGACTTTGGATTGGACAATGTAGGAATTACCACAAGACCGTAGAGGGGGTATTTCCACAGTATACTACAACAGCAGGATAGTAGGGCCACAAAATAACATTACAGTAAGAAAGATTGGTCTCATAGAAAAATAAAATTTGTACCCTTGTTAACTCAAAAAGGTGCTTCTGCCACCTCTCCATATTAAGAAGGTAATGGTTTCAAGTACCTAGAAGAAATATTTCCTTAATTAAGTGATGCAAAATTACAAGAAGACATATTTATTGGACCTCAAATAAAGAAACTTCTAGGTGATTTCCGTTTTCAAGAAATATTAAATTAAACGGAATTGGCAGCTTGAAAGTGTTTTGTAAGTTTAGTGAAAGGATTTCTAGGCAACAGGAAAGATGAAAACCTCATTGATGAACGCTTGAAAGCTTATGAAATACTAGGATGTCGATGTCCTTAAAAATGCATTTACACTCTCATTTGGATTTTTCCGGAAAATTTAAATGCAGTAAGCGACGAACAAGGAGAGAGGTTTCACCAGGACATCAGGACAATGGAAGCAAGATACCAGGGACGCAGGAACCCATCTGTGTTGGGCGATTACCGCTGATTTTTAAAAAGAGATGATCTCACAGAACACAATAGGAAAAACTGAAAGTGTTTGTCGCTGTATGACATCCCATGTAATACATTTTTTATTCACACATGTTCATTGATAAAAATCATCTTTTATGATCGAAGATCTAATATAATTGGCACGAAAATTAGCTGAACTCGACGATAAAGACCGAACATTTCTTCTTTTACTGGGTTAATTTAGAGGCCGGAAAGCTTTCAGAGCCCGAAGCTGGAAGCGTAATTCGATCAGACCGGAAAGCGTTCTCTAATTGGGCTTACGACAAGAAAATTACTTTCCAAAGTGTGAAGGCGAGACGGGATGACTTATTAGGGTTGTCAATTCGATAACACTGGTAGCACGTTTACTCTGATTAAAATAATACCGACCGTGTGATTTTTACGGTAAATATAAAACCCTTAAATACATGTTAACATGATAAAAAATTAAACCAGAAAAGAGCTACCATTTTTTTCCGTTAGATCAGTACATTTATATGCAGCTCATTGTAAGAATGTCTGCAATAGATAAAAGGAAATAGAGATTATTCTATTATTACTCTTGAAAACTACCAAAGCGAATTTTATAAAACAGCTTACCTACCTTGTATATGTATCATTATAAAATGTTCTACAAACAATAAGTAGAAACACATATTAATTGATACAAACGGTTTTATCGTTTTTAGAATATTCTCCTTTTGTATTTGTTGAACCATTTTTCGAAACATTTGTGCCACTTCGCAAAACATTTGAGGTATTTAGTTATTCACTGTTTAAACAATGTATGCTATTCCTATGCCTCGCAAATGCCTGTTAACGGTAGAGTCGGATACTCTTAATTCTCCTGAAACTTTCATAGTGTTTGTTCTGGGATCTGAAACCACAGATACTCTTAAAACTTTTCTCCTATCTTCAAGATTCATGTCTCCCTCCCAAAGCTTTTTGAATCAGAGCTAAGTGGTGCGGATTGTGATAGCACTTTTCCCTTCTACTCTGCAAAACTCGTGAGCGGTGATAAAAATTGCCATAATTTTGTGACTTATTTCACTCATTTTAAAGTTTTTATTAAAGTCGACCAAATATTTCTCAGTGAATTTGTTTATTGGAGCAAGATATTCAAATCGAATTAAACATCTAAAAAGTGAAGTATAATTCTTTATAAACAAAGGAAAAAATGAAAAGACTTTAAAGAAAGGTTGTGTAAGAACTGCTATTCTCATGACAAAGGCTGACAGGACAATTTCAATCCATTTTACGAAATTCACTAATAACTTCCAGCAAACAAATTGTTGTATACCAATTAAGATTTACGTTCCACTGGAAAAACAAAAAAACGATACAATAATCTTTTTGAAAGACTGCGTAAACGAGCATCTTTTATAGGATTTGATTCAATTTGGAACATCCGCACATTAGAATGTTGTTTTGTTTCCTTCTCAAAAGTATATATCTAAGCTCCGTCTTCTGTAATGACGCATCCAAAACAAAAAAAACGATCACGATCAGCATTCGCTTATATTGGTTATCGCTAGCTTTTTGTAAGCTTCGGATTGAATTGAGATGAACA
>JARFXV010000796.1:62500-187670 GCA_031761425.1 Cosmopolites sordidus
AGTACTCGGTAGTACTCGGATTCATCCGTTTTATGTGTCCGTAAAACCTAAGTCTTCTTTTTCTCATATCGCTATGTATATCAGTGTATTGTTTGATTTCTTGATTTTCGCGAAGTCGGTATGTTGTGCCATTTATTTGCTTGGGGCCTAAGATTTTTCTTATGATTTTTCTTTCCTTCTTTTCAATGTCCTCGATGTCTCTCTTTCTATTCATAATGAGCGTTTCTGCCCCATATAGACATTCTGGTTTAATAACTGTGTTGTAATGTCTCAATTTCGTGTATTTAGATATGCATTTTTTGTTGTAAATATTTTGTGTAAGTCTTAATGCCATTTCCATTTTTTGACATCTACCCTTATTGGCTACTTTTTCCAACCCATTTTCCATGATTATTTCACCCAAATATTTGAACTGAGAGACTCGTCTGATGCTACCATATTTTGTTTTTAGAAATGGTGTTCTTAGTCGTTATAAAATTGAATTTATATATTTTTCTCAAATCCATATACTTTAAGAGATACTTACAAAAAACTACGATTTTATAAAAAGTGAACTTAGATCGTCTTGAGTCACGTGTTATTTTGTAAAAAAAAGGTTTATTGGGCATCGGAAAAATTTAATTTTTAACGACCACGCTAATATATATATATATATATATATATATATATATATATATATATATATATATATATATATATATGTATATATATATTATATATATATATATATATATATATATATATATATATATATATATATAAATATTAACATATAGTAGCATAGACGAAGAAAAAACAACTAATACGAAAGCAGAAGCCGATAGATGGTGCTAATAGCTTAAAAGTTATAGAACAGTTGTTACAGCAGGTAGCGTTTTATCTTCACTTTCAGTACTTTGTTTGAACGAATTATATTTTATTTTAAGAACACTAATCTTGAGCATATATTTGATGTTATTCCTAAACTACCATACACGATCTCATTTATCTACAAATATGTATTTGGTATAATATGTACAGTTCCTGCAGACAAAATGGTTGCAACATTAAATATATTTATTTCCTTCCATTTTAATCTACAATTCCCAATGGAGAAAGAAAAAGATTCCAATGTAAGGTACATTGATTGATTGATCCTTCATTCAAGGGTCATAAGCGTGCTTGTTTAGTTGCTTGTTTTATGACCGAGTAAAGCAAACAAGTTACGACATTTTCTGCAAAATGAATGAAATTGATGTTCGAGCTATTATAAAGTTTTTTTTTGAGAATTTAGCATCAATAAACATACGAAAAGAGTTAACGTTCCACTTTAAAGGGTTCTTCCTCTCATTTTTGATGATGAGAAAGTGAGCTACTCAATTTAAACGTGGTCGTACATCTACTAAAAATAATAGATGCTCAAAACGCCCCCAAACCACTACGACTGACAAAACCGTCACAAAAATCCATAATTTTACAATATATTTTCAGTATAGAAAACCTTTCCACTCTGCTGAGTTGCTTTGGCCTTTTATAACAGTAAATGAAGCATTGATTCGCCATAACACGCCAGATATAAAGCAGCAGTACAATCAGTCGGTGCGAGGAAGTGAAAATGCGCCAAAGAAAGGGAAATCAGTTCCACCTGCAAATACTACCTGACAAAAGACATATCCATGTACCTTCGCTACCTAAACGCTGAACCGATTGAATTTTTGCTAAGCAGCGTAATTCGGTGATATTCAAACTAAACGTCAGGGTGAAAACTTCCAACCAAACCATCATCGATTTTTTTTTATTTATCTTGTTACATTCTTTTTTTGTGATTTTGTGTATAAAATTATTAATTTTGTCATGTTAAAAATATCAATTCTTCTATTGGAACCTTCGGTGTGAACCACTAAACTCGAAAAAATTTACCACTAAACACCAAATCACTTTTTTAAACTTCTCGACGCATGTATCGCTAATCATCATCATCATCAGGAGATGATTTAATCTAATTCTAAAACTAAACTATGTTCTACTTATATGATAACCCTATCTAATGAAGCGTGTAAAAATCATAAACCCTGAAGTTTACTGAGCCTTACATTAATAATTGGAAAATTGACTGAACGGAATTGGTTCTTTATCCCGGTTCATGATTTTTTTACATTTATCTAATTGAATGCTTTCATATGCATCCAAAACCCTATTGTTATTTCCACTTTTAACCAATCTTAAATTGCTAATATCAATATTCTGATGATGTTCGATTGCAACACAAGGTTTTTCATTTGTCCCATATCTAATGTGGGTACCAAAGGACTACTTTGTCCTTTGGATTACTCACGGCCTCTCTTAATTTATTATATGATTTGTACATAACCTTAATGTCCACTTTTTTCAAGATTTTATCTTGCCCTCGTGTTAATTGGGTATCTAAACGGTATTACCGTGAATTTATATTTGTTCTGGTCCTTTTGAAAAGTCGAAGATTCTTTCAATAATTTTCTAAACTTATGTTATGTTGCCGTTCACTTCGGATAACTCCCTAATTAATTTTAATTCTTTATTATAATTATCTTTGTTTAACGGAAAATTGATTAATCTACCATAAAATTTAATCTAGCAATCTTATTTTGGAAGCTATGATTAAAATCGTTATGAATGTATTTCGAAGTGATGGTGTTTTTTCTAAAATTATCAAAATCTAACCTATTTTTATCGTTTCTGCTAACTAAAACATCCAAAAATAGTAAACTATCGTTGTTTCTGAGTTCATACGTGAATACTATGTTTTGGGCTTTATTATTTAAATTCTTAATAAGTTTTCATTTTTTAAATCGAAAATTGCAAAAACGTCATCCCCATGCCTTAACCATAGCTTCGGAAAGTAACTGAATTCATCTTTCGCCTCGGTTTCAAATTTACTTCTGTAAAAGTTTAATGTCATAAATACTTAAGATTTGTTTTGTTTTTAGAAATAATAATATATTAATATACACACACAATTAATATACAATTTTGGTTAATGGAAATATTCTGAAAATTAATAACTATTTATTTTTTTGTTTTAAGAGGTATTAAATGATGCAATATTTGATGAAGATCATGATGAGATGGTCGTGGTGAAGGACATAGAGATGTTTTCCATGTGTGAACACCATCTTGTCCCTTTCTACGGAAAAGTCTCAATCGGCTATCTACCATCCGGCAAAGTCCTAGGCTTGAGCAAACTAGCTAGAATTGTAGAAATATTCTCCAGAAGACTTCAGGTCCAGGAAAGACTTACGAAACAAATTGCCGTGGCAGTATTGAAAGCAGTACAACCAAATGGAGTAGCAGTCATCATCGAAGGAACGTAAGTCACTATATATGGCTATATTTTCCGTTTTTTATTATAGTGATATCGATTTCTTTCTCAGTCACATGTGCATGGTAATGAGAGGTGTACAAAAAATCAATAGCAAAACGGTAACATCAACAATGCTAGGAGTGTTTAGGGATGATCAAAGAACTAGGGAAGAATTTTTGAAACTAGCTCTTGGGAATTAATTATTATAAAGGAATTTCCACAACGATATTAAAAACGTCATCAACGCAAGAGTACTGGTTGACATTTTGAGCAGTATTAATCATCAGGATAACATAAATGAACATAATAGTCATTGACATAGTTTAAATTAATATTTAAATTGTTTTAAAAAAACTGACCAGTATGACTAGATCCTGCTTTGTCAACCGTTTCATAATATTTGCTTTTAACCTTCGTCAAATATATACAAACCATTTAAGTTGTTTAAACATACCATCGAAATATATAACAGGTGGGACAAGCATCACGCCTCCATTTTAATAATTTACAACTTAAAAAAGAAACAAGACAAATTTTCTTTCTATATAATATGTTTATTGATCTTTAAATTTTGTGATAATTAATTGTAGAAAATTATGTCAATCAAATGTGAGCCTGTAAGTATCACTGTGACTTTGTACCGTTTTTAACATATTTTTATGAGAGACTTTAGGGCTCATTTACAGTAATGGACAAAAGTATATAAACAAACTGAATTTTTATAATTTCTAAGTTAAAGTTATTTTTATTTTAAAGTCAAATAAATGTCCTTATTTCTAACTATAGGCGCTGTATAAATATAAAGTATTAATCTAAATATTTAGATTAATACTATTTGGATATCCAAATAATATCGTTAAGAGAAATGAAAAAATTGAATTCTTTGTTACTAATGTAGACATGATCATTAGACATATAGATTTTCTTTGGTAGAGTAAATATTATCTTTAATCTGTCGATTCAAGTGATCCAACATGTTTTCAATAGAGTTCATATCCGGCGATGCCGATGGCCATTTTAAGATAGCTATGTTTTCATCTATAAAGAATTGTTTGACTAGCTTTGAAGAATGCTTGGCGTCATTTCTTGTTGAAAAGAAGATCTTAAAGGTTTGTTATCTTCCATATAAGGCAGCATTATGTACACTAATACATCTCGATACATAAATCTATCCGTAATCCCTTCTATGCGGTGTAATGGACCTAGTCCAGACCCCGAGAAGAAACCCCAGACCATAACAGATTCACCTCCATGCTTAACAGTACGAACTATGTATTTATGATGCATTATTTTTCCAACAGGGCGTCTGACATAACGAACTCCAAATCCAAACATATTGAATTTTGATTCGTCGCTCCAACATACCCGTTTCCAATCATGTAAAGTCCAATGGAGATGTCGAGGACAAAACCTAAACGGTTATTCTTTGAAGGAAGGAGTCGACACGTCTACTAAATCTTGGTTAAATTAAATCAGCTCTTATTTCTTTTGGAGTCTTGAATGGATTCTTAGATTAAATATATTTGATTAACTTTACTATTATCTCACTAAGTTTTCTGGGACGACCGGATCTTGACGATACTCCTATCGTTCTACTTTGTTTAAATCTAGTAAGTATTGCCCATACAGCGTTCCTTTTTAAATTAAAATTTTTAGCTACAACAGGTTGATTTAACCACTTTATTATAGTTCAGCTATTTTACTTTTTATCTCGAAGGAAATATGAAAAAAATATGCGGCATTTTGAAACATGCGGCATTTTAAAAAACATTTTAGGATGAATTAACTGTAACTGTATTAATGTTACGTGAACTGTATTAATTTTAAAGTGAAATGAATAAAGTTAGTTTGTGACATCTATAAAGTCTATATATTTTTGTTTCTTAAAAAATTATTTGCTTAGTTTGCTTTTTTGTCTGTAGTGTAAGCAAGATAAAATATACCGAATATTTTTCCTTCAGTACCGTAGAATTTATTGACAATATAACTAAATTTAATTTTACAACAAAGAAATATATGTAAATATTAAACTGGTTGTCTATATACCTTTATCCATTATCTATTATCTGTATATAAATCATTTGCTTCAAAAATCTCCATAAAAAATAATACGGAACAGTCAAATCAGGAGATCTGATGGCATTACAATATTCTAAATGCTTATTATTGTCTGTAGACAATAGGCCGTGAACAAATTGAATCTTATAGAGAAACATTTACAAGTCACTTCTCAAAATTGGGCGTAAACGGCTTTGCTAGATCCATCTGTTCAAAAATTTTGAAATTGCTTGAATAAACGATAAATTGTCGTTTTATGGGGCGCCGGACGAGAAGGATATTTTCGCCAAAATTCACGTTGAGCTACAATAATTGAATTTTTTGTATGTAAATTACAATTTTACTGCGTTCTTTTATGTGTCTTTTATACATAATAAAAATTGTACGTTTGTACTACACAAAAGATAAACCCAAACAGTTACAAATATCACGAAAAAAAAATATGGCGTTAAAAAAATGGTGGCGTGATATTTGCCCTACCCCTTATTATCCCTGAGCATAATTTTTCAGTAATTTTCAGTAGCATCTCGTTTTTTAACATAATGCAAATATGTATGCACGGTGCTTTCATTTGTACCTTCTCGTTAAATCAGTTTATTCAACGCGATATATATCGTCACCTGAGTATTCGAGTGCATCAAGTCTACTTTTTATTATTTCTTTAAAACATTTGATTTCGTAAGGTAGACTAAAGGATTGCTGAGATGCTACTAGACCAAGTCCGAACAAGGTCTAGAACAATAAAAATTCAGTCTGTACTTTACGTTAAGTTCATTACTAGTAACACAGTGTTAATATTGGTTTACTCCAAATCCACATCCAATGAGACTGCTCCTTAAAGTCAGGTAACAAATTAATATCTACCACCAAATTTTCAACAGCGAATTCAACATTTCCTTTTTCTAGCCCAAAAAGGACAGAATGATTTTGAAAAAGAAACATAATAACCGCTTAAAACTGAAACTGCAATGTAATCGAAAAAGCTAGCGTCAAAAACCTTACAAAAGGTATTGCCAATATTTCATTCGATATGCAAAATGTTTTGGCGATTACTAAGGCTAATGTGTCCAACTTTTTTAACAAATGGAAATTACCATATATGCACTCATTTAAATACCGCATTACACGGGGAATAAAAAAAGTTAATCTGAGATACGGCATGAAATGACGGCAGGACGCGCCAGATGCCATACTGCCTGCACCTGCATTAATAATTCTAAAGGGAGCGGTCTACGGTAATGTGAACATAAAAAATCTTATTCTGTGATTCCGCAAAAGCTGAACAGCTTTTTAATTTTTTTTTGGTTTATTTCATAAAGCATTAGCGACAAATAATATAGATTAAACAAAAGTTTTCTGAAGCTGGGTATCGAAACATCCAAGATGTGGACTCTATCCATAGCCTGAACTAAAACTTAGGTACTCCGAAATGTATAGCTCTGTATCATTGATTAAATATCTAAAGGCGATTAAGGACAAACTGGTTTTAATTCAAATGGAGAAAGAAGTTTTTTTTGATTTTCAGAAATATTCAGTCAGTCATTTTCATACAACCTAGTACCATACTCCCAAGTAAAGCATCTGCTAGATAATACAATCGATTTCAATGCAATACGTATTTTACAAAAATAATTTTGAAGATGAGATTAAAACAATACACCTTCAGGAAGAGTTAAGAGCAAAAAATATAGCTAATGAAATTATGAAGGATAATTAGATAAAAAAAATCAGCTCTATATCGATAAAACCTGTTATGATCCAAGCAAAAAACGCTTTTGCTTTTGTAGTAAAATATTTGCAGGAACAAGGTAAAATTTATATGAATTCTCTTTTGAAGTTAATTTTTTTTTTGGAAAATGTGAATGGACTGAAAATTTGTTTGTAATTTTTTTATTTTAATTACGTCAATGTTTTTCCTTAATCTGTAATAATGTTATTTAAACCATTTGTCGTTAATGTTTAATACTGGGAAAAAATAAAATGTATAATAATGACATTATGTTAACCTAAACTTTCAGATCTTGTTTTCTTCAGTCTTACTTTTCTGGCACATTCCGATACTGACGATATATTGATAATATGAATTTTATTTGTCACTGTTTCTCTAAATAGTAGATTGTATCTCACTCCGCAGTTTCCTTAGATTGTAAAGTCACGATATGGTTTGTTTTAACATGTATTTTATTCTACATGTATTCTGAAATACTTAATTTTTCAGAACATGACCAAGGTGTTCTAACTTGTGGATTTTAATTTTACATTATTCATTACTAATTATTAATTACCCTATTCATATAAAATATTCCGTATGTGTCCTTTTGTTTGTCCACTAACATCTCAGCGACTTCAATTTTTTGAAGTGCAGTTTTAATAATTAAGTTTTATAATTAATACCTTCAATGTCAAACTTAAGGAGATTTACGACAATACGCCCAAATAACGTGTTATTAATTTCTCGATATGCGTTTTGTTAACCGTTAACATCATTAGGAGATAATTTAATCCTATTCTGAAACTAATCTATGTTCTATTTATATGACCACCGTATTGAATAAAGCGTTGACTATATGGAAAAAGTTGACTATATGGAATAGGTCCCTTATCCTGATTCATGAGTTTCCTACATTTTACTATTTGAATGCTTTCCTATGCATCCAAACCCTTATTATTTTCAGATTTCTAATACGTCTTAAGTTACTACTGTTTATATCATGGTTAAGCTACCCTAATTAACTAGGCATAATAAACTCGAAGAGATTTCCGACTAAAGTGGTAAATCTCTTCGAGTTTAGTGTTTCACACCGAAGGTTAAAAAAATGTTCAACATTAAAATAATTGATTGATTCGTCCGTTACTTTGTAACCGTACATTTATGCGAAAGAAAGCACTTCAACTTTGTCTTAGATCACTTTATTTAATAATATTTGGCGTGACGACCATTTCGTAATAACAACTACATCATCGAGACGCTTGAAAAAATCCAAATATTATTAAATAAAGTGATCTAAAACAAAGTTGAAGTACTTTCTTCCACATATTTCAACATTAAATTATGAGTGTTATTAACAGTTAAATTAACGAGTGTAAAGGATTTTATCTAACGTTCGTCAAACACAAAATGATGGTAGACAAATAGTGATTGAATAATAAAGTAAGAATAGTGAAAATAGTAATAAAATAATTGTTTTGTCTTTAACCTTTGTGATGTTATTTAAATATTCGGCTAATGAAAAGTGGGGTAACTAAGATGGTAGATACTGACGTCTGGTAACAAAAATGTCCCCTATCTAAAATGTCCGGAGAAAAAAACCCTCTAAGAAAATTCTAAAAAAAAATAAGCCTGTGCAAGGCTTGACCAACTAATAAACATACGTCTAATGGAGGGTTACTTAGCCTGGACTGTCTGCGGCGTCGACTACTAGATCGCCGTCCGTCTTCTTGGTATAGAAACTAGTGATAGGCATGAAACGAGGTTTTCGGCAGCCTCCACGTTCACCGCGAAGTATCCAGGTGCACTTTGAAGCAAGATATGGGCAAGACAGTACTACCTGTAGGGGCTGATAATTTTTAAACTCTACACTGTTCTCTAATTCTCTAATCTCACTGATCTACATGAATTCGACTTGAGTTCTGAAAATATTACTGGCTTATTCTGAACAATTCTTGAATTGGAAGTTTACACTAAACTCGAAGAGATTTACCACTAAACACCAAATCACTTTTTTAAACTCCTCGACGCGCATTTCGCTAACCATGTTGGCATCATCAGAAACTGATGGATTTTATCTGATACTAATAATTATCTTATTTGCTATTGTTAGTAAATTAAATCATCTCCTGATGATGCAATATGATTAACAAAACGCGCATCGAGAAGTTTAAAAAAGTGGTGTTTGGTGGATTTGGAATTTATTGATAAATCTCTTTGAGTTTAATGTCTTATTCTGTTTCAACAAGCGTTGAGATCTCTTTTTTAATAACTTTACTAAGTATAAAAACAAGAACACTATATTGAATTTCGCAATTGGTTTACATAAATGCGGCGTTGACTCTGTTGCTTTCGAGATACTGCTTTCTTCTTCGGAGAGGCCAATATCATCACTACCCTTGCCTGTGTAAATATAAATAAAAACAGTGAAACGATATAAACTAAAATAGTCAGTCATACACTGAATCTTGATTCCATATTTTGCAGCCGCACCTCCTTCTGAAAGGAATAAATACTAAGTCACCTACCGTAACATTCCCAATAAGGCTGTATATCTCTTGCGAGCTCTGTATGAACATCCTTTAACAAAACGAAACATCAGGCCACACATACCCATAGGTCTCTAGTATGATTCAAAAAACGATACATAGCACAACGGAGATAGTTACTGATCAATGTTCTATATTTGCATACAGTAGATAACTGATTAATATGAAGCAGGAACATGGTAAATTGAACAATATTGTCACACTGCGTTATTAAGTATTACCTATGGTCTCATTTCATGGGTTAAGATTCCAGTTTCTAGCACCTTGCCATTTTACATACTTTATTTTTTTTATATTTTCAATTATGTTATTCCTTAAGAACGAAGTTATAATATCTAAAAATAAATAATAATAATCAATTACTCATTTCACATTAAATGTTCATTTCAATTTGAAGAAAATATATATTGTTGAGTAACACTTTTTTTACTGAGAATATCGAAAATCCGAAAGATAACAATTACAACATTTTTACTGTTTTTTTTTCAACTTCTTAGCGGGTTATCGATGATTGTTTTTTTATGTTATCCTTTTGAAGATCCTCATTGAATGTCAGTCAATGTCGCTTAAAATAATTTTAGTCTAAATAAAATTAAAAAATTGCGATTTGAAACCTTGAAAAAAAAACAAAAGAATTAAATTGAAGTATGCCATTTTATAATTTTTGTTGTTTTTTTTATGAACTAGGCAAGTAAAGTCAAGGTTTGAAACCGCATTCTACTTAGAAATATTTTATATCATTTTTTTGTTTTATTTGTATCGCCGTTGTATCGAATAATTACTAATTACCTTGTTTCGATATAAGGAAATTAAAAAAAATATATTCTCATTAAAATGTAATCAGGAAATATTGGAAATCTACACTGTGTACTTTTATATTTTTTTTATCAGAATAATCTGATATTGAACAGTTATAATCGGATGTATTTTAATAGGTAGGACAAGCAAAACAAGAACAACAATTTTGAAAATAATGTAGACATAACTATGACGAAACTCGCATAAAAATATTCCAAAAGTTGTCTCAATAATGTAGGACATGTTCTGATGCAATTGCAACTGCCATTTCAAAGACAACTTTCCAAGTTTAACCGCATAAAATGTTATTCAAATGGGTAGCTCATTTTCTATTCGAATAAGATGAAAATAGATATTGCATTTTTAATATATTGAATGTTAATCACCTTCTAATAGACGAAATATATTACGTGAATTGGTAATCCGAACACTAATAAATAATTATAAGGTCATAGTAAGCAAATGATTAAAATTACAGTCCAACCTGATAAACTTTAACCGCTATTAGCTTTATACATTCATTAATGCATTGAGGAATTAATCTGATGAGGTGATTGATAACCTCCTGGGGTACCTCAGTCCAAGGAACTTCTACATGTCGAAGTACCGCCAAAGTTTGAGGGAGTGGTTGTAAATTTAGTATCATTCTACCGATCATGTCCCATACATGTTCGATTGGACTTAAATCAGGAGATGTTGGAGTCCATGGCACTACATTAATTTGAGCAAGTTCGAACTAGTCTAATGTGATACTTGCTAGATGTGACAGGGCAATATCTTGTTGAAGAATTGGGTTTGGGAGTGTCCTTAGGTATTGTATGAGATGAAGGTCCACAATTTCTTGAACGTAACGAAGTGCGGTCATGTTTCCTCTGATGAACACTAGAGATAACCTAGAGCCATAAGCAATGACACCCCACACCATAATCCCAACAATGTGATGAACATGCTGTTCAACAAAAAACTGTGGATCTCGACGTTCACCACGTTGTCTTCTCACTCGTACCCGGTCATCATGCATGCCTAAACAAAATCGAAATTTGTCACTAAACACTATTCCATTCCATTCATCCATTTCCGTTTCATTCGTCGTTCCACAATAGCCGTTCTCTACACTACTCAAGTCGATTGCATCGAGTCTCTGGAGTTAGAGGTAATGCCCAATGTGGACGATATAAAAAAGTCCAAAACTTCTTATCCGATGATAAACATCATTCATCTTGGTCCATCTCTCATCCCATCGCCTCGCTATATGGCCTGTCCATCTCCATTTCAATTGCTTTACTCTTCCAATGATGTCACATACTTTAATTTGTTGCCAGATCCATGTCCAGGGCTTTCTGTCTCGCCTTGTACCTGAAGTTTTTGAATTGATTGCGATATGAGTGTCCAGGTATCACTTCCGTATGTCATAATAGGCTGGACGCATTGATCAAAGACTTTTCTCTTCAGGCAAAGTGGGAGTTTGCTCTTAAACATGATGTTGAGCTTGCAAATGCTTGCCAGCCACATTTTACACGCCGTTCCACCTCCCGGACGGTATCCCCGTCCATTGAAATCCTCTGCCCAAGATATATAACGTGGTCCACAATCTCCAAATCCCTTCCTAAAATTGAAATTCTTCTTTCCTCAGCAAAGCTATTGAACATATTCTGACTCATTAGATTTATTGTTAAGTCAAATGGTTCGCCAGCCCTTTGCAGCTCCTCTGGGTTTTGTGAAAGAAGAACTGTATCATTTGCAAATCTAAGATGGTTTGATTGGGTTAGATTTAATTAGGTTGGTTAGGTTGTATGTATCATTATCATCATCATCATCAGCCCGTGTCGATCCACTGCAGGATAATGGCCTCTTTAACATGCTTCCAACTTTCACGGTCCTAGGCTTTCATCTGCCACTCGGGTCCAATACACTTAACGATGCCATCAATCCATCGTGTTTTCGGTCTTCTTCGCGGACGTTTGCGATCAAGCGGTATCCACTCCAGGATTGCCTTGGTCCATCGACAGCATTTGTCGTCGAAACACCGTCGAGTAAACGCTTTGAAAATGATGGATGAAATTCCATCGAAACGTCAGTGAAACCGTCCATCAGTGGACATTCAGCTACCATGGGATATATATATATATATATATATATATATATATATATATATATATATATATATATATATATATATATAAATATATATATATATATATATATATATATATATATATATATATATATATATATACATATATATATATATATATATATATATATATATATATATATATATATATATATATATATATATACACATGCATTAAATTTTACTGAAAATCAATTGTCAACTAGTATATTACTGTATTTCTAAATTAATCACCATTAAAAAGAACACCATGTAATGCTTGTTATTTTATAATTTACATGTTTAATAGTACTTTAATTCTCAATAAATATACCGGCTGCAACAACATTATTGTTTGTCACACACCTTGTTTAGTTAAAACTCGTTAAGATTCCGCAGTTAAACCATATTTGGAACCGAATCATTAATTTACCTTATATATAAACTGGACACATTCTGACTGATGACAATTTAGAGTTTTTATAACAAAGATCATCGTCTTCCTATCTTAATTTTTCTCCAATGAAAAAATATAACTCAATACATATTACTAATAAAAGGTTAATTAATTGTCTTTTCGAAAAATACGCCAGGCGGTCATTGTTGAAAAAACTAATTCTTGAAAAAGAGTTTAAATTTTCACCTTCGGTAATACAGGTTCTTACCACAGCAATGTTATCTTATTTATAGTATTTCAATATCTTGTTGGTGATTTACTAGAGTGTATTACTTATTCTTCAAAGGTACTTACCTATTCACTGTTATAACTACCCTAAATTATAATCGGAGCTTATTCCTCGAAATAGAGGCCGTTGTTTTCGATTACCTCAACCTCTCTTTGATCCTCCTAATGCTTATTATAGGATCTGCAGACACAGCTGCTCTTAAAACATCGGCTTTAAGAGACCATGACCAACCTGATCTTCCCCTATCTTCAAGATCCACGTTTCCCACCCGGAAATCTTTAGACCAGAGCTGAACGGTGCGAATTGATAAGACTCATCCCCCCTTTACTTCGCAAAATTCACGAGTGGCGTCAGTCGCTTCGAAGCCTTTTTTAAAATAATGTCCAAAAATTGCCTACTTATTTCTCTCAATTTAACGTTTTTCTTAGAAATTGTTGACTGAATATTTCGCAGTGGAACAACTTTAATACTGAAAAAGGAATGTTTATTTGTCAAAGCAAAAAGTTGAAATCGAATTAAACCTCAGGTATGAGCATTTATTTATAAACAAAGGAAAAAATCAAATACTTTTGTTACATCCTGGTAGTAGGATAAAGTGAAAGACTAGAATATACAGGAATATCACAATCATTAGTTAGTTTTAGTTGATTATATGATCTTTAAGATTTTCTCTCAATCATTAGCTTAGAGGTGATTTGATCTGGTCTTATGGTTTTGAGATACCCCTTGATTGATCCTTGCATTTTTTGTAGACTATAATTTAACGAAGAATAATAATTTTTAACAATGCAATAGTAAATTTGCTCATTTCAGTACTATTCCCAAAGGATGCTCTCCATTCCTTATAATTTATTTTGGTTTCAGACTTGATTACTATATTTTAAACTTACGTGTCTAAATCACTATTATATAATAAGATTCCTTTCTATAGTATATTGGAGAAACTCTACTATGATTAACGTTACTTGTAAAGCAGCTGAATTGTATTACACAAACCGTTATACGATATTAAATAAATTAATAATTGATAATGGAAAAATATTTAAAAATAGACGAGTATATTAAAAGCAAAAATTGGAGTTAACAAACAACAAAAATACAATTAAAAAAATCAAGGGGGAAGAAAGCACGGATTTGAAGAAAAATTATGAAACCTAAGAGTCACATTATAAGATAGGAGACTTACACAAGTTCCATTCCATAATAGACTTATATATACCATCATCTTTACGGATTTTGGCATATTAATAAGCAACAACCAATTTTCTAAATTAATTGTAATATAAAGGTATAATTACAAATATGTAACATTTTATGTTTGTTCTAATAGTTTAATTTCCATCATTTATAATATATTTTTAGTAAGAAATATTCCTTTACACTTCGTATACAATATTTCGCAAACTGACCGCATATTTTATATATTTAGTTTCACGTCTAAATTTATGTTTATTTGGCAATACAATTTTTGTGACATATTTTACAGTCGGCCAGAGACCGCCGTTTTATAAATAAATAAATAACTTTTTCTTAAGCCCACTTGTCAAAAAAATCATTTCTAGTATTTAGATTTCGGTTAACTATAATGATACAACGTTACAATGCACAAGGCGATACAATTGAAGCAGAATTTTAGTTAAGCTTAGTTATTCTTTTCTTTTCTGTTTAAAATGTATTATCTTACACTCATTTTTGGATATATTTTTTAAACATTGACTATTTTATTATTTATTATTTGTAATTAGGTAATATTATTAGGCAAAAAAAAATAATGGACCATAACTATAGTAATAATATATTTATTATGTAAGGATAAAAATATCGTATATATTAAATGTTGTGTATATGTTAAACTGTGATATATCTATAAAAAATAAAAAAATATATAAAATGTATACAATGTTACTATTAAAAGAATATTCAAAATATTAGTTGCTCATGTTGCAATGTAGCAATTTGTGGTCTTGTTCCAATCGACATTATTTTTTCTATAATTATTACAAATGATGCTATCATTGAATAATGAGTAACTTCCTTATTTTAATGACAATCGTTAAGTTGAGATTAGCTTTATAATAAATATATATCTTTAAAAAAATGTCTTTTTTTATTCTCTTTACCAAAAAAGAAATATTTTATATCCTATAATCAAAACGACTTAGGCAACTAGAAATATGCATCCGCGCCCCGTTGACGTGTTTCTTAACCTAAAATTTTAAGCTATAGCTTTTCTAATAGTTTTGTAAACAAACTTATAACATAAAACTTAATCAACAAACACGTTTAAAGAAGTGATGAGAAAAATAAAATTTAATAATGGCATTTTTATTCGACAGTACAGTAGTTTTTTCTTCTCAGGTGAATGATTATTACTAGTTAGAATTATGATGATTTTCAGTCAAGGCACTGATAAGAAAGAATTATTGAATGGCAAGAACTAAAAAGGATAAATAAACTTTTTCAGGTCCTGTTTTTTGTCGGAGCATGGATATTCTTCATGAAACGACTATTTAAAGACTATGAAGTGCGGCACATTATGGTTCAGTTGATTTTTAGTATTACTCTTACCTTGTCATGTACAATGTTTGAGCTTATTATATTTGAAATCTTAGGATTCCTTGATTCTAGGTATGTAACAAATATGTTATATATTTTTCTCTTACGTATTTGTGTATCAGTTCTAGGTACTTTTACTGGTATTTGATGCTTTATTTACTTCTTTTTGTAGTAATAGTATTGAATCCTTTTTATATTGGATATTATTGTATTAGCAATATAAGATATGGTAAAATTCTTAAAGTATATTATGACAAATTATATAAAGCATACATATAATTTTAGTAAGGGCAGATTACATAAAACATTTAACTATTCTTACATGGTTAATATTTTTGGCTGTTTTTTGGAAAATTGGCGATCCTTTTCCTATAAATCATCCAAATCAGGGATTTTTTACAATAGAATCCCTAGTTTCTAGAATTGGTGTAATAGGTGTAACTGTAATGGCACTATTATCAGGATTTGGTGCTGTGAACTATCCTTACACATCTATGAAATATTTTATGAGGTAAAATACATAATTAGTTCTATGCATTTTATTTTTTATTTATTTTATTAGAGAAGTATCTGTTGCTGACGTATTAAATATAGAAAAAAGACTGATGCAAACAATGGATATGATAGTAACAAGGAAAAAACGAATTGCCATAGTGAAAAAACAACAGTCACAAGAAAAAGTTAATTCTGTTGGTAAAAAGGGCATTTGGGAATTATTATCTTCAGTAACTGGAAACAGAAATAATGAAAGTAATAACTTTTAATTGATTCTGCTTATTTATGGTATATAACAAGGGCAACTCTGATTTTCTTGAGTTTCAGAAGTAAAAGGCCGACTATAAAATTATTTTTTTAGTACTATAAGGAAATACATTGTCATGTTGAAGTATTAAGCATTTTATTCTTAGATTTTCAAAAGAAATTCGGGTAGGAAGTATCTTGTCTAACATTATCTTGTTTTCTTAGGGTGTTGTCTAATAAGAGTATCAAAACTTTAAAATGATGCATAATGATAACTACAAGATAATCTGATAATTTTAATTTTGTAATCCGGTAGTTTTTATTTTATTTTGAAGAACAAATAATAACATTATTTTTTGAAAATAGTGTCATTCAAATGTCCCACTTGGCTTCGTCTGGTAAAATGCATTCTGAATAGCTAAGTTTTGATTACTTCTTCACACATCACGTTGTATATTTTCAATGGCGGTCTGAATATTTCGTTTAAGGTCAGCAATTATTTGGAGTTTATTTCTGTAAACCAGGGATTAACATAACTCCACAACAAATAACCCAATCGGGTGATGATATCCAGTCGACATTAGCAATTCGCATATATCATATTCCTATAGCGTTCACTGTTAACAGTAGCATAGTTTCCACCATGGTCTTCAAAAAAATAAGGTCCTGTCACCTCGTCAGCCCAAACAGTGACTTGCTGAGGATGAAGACATAACTCCTGAATCAGTTAAGATTCAGGATTTTCACATTGATTTTCATCAGCACAAATCCAGCAGTTATGTTTGTTCACAAACCTATTAAGCCAGATGTGGATATTCATCGGAAAATATAATTTTTTTCACTAAGTAGACATCGCCTTCCAATTTCTTCGTGCTGTTGAATCGTTTATCTCTGCATTGTGAATCGGCATAATAAACTGAACGGAGCACTCTATGAGTGATATTTACATTTAAAACAGTGTTGGCCTTATTACGTTTCAAAGTTCTGACACTCACTGGAAAACTCTAGATTAAATCCAAAGAACTTTTTCTATCTAATCTCTTTCAAGTTTCTAATCCTATATCAAATTTTTGGTATATCTGAAGCAAATAACTACTCTACTTTCTTGACCACTTTATTATCTTCAATACTTCATTAATATTTTGGAAATATAGTAGCTGCCATTATGAAGTAAAAGTAAACTAAATTAACTTATAAACTTGAAGAGATTTACCACTAAACACCAAAACACTTTTTTGAACTGCTCGACGCACGTTTCGCTAACCATGTTAGCATCATCAGGAGATGATTTAATATAATAAATAATATAATAATAAAACTAAACTATGTTCTATTTATATGAAAACCATACCCAACGAAGCGCGTAAAAATCATGAACCGTGAAGTGTACTAAGTCTTACATTAATAATTGAAAAAATTGACTGAAAGGAATCGGTCTTTTTATTATTAACTTATCTTCATACATTCCTCCGCGCCATGCATGACCTATTTTCTTATCTAACTTACATAAGCAAACTACTGCCCTTATAAAAATCTTGAAATCATCTAGAGAAGTGCTCGCTGTGGTAGTTTATCAAAGCTAATCTCTTAAAACACTTTAAAATATGTAAAGTACTTTAAAATTGTATAGCATTGAATGATATCAATGATTTCTGGTTCATTTAGTTTGGTGTATCTGAAAAATATCCAGAGTTTAAAAATTCTATTTTCCTCTTTCACTGATAAGCTGAGTAACTATGATGATGATAATTAAAAATGTTTCAGATATTAGCCAGTTGAAATTAGAAATTGATGGTTTGGAGGAAGTAAGCAGACAACTTTTTCTGGAAGTTCAGGAAAATCGTAACATGCTTGAAAGAATAGAATGGTCAAAAACATGGAAAGGCATCTATTTTAATTTTCTAGGATATATTTTTTCTGGATATTGTTTATGGAAAATATTCATTGTATGTTATGAGAATTATGATTTTATTGGAGATGTCTCACTTGTTTTATATTTTTAGTGTACAATAAACATTGTATTTGATAGAGTTGGTAAAAAGGATCCAGTAACCCGAGGTATTGAAATAGCAGTCCATTGGATGGGTTTTGATTTTGATGTTAATTTTTGGTCGCAGCAAATTTCTTTTTATTTGGTAGGGTGTATTGTTGTTACGTCAATTCGTGGGTTGCTATTAACTCTGACAAAGGTAAGTTTATTGTATTGAAATATTTGGTACAAACTCAAGATTGAAAAAAAAGGTGCCAAATATTCTACTTATAATTAGTTGTTGCATAATTTCTGTTAAAGTCCGGGACTAAAAGATACGACACCCCATGTTTTTGTATATTCATACATTATTTTTCAATATTAATATTTCTTCATATATTATAATATTGAATATTATAACTGGTTTACTAAACAAAAACAGCAGCTTTCAGTTTGTTTACAAATATTGATACCTATGAAAGGTTTAAAAATAATATTACGATTGGACACTTGTTTATTTCTTAAATACAGCCTGTTTATCATTCTTCAACCTTCAGTTTTAATTCAGCTCCCCTTCTATTGAAGTGAAAATAAATCCATCATGGGACGTTCAATATGTTTAACGCCTTGTGAGAAAAAACCAATTTTGCGACTGCACAAGCGAAGAAAGTCGAAATGTCTCTTGATGTAGAGGTAGAAGTCGACACCGAGTCGATTGCTAATTTGATTGATCTTGAAGAATACAGAACAGTGGCATAACTATTCAGTTGAGGCATGTGGCAAATTCATCGAATGGGGCCTTCCCTTAATGTAAAAAACTCAACAAACATTTTAGTTTTTTTTTTATTAAATCACTACGTGAAGTACGTACAAACGCTATTATAGTTATTGTGTACATTGTTCGTTAATATTTTCTAGTAACTTTTAATTTAAAGAGCGTATTGGACTGAAATAACAATTTTATTTTTACTACAAATTTTAATTGTTAAAATTCCTCTTTTCCGGCTTTCTGTTCAGCAAAAGTGTAAATGACATCATCAATAGTCACAGGAATAACAGAACTGCAATGTACAATTCAGGAAAACTTGAAGACATAAAATGATTCTTTATGATTAATAAATCAGCAAGTTCTCCTCCAGAAGATGACTTTTCTATTTCGTGTCTAAAAGTGGATCGAAAACTGAGAATTTTCTTGCCAAACGAGGCAGATATGCCTTTTTATATAAATCAACAAATTTTAAAGCCTTTTGCAATCAATCGGTATCATTTAAATTTTACAACGTGGTAGATTGCAAGACACTGAAATTGGAAACAATTTCATTCCTTCCAAGGAAACACGATCTCAGTTGATTGATGATGATGTCCAGTACACGATAAATTACGTTCACTTTAAACACGCTTTCGGGATCTTTGAGACGTTCCTTCATTAAATTTCATCAAAATGATGTTTCATCTTCCTCTGACGAGTTTTAGGAAATTCAGGGTTGCTAGACCATTTTTTTGTTACACTATTTGCTTACATTTTTAAATCTCCAAATTCATGTCGATACTTTTCAAGTTTTTCCAGACAGGCTTTGAGGTATTTGAAAGATAGATGGCTTTAGACTAAAGTACTTTCTAGTATACTTTAGAGGCCGCATCGATCGGTCTGCAAAATTTTGCAATGAAAAACCGGTAACATAATAGCTTTACTTATCTCATTTGCTTTGGAATTTAATAGAATAGTTATTGTTAGTACTTTTTGAACTTCAACAACAAAACATTTAAAGCAAAAATGGTATCGAAATGTCTTGCCTATCTAGTTGGCTTTAATGTTACCAAAGTTGAAAATTCCCCTTATATATATATATATATATATATATATATATATATATATATATATATATATATATATATATATATATATTTATTTATTCTCGGCTGGCCTTGAAGAAGTATTTCGTAAACTGGATTTTGAACAGGATGGTGTAAAGATCAATGGTGCAAACTTAAACCATCTTAGATTTGCAGATGGTATCGTTCTCCTTTCACAAGACTCATAGGAGCTGCAAAGACGCATACAAGAACTGGAAAGGGCTGGCAAACCATTTGGCTTGAAAATAAACCTGAAAAAGAGTCAGGTTATGTTCAATGACTTCGCTCACGACAGAAGACTTTCAGTTTTAGAAAGGGGTTTGGAGATTGTGGACAGCTTTATATCTCTTGGACAGAGGATTTTAATTGAGGGGAATACCGCCCGGGAGATGCAACGGCGTATTAAATGTGGATGGCAGGCTCAACATCGTGTTTAAGAGCAGACTCCCACTTTGCCTGAAAAGAAAAGTTTTCGATCAGTGCTTTCTACCTGTTATGACATACGGAAGTGAAGCCTGGACACTCACATCGCAATCAATTCAAAAACTTCGGGTAGCACAGAGGGGAATGGAAAGATGTATGCTTGACATTACAAGACGAGACAGAAAGTCCTGCGCATGGATCAGGGAACAAACGAAAGTATGTAACATCATTGGAAGAGTAAAGCAATTGAAATGGGGATGTGCAGACCATATAGCGAGGCGATGGGATGATAGATGGACCAAGGCAATCCTGGAGTAGATACCGCCTTATCGCAAACGTCCACGAAGAAGAGTAGCAGAGGAAAGCCCAGGGCCGTGAAAGTTGGAAGGCCTAAAGAGGCCTTCATCCTGCAGTGGATCGACACGGGCAACTAATTTTTTTGCCAACTGTGTTTGTAAGTCCAAAAAGTCCGAGCAAGCTACAATCGAACTTAGATAACTACGTGATTTTTCGTGTTAACCGAGAGAAGCAAACAAGATCAGGTTGAATTATACGAATCGTTACACTTTATATATATATATATATATATATATATATATATATATATATATATATATATATATATATATATATATATATATATATATATATATATATATATATATATATATATATATCTTGTAAAATAGAATCATATTTCGCGAATAACTCAATAATACTCAAAAAAAAAAAATTCTGTCAAAATCAGAGTAACATCAAGGAGTCTAGTGAGTACTTGACGCCAAAAAATGTTTTCTTGATTATGGACTCTTGCTCTTCATCTAGTGTTACAAGTAACAGCCATTGTTGATATACAAGATATGAATGAAAATGATTTTTCGATGTCTCGTGTCTTTCTATGGCTTCTACAATATGTTTCCAATCGTCCTAGCCTTCTATCCAAACATTTTGTATATTTTTACATGCCCTGTTTACAAATAACCAACATGGCTCACAATATGCCTTTTGAAGCTGTAAAGAATAGAACAGCCATGTACGTTCTAGTTTTACGCCAAATTTGAAAACTATAATAATATTTTTTCAAGAAAGATCTATTGTCACTCTCTTTTAAGAAGGGGCCTATAGATTTACAGTGTCCATTTTAGGTCACAAACCGTTTCACTTGATCATTTAGTTCCCTTACTTACATTTAATTACCCTTATAAGTAACATATGACAAAGATGTAATTTTTTTACATCAAAAAATTATTCACTTTGAGTTTTGCTCGTACCTGATTGTGGTTGCTGTGGATCTAGATATTCACGTTATCGGGCTCTACAATAGTGCCACTTTTAGTCAAGTCATTTTCTTCATTTCCGCCGTACTGTTCATTTGATTCTTCGTCAATAAAATCTTCATTCTTAAAGTACTGACTTATTTTAGGCAACTTTTTATTTTTTTCTTCAGGCTCCTTCTTTCGCTTTCGTTTTTCGATCCCACTTAGATACTTTCTAGAACTAGAGTTATTGTTATCTAATATTCATAATTAACTTTGCGACTGATCGCGAATCCGATAAAACAAAAACTATAATATCGAACAAAAATCTATGCCACAAACAACCAATTCTCGTAACAATCAAATGACGTATGCGTAGTGGAGCCTTTTTTGTAGTTACAAAATAGAAAGCTGGGATTTCCTGAGCGCCACTATTACTAGAGCCCGCGGCGAAAATGTTCAGTCTCACGCATCGATTCTATTAGCACGTTAACATCTCATCAGATTGCACATAAAACAGGTTTAACCAATATTTAAAATGTTAGAGGAGTCTTTCAATAACCTTCACATATTGAGAGGAAGAAAATGAAGTCTACTTTATCCCTCAGAGATGCCCTTAAAGAATATGGGAAGCATTTGGCTCGCAACCATGCTCGTTGGGAAAAAATGGGAGCAAATAATGTTTTATGACGAAAAGAAATTTAAAATAGACAGGACGGACGGCTGCTCTTCTACTTCCATGACTTGATGCCTTAGAGGCCCTTGGCTTTATGATATCCGTTGTACCGCTAAGTGTCGGTTTATTGGGTTGCGTATAGTACAGTCACCCTTCCAGATATTGACCGAAATCGACGTCGCTTAACTTCAGTTATCGCGGACTGATGTTCGATATGGTGCGGCTGACCCTTGGTGCATGAGAGTTAGCCACATGAATTCAATGAAAAAGTGGCTTAACTTGTTATCACGGCAAAGGTTTTAGTCATTAGCCAACCATAGCCAGATTCGTTTAGTAACAGGTGACGAAAAACCTTATATCTTATGACAATCCGATACCAAAGAAGGCGAAATGTTTCCCCAATGAATTGAATTTAGCCAGCTATTGCTAAGCCTAGAATACACCAATACACGAAAATGTTTGGAGGACAAGACCCTCTATACTATGAGTTGCAGCTGCCTGATCAAAACATCACTGCTGACTTGTATTGTGAACAGTTATCTCGACTGGATTCCGAAATAATGAAAAATCGACCTCCTTCACTACATAAACAAAAAGGTGTTCTTATCAACACGACGATGCTCGGCCATGTGTCCTTAGACAAAACAAAAACTGCGCGAAGTAAACTAAAATCCTTCTTCAGTCTCCATACTTTCCCGATGTCGCATTAGCATTTATTTTGTTTTGTTATTTCATTTATTAATGGGAAAACAATTTTAAAATTAAAGTTATGTAAATAATGCGATTCCTGACTTTTCACGTAAGAAAGATGGTAGGTTTTTCCTCATTTGGTATCAAGAAGCTACCCAATAGACGGAAGCAAGTTATCGACAATGGACAATATATCGTTAATTAAATAATTGTTTTTGTAAAGTCCTATAGTAGTTTCCATATAACCCGAAAAATACGACAGAAATTATGTCACAATCTAATAGATTTTTTACAAGGGCCGCAACCCTTATTAATAACTTCAGAAAGTAATGAAATAAATTTGAGTGGATACGTACACATGTTTATACATTCTTTTCATAAAATTTTGCGATAATTGAAACTAGTTTTCAAAATTAAATCAGTTCGATTCTATGCTTTGAAATAATATATCGTTGTTCAACTCTGCCCTGGTACCAAATCTTTGTGTTTAGAAGCAAAGAGCTCAAGGTACCCTAATTTCTCCCTAGTTTCTCCCACTACAAAAAATGTGGGAGTTGGAGGGTGCATAGTCTGAGTGATATGCTCGATGTGATAGTAGTTCAGACGTGTCGAGTTCTTGGAACTTCTCAATTTGCCTGACTATATATAGTGGAGGCCAATAAAATAAGAGTAATAGAAAAAACTTTTAAAAAGCAACTTTTCTTTTCTAATTTATTTACCATAATAAATAATATAATATGCTAATATTATCTGTCCTTTTTGATATTTTGTTTCCAATATAACCAGAACATTTTATTTCGGCATATGTTCTTAAAGAATTTATTTCATTCAGGTAAAAAGGTAAAGTGTTAGGGTTAGAGGCGCATCAGCAACTAGGCTATTTAGCGACTGGACCTACAGCTTAACGTGGGTTCCGAACCACGGTTATCAGCTTCCGACAAACCCAGGCCAGCACCCCCCTCGGGCTATAAACCCTTGGTTATGTGCCTACCCATAAGTCTATCAGGAAACCTACCGACTGGCGCGTGACCAACGAAGAACACTTCTCAGGAGGCATCCGGCCTTACCCAGCCTTTAACTGGCATGACTGAGAGGTAATTCGTAGTCGGATTTTGCACTCTTGCCTTGAAACCATCACAAACATTTAGGAAAGATAAACGGACAGAAGAAAGAAAAATAACCATCCGAGCGCTGGAATCGAACCAGCTATCGCTCCAGCGCGGATTCGGCATAGCAGCGGCGGGCCGCTGCTCTTACCGCCGCACCAACGCGACCCGCCTATTTCATTCTACCAGTTTGTACTCCAATGGTGAAAAAATAAGGGTGTTCTAATTTTATATGTATTTATTTTCATGATACAGCAAAAGTTGGCCTGTTTCCCAGTATATTAAAGTAAAAATGGACGCTAGTTACTGTACAACTGAAGAAAGCCGTTTAATTTTGAAATTGATAAGCCAAAATAAATGTTATGCATTTATTAGAATGTAATTAAACAGCCCCATTTGTAATTGCTAAGGTTTTGAAAGAATCATGTGTCCCAAAAACAACCAAAAAAAAAGAGGCAGGCTTTGAAGGATCCTCTTGTTACCTCTGCCATAAAAAAATATTGACATAAAACCAAAATTAATTTATTTCGTTCTGATTTGCAAATTGTATATGAGCAGTATTAATGAAGAATTTAATCGACATAACACTTTGGGTACAGTGAAGCATGGTAGTGGTAATAACAAAGTATGGAGGTGCTTTTCATCTACCAACAAGACAATGATCCTAACATACGACCCATGTGGTGAACCAGTGGTTCGACAGGAAATATATTAAAGTGTTAAAGTTGCCTCCACAGTCCCCAAATCTAAATCTGTTCGATAGCCATTGGAGATAATTAAAACGATGTCTTGCTTGTAAAAAAATAGCAAAGAAGAAGACATTGTGGCAAGAAATTCAATGTCTGTAGAAACATGCCGAGAAAATGTCAATCAGTAATTAAGAATAACTGTTATACTACAAAGTACTAAGCTTCGGTAATTATATAGACTTAAACATTTTTAGAGAATTATTCGTTTTTTTATGATTTATAATAAATATTACTCTTATTTCTTTAACCACGTAATTTTTTTAAAAATATCTCATCAAGGTATAATTATGAATCAAGTAATCGTTTATATTCAGGCTAATACAGTGTGGTCCAAAGAGTTGTTAATATTTAGTTGCACTATAGAAAATTTACTAGGAGGAGTAGAAAGGTCGTGTCGTTCTTAAACGATAATTCGGCTCAGGGATATTTAGTCACCATGCAGCGCTACATGAGAGAGGAACGCTCGTTTTGTGTGCACGAGTATTACTACAACAACAATTCCACTACTATTGCGCGCCGTAGATTTCGACAGAATTTAATTTGCACAATGTTCAGCAATGTCCGAGCCTTCCGTTAATTGAGCAATGTGTTCGTAACTTCGAGGAAATTGGTTCAGTTCTGTAAATTTGAAACCGGAATTTGCCCATAGATGGCCCTAGCTCTCAATGTAGTTACCGTCAAACCGTGTCATTGGCGCCATTTCCTTGTTGACATTTGACACAGATACATTCAAAAGCCATGGGAAAGGTTCAGAAGATGGGAAAGATGGGATGGGTTCCACATCAACTGAATGAAAGACAGCAAGAAAACCAAAAAAACACTTGCAAAATGTTTTTCGACAGGTATAAAAGAATGTCATTTCTCTATCGAATAAAATCGTAGATCAATCGTAATCGTAGTAAAATCGTAAAAAATCATGGGTAACTCCAGTCGAACCATTGACATCGAATGCAAGGCCAAATCGCTTTTAATGAAAAACAATGGTCTGTGTGTGGAGGGATCAGAAGGGTGTGATCTATTATGAGCTGCTAAAACCTGATGAAACCGTTAATACGGAACGCTACCAACAACAAATGATCGATTTGAATCAAGCTTGGCGTGAAAAACGACTGGAATATCAAAAATGGGAACACAAAGTAATTTTGCTTTCATGATAATGCACCATCACACACAGCAAAACTGGTCAAGGAAACGGTTGAGACGTTTAGTTCAGAAATACTTTCGCATGCCGCTTACTCACCATACTTGGCTCCGCCCGATTACTAGTTATTTCCATCGATGTGACTCAGCGCTTCACTTCTTACGAAAATGGTTGGTTCAATGACTGGATGACTGGTTCGCCTCAAAAGAGCAACAGTTTTTTTGGTGTGGTATCCACAAATTGTCAGACAGGTGGGAAAAATATATAGCTAGCGATGGGCAATACTTCTAATAAAATAATTTTTATTATCATTTTCATACAATAAACGTGTATTTTCTATATAAAAATTCCGGTTTCATATTTACATACCTGATAGCCATTCAAAAACGTGCACTTAGCTTGTCTATGTTATACTAATTTTAATGAAATAGAAAAAAAATCGGCCGTTTTATAATAGGTGAATAGCAAATGATTTTTGTCTTTCCACTTTTAGTTTTTTAATAGAATGTCATCCAGTAAGAGTTCCAATATAATAGTTTTAGTACTAGCCCAAATAATGGGGATGTATTTTGTATCATCAGTTTTACTATTACGAATGAATATGCCAGTACAATACAGAATTATAATTACTCAAGTGTTGGGTGAGTATTATTACATAAATAAGGTTAACAACAAAACATATCTTAATTTATTTCAGGTGCTTTACAATTTAATTTCTATCACAGGTGGTTTGATGTGATTTTCTTAATAAGCGCTTTAGGAAGTATAGTAACTCTATATTTAGCTCATAAACCACCCGTTAAGGATAATATGATATAGTATTTTTTTATCATATAAATTGTTATTTATTTACACATGCTTTCATTTTATAACAGAAAAAAAAAATAAAAAAAATATCAGAGTTGTTCATTTAATTTCCTTCTTTTTACTTAAAAAATAAACTCATAATACAAAATGGGTTTCCAAATAACAAATATGAAACAACATACGAATTACAATTAAATTAATAAAGTTTAAAACATATTTTCCTTTTTATCTTTTTTCCCAGTTAAGCTGGATTTTAAATGAAGTGCGGGCCGTAGCCAAAACAACTTCATTCCTCCAAAAATTTTCGGGAGATGCGAGTGGTATTAAGAATTACCGCCCTCTGCATTATTCTAAACAGATTTTCTTCTAGTCCCAAAAATTTCATGTTATTTTTTAGGTTCTTTGATATAATGCCAGTTGTTAAAATTATCAATGGCACAATATGAACCCTATTCAGCTTCCATATCCGCTCTATTTCTAGCTTGAGATCTATAATTTTTTTACTTTTTCTTCAGTCGTTTTTTGAATACTGGCCACATGATTATAGCGGTGAAGATGATCCGTCTGGGTGAGTCTACCACATGCACCTACAATATGTTAGATAGTCTCAGACTTTTGAGGCATATTATAATTATCATTTCAACCAAAATATTATAATTATAACCAAACCAAAATTGGAACAGATGTTTACGCAATTTGAGGAGGCGAAACCGCGAATGAATCTAAGAATGAACTCGGCAGAAACTAAATAAATAAGGTCAACAAATCAAAGAAAGCAACATGTGGCTGTTGTTCTAGTATTAAAGGGAAGACGGTGTAGCGTTTACAAAGTAACGGCCGTAACAGGTAGTATTGTTTTGCGCGGGTCTTATTTCAAAGCTCACCTGCATACCCCGGGAGAAGTGTCGAGGGGTCGAACATCCCTCCTCGTGCTGAACACATGTCTACGCTGACAGGACGGACAGCCATCTAGAAGTTGACCCCGCTGATTGTCCTTTAGAACCCTCGCTTATTTTAGAGCCCGGACAACTTAGGAGACGACCATTTGTGTCCCAGTAATCTTAGACTAGTCATCTTAGTCCACTGGTATTCCGGACTACAGACTTCTTTGACCCCAGCCGTTGTAGGCTCCAGACTTCTTGGGATCCAAGCGTTTAGAACACTGAACTGTTCAGTTATCGACCGTCTTGGTAACTGGACTGTCCAGAGGCTGGATAGCCGAACAGCACCACAAAAGGACAAGGCCAAATATTACTTTATTATTTTTAATATTATTCATCAATGATTACTCAAATTACAATTTGTCTACCATCCTTTAATAACGCTATATATGTTTGATTTAATTTAATTTAATTTTCTTTGTACCCTAGACAAGCGCCCTAATACTATGAGAATGTTTGTTTAAGATTGAACCTTTCACTTTATGTGCCTATTTAAGTAAGGTAGTTGTGGACAACATGGTTAGATTATTTTCTATTGAATTATAATTGTTTATTTTTAAATAAATGAAATAAATAGTGTTGGTATGTATTAAATAGTTATTACTGTTATTGATTCTTTTGAGTAAACATAAACCTTTTTCCAATTTTAAGGTTTGTTTTTTTATCTCTTATGATTCCAAATTGATGATTCACAATTTGCCTGTGCAATCCATCCGTGACCTACGACCCAACTCTCTCCGGCGAATGGCTGTAACTTTAAAGATAAAATAAAAGATTACATTATAACAGTTTAAAAAAGTTAATAGTTTTAAATTGCTAGACACTGTAATGACGATGCGCAATAAAGTAATGCATGTGAACTCTAAAAAAGAAAGACGTACTATCGTACCTGGGAGAGGAAAGTATATGGCCCCATCAATGGAAAAAGGTTGGATAATTGTAAAAAATGAAAAACTAGCAACAATCTTCAATAGTCCAGATTTAGTGAAAGAACGCAGAAGCAAACTACTAAGTTGCTGGGGCCACATCGTAATGATGAACAGCGAAAAACTGGTCTAGAAAATACTGGGGAAGATTATCGATGGATCAAGACTGAAGGGAAGACCAAGAAAGGGTTTAGAAAGGGAGCACCTGCAAGAAATGAGGATAACGGAATGGAAACGAAGAGCGAGAGATAGAAAGGAGGGGGCAAGGATAACGGAAGGGCCAAGAAAACATTGATACAAAAGGCATGCCTATGACCAGATTACAGAGGTTATGGAAAGGGCTGGTCATCGCTCGATCTAAATAAAAAAACAGACCCTTTATAGGTTGTCAAGCCATAAAGAGGGATAATATGATATGGTATTTTTAACATATAAGTTGTTTTTTATTTACACATGCTTTTATTTTGTAACCGAAAAAAATATATCAAAGTGATTCCTTTTCATATAAAAAAACTCAAAATAGGAATGGGATTTCTATCCAATATACGAATTACAATTAAAATAATAAAGTTTAAAACATTTTTTATTAATTATAACCAAACCAAATATATGTTGCGTACGCAGATGATGTTGACATGATGTACAGAAAGAAGGAATAATTGGAATAAATGTATGAACAAAGAAAGGAACAAAATGTGAATATTGATCTAGATACTAGATAGATACTACTAATAATGAATGGAAAAAAAATTTAGGGATAAAGGGATCAAGACCGAAGAGCAGAGGTGGGGGAGGGTGAAAAAAAGAGAGGTAGATTGAAAGGAGCGGGTTCAGGTAACGGAAGAAGCAAGAAAACGTTGATGCAAAAGGCGATAACTAGGTTATAGAGGTTATGGAAACAGATAGTCAACGTTCTATGCAAAGAAAAGCCATAGATACCTCTAGAGGGAGGTGAAGGCCCTTGATGAGCAGCTAAGGATATGACATAGGGATATGCCATAAAGGATATGACATAGAATTTTTTACACATGCTTTCATTTTTCAACAAAAAAAAACAAAATATCAAAGTAATTCCTTTTATTTCCTTCTTTTTACATAAAAAAAACTCAGAATAGGAATGGGATTTCCAAATAACAAATATGGAACAACATCTGAATTACAATTAAATTAGTAAACCTTTAAAACATATTTTTAATCATTTATAACCTAAAGCTAATTAACTAGCATCATCTTATTTCCCAGAAATAAATTTTGACAAGCCCTCCAACAATCCTATATATGCAGAGTGTTCATAGGCTGTACTGTAATTTGAAAGTTTTTCTATAAATTCATTATTTATTCCTTTTTCTTCCAGATAATTTAAAATCAGATCATACAAATACTGAAACAAAGTAATGGTTCAAAATGATAAATGGAGGATTTTGCAAATACTTACAGAGTCTAACACTTCCCCTGAAACTGAATAGACATTTTCATTCCATTCCCCATTATAAATACTGATTTCATCTATGCCAAATGAGTCATCTGAAAAAAATTAATAAATAGTTTAATACCCCCATAGATTACAATATTTACTATATCCATCTTCTTGTTCATTGGGGGGCACAAAAGAACATAGAACACTAATGTTAGTATCCCCACGTGATAAATCAATTTTAAAAGCAGGTTTTGATTTTAATTCCCCAATTTCTGGTTTATCCATATTTTCATGAATTTCTGGTTCGGCATCAGTGTCAACTGAGTGATTTACATTGAAACTAATCTTAATCCTACAAATGTTGTCCCTAAATTTTAATACATATAATGATGATGGCTGAAGAAGGCTTACATTTCTGCATCAGTCTTTTTGGTTAATGTAACTTCAGCTCCATTTAAGCTGGCTTTGAATCCATCCACCTCTGTGGGGATTGTTTTAACTTTTTGAGCTTTACGTTCAGCAAGAATCTCCTCTGTTAAAAATTCAACCAATTCTTTTTCAGCTAGAAATGATAACATAAGTTTATCATTAAGTACAGTTTATTCTATTTTATATACCTTTACTGTGAACTTGTTTCTTATCATTACAACCACATGAGCACAAATTACTATGAATTCTGTAATTTCCTTGTGAATGAATATTATTTAAGTGCCATAAATTTCTTATTGCAATTTTCTGTGCTTGTACGTTTGCGAGCATTCCATTTTTTATAGGATTATAGAGAATTCGTAATGAATTAATTCGCAAAGCAGCTTTAAAAATTGAATTCATTTTGATTAACATATAAACTATAAGAAAACGTGCTTTTCTACCGGCAGTAGATCGCCTTTAAATATGACAGAAGACAATTGGTATAGTTGTCATAAAAAAGCATTTTTGTTGTATAATACGGTTTGTATCAGAAAGTATGAGGTCATATATTTTAAATGCATTAGAAATCACATTGTTCAAAATTGAAGAAAACCTTTAACAATTATTCCTTTAATGTTTTCTTCCCTGAAAAATAGGGCTATAACAGTATATTCTGCGATCCTTTATACTTTTGATATTAAAAAATAACAAATGGAGTATCAACGGTCCAAAGTCCAAAGGTCGTAAATTTGTTTTCTCCCAGGTTGTTTTCGCTATTTACAATTTTATGAAACAAAGTTCAAAAGATATATTCCACTTTACTTTTTGTTCAGATCCAGAATTAGATCAATAAGGTTGAATTTTTTCTTCTAGAAGTATGGCATTTTCTCAGGTGAGATTATTATTACCTAAAAGTAGGCCTAAAAAATACAACATTTTTAGAAGTTTGGGTAACTTAATTGTAATTTTATTGAGAACAGAACAGAAATTTTCTTTGCATAATATTTATTTTATATTTTAGTTTGCAAAGGGAATAGTTAGATGTACTTTAAGGCCACTTGTCTTAAATAGGAATTATTCTTCAAATTTGGCCACTGGTGGTTATAACTTTGGTAAATTCTTAATGAAATAAAATATTTTGATAATTTTATATCATTTAACTTGTAGAATTGAATGAAACTCAAAGAGAGTTTCAAGATACTGCAAGGAAGTTTGCAAGAGAGCAAGTAATTCCAGCTGCACCAATTCTTGACAAAACTGGTGAATATCCATGGGAACTTTTGAAGAAAGCCCACAGTTTAGGACTAATTAATTGTCATATTCCTGAAGAATATGGTGAGTTCTTGCTAGTGGGCATTGTAACAATTTATGAACATATATACTAATTTGTTCATAGGAGGACTAAATATGGGTGTATTTGATGCTTGTTTAATTCTGGAAGAAATAGCATATGGCTGTACAGGTATTGCAACAGCTCTAGAAGGAACATCATTAGGAGTAATTAGTCAGATTAATTTTTAATATTAAGGGTTCAAATGAAAATTATGTTTTTAGCAAACACCAGTTTTATTAACTGGTACACCTGAACAAAAAAAGAAATACTTAGGTCGTTTGATTGAAGAACCATTAGTTGCTGCTTACTGTGTAACAGAACCAGGTGCAGGATCAGATGTAAATGGCCTCAAAACAAGGGCAGAAAAGAAGGGTGATGAATATATTTTAAATGGGCAGAAAATGTGGATTACTGGTGGAGGTGTAGCCAATTGGTGAGTAAAAGTAAGATTCGAAATAAGCACATCCTTATTGTGTGTGCCTTTGTTAGGTATTTCCTATTAGCCAGGACAAATCCAGATCCCAAATGTCCAGCTAGTAAAGCATTTACTGGATTTATAGTTGAAAGAGAATGGCCTGGTGTAACACCTGGTAGAAAGGTACATACACATTTTTTGATTTTCTGAGGTTAGAGTGTCTCAGTGATATTATTTAATATATTTAGGAAATCAATATGGGTCAGAGAGCCTCTGATACTCGAGGTATTACCTTTGAGGATGTTAGAATACCAAAAGAGAATGTCCTGCTTCAAGAAGGAGATGGATTTAAAATTGCCATGCAAACATTTGATAAGACCAGACCACCTGTAAGTATATAATCAGTGAATCTTTATTCTGAGATCAAATATTTTATATTTAATTTATAACTTGATTTTTCAATTATTCTAACTTATCTATTTATTTATTAATTGTATTAATATAAGTATTAATTTTATTTAAATTTATTTAATGGGGTCTAAGGTACAATATTATTGATACAGGTCCTTTTTAATATTGTTTGCAATTAAAAATTGTTGTGAATATTATTTTCAATTAAAAGTCAGTAAATCATAAATGAATTAATTTTCAATATTTTATAAAATAATTTTAATATTAAACTTCCAATACCTTAATGCAATTAATATGGAAGATATATTAATAAGGGATTTACTGCTAAACACCAAATCACACATTAATTTTTTGAGATTGAAACATCTCCTGATGATGTTAACATGGTTAGCATCATCGAGAAATTAGTTTTTACTGGTAAATCTTTTTCAAGTTTTAGTCACATTTACCTTCTTATTTTTCGATGCTAACATAATCAAAATGAGCCAAATTACTAAATTAAAGATATTATAATTTAAATGTCTACTTATGGACAAGAAGAGCAAATTTTTTTTTTCACCAAAAATAGTTAACTATTTAATATTAGAAACGTATATAATAAGACATGAATTATCATATAGGGAGTATATTTCTATTGCAAGATCATCTAATGACATTATCAAGAATGGTACCTATGGTAAATCGGTTTCAGGTGGCTTGTTCAGCAACAGGTTTAGCTCAAAGATGTTTGGATGAAGCTTCCAAATATGCCATTGAACGTAAAGCATTTGGGACACAAATATTTAATCATCAAGCTGTTGCTTTTATGTTGGCTGAGATGGCCATAGGTATTTCTATGAAAAGTGAAAGTATTCTCAATTATTTATTGTTGATATTCTTATAGGTATTGAAACTGGTAGGTTAGCTTGGATGAAAGCTGCTTGGGAAACTGATCTAGACATCAGAAATAGCTATTCTGCTGCAATAGCTAAAGGATATTGTGCTGATATGGCCAATAGATGTGCTAGTGATGCTGTACAGGTATTGATATGACATTCATTTAGTATAATTTAATTTAGTATTATTTAAAAAGTTATGGTTCATTTCTGTAGAATAGCACATATTCCGAAATATTTTTTGAAAGCACATATTTATTATTTATTTTTTGGTTACTTATATATTTACTTTATACATTTGACGATAGAGGTCGACGCCCTGTATCAGTTCTCAATAAGTGAAGTTAAGCAACGCCTGTTATGGTTGAGACCTATTATTAGGACCTAGTATTAGGTCCGTAATATAGGCAACCCTACAAACTAAGCCATCTTATCTCTCTGTCTTAAGAGCTAAAATGCATATTTGTTGTCAATGTTTATGTCACAATGAAAGGACAAATATGGCAAAATCTTCTAGGCAGGACAGCAAATTTTACACATCAAAGAGTACAAATATATCTAACTGAAAACAATATTACAAGATAAAGCAAATGAAGAAAAAATATAACCAGGGTAAAAGAGTCATTATCTAGTCCTTCCTCTTATTCGATCATATTAGAAATCATATTATGAAGGGCAACAAAATTACTTACTCCCTGCAATATGTTCTTAGATCTAAACTTGCACCAAAGTCTATGCAAGTTAAGATCTATAAAATACTTATTAGGCCTGTAATCATATATAGCTGTGTGCTCAAAGAAAACAGAAAAGATGTTTGAAATATTTAAAACAAGAGTACTCAGAAGAGTTTTTGGTGATGTAAATAATAATGAAATTTCGAGGATCAGCTATATCTCAGAACTCAAGCAATTGTACAAAGATCTGGATATTATAGATTATGTGAATTTTCAGCAACTTGGTTGGATGGAACACATAGTTGTACCAGAAAGCTCAATGCTAAGAAGAATCATAAATGGATAAATGAGGGGTAACAGAAACAGAAGTAGATCAAGGACAAGGAGCAGGGCAATCTAAGAAGGGATGTTGAAGATGTACTGCACATCAAAAATTGGCAAGGGGTCTCTTCTAGAGGCTCATTGATGAGCTGAAGCACTACTTGAGACAGGCTGTAGGAAGATTAAGGAGAGAAATGTTAAAAAATAAAAAAACAAAAAAGCCAAATACAATATCAATTGTACAACTGTGAACAACTCGAATGGTATAGACACATACAGAGATTAAGTAATGAATGTCTTCCTGAACAAATTTTAGAATGACACCTACATGATAGGAGAAAGAAAGGAATGCCAAAAAAGAATCAGATAGAAGTGCTCCACTTAAAGACAAGAGAAAGAGCACTAAATGGAAACTAAGGAGTAAATTTAATCTTATATATGGATTTCCTAACAGGGATTTTGAAACGACCGATAAATTTACCAATTTTTAAGGGATTGTTAAGAGTCGATTTAAATGCTTTTGTCCCCTATTTTTTACTATATAGATTGACAATATGACAGTATTGTGCTTACAAAAATTGTGTATGCTTACCAAAATATTGCTTACAAAATTGTTGATATGTATGAGTTAGTTTGTGAATTATTAATAATTGGAAAGTATAGAACTACAGAGCCCTCGTTTAATCCTCTAACCCAGGTGACTAGTGATTTATGCAAACTTAGGAACATTCATTTTCTCTATATTGAATTATTTAAAAGTGATATTATTTGTCACCAAAAGTATTTGTAAAATTTCCCGTAGATCTGTCATCGACATTTTTATTAGTTTCTATGCTTCCTGACCAACAACAATATTTTAAAAGCACCTTTTAAACACATTTGATTTTTTAAGAGATAATTTTTGTTGTTTTGTTGTTGTGCTTATCATCAATAGTTTCCATTACAAATCTACGACACGCGCTTCTTTCTTCTATGGCACCTGCTCCAGTGGAGTTATAACATTTTTTTTACTTTAGATTCAAAATAACATATAGGATTGGTCAAATGTTATGTTTATTTTCGTTATTAGTGCTAAACTGTGTATATAATAAAACAAAACAATATTTATAAAAACTGAAATAAACTAATAAACGTGTATCACTAACGCGCCGAGTTGGTTGTCCATATTTATATTTCACATCGGTTTCGGCATTATAAGAAGGCTCTATATAATTAGTGAATATTAATTTAATATAATGAAAGCTTAGAAGACATATAAAATGACTGATTTTGATAAAATATACAATTACCATTTTTTAGATATTTGGTGGTAACGGTTTCAATAGCGAATACCCCGTCGAGAAATTGATGAGAGATGCAAAGATCTTCCAGATATACGAGGGTACCTCACAAATCCAAAGACTGATTATCTCTAGACATCTTATGGAAAGAGCGAAAAATCTTAGCTAATCAACTTGGACCAATAAAATCGTGTATTATTATTTTCTACTATTTATATAAGGGAAATGGTTTAAATGAGCTTTTAAGATATTATATTTTATATGGATACATTTAGTCACTCCATACTGTTTTTATATCTATAAAATATACTATAAACAATGTTCAATGTTTTTAAGTGTTTTTTTTTTAATAAAAATTATCGATTTGAAGAAGGAACGACTGGAAAATACTATTAACATACAAAATAATAGTAAAAGTTAATAGTAAGTACGCAATAATTAACAATCTTCTTTTTCCTGTGATGCTACAGTAACCCTTGACCTCCTTCAATCTTTGCTTCTAACCGGATTAATCGCCAGCAGCCTCTTGCCGGTTTCTGATGTGCAGTAGTTCTTCAGCATCCCTTTTTACACTGCACTACCTCTTTTTCTGTTAACCCCTATTTGTCCCTCCATGACTTTCCCTGGTATTTGGTTTCCTGTCCACTCGAGTACTTTATCCCTCACATCATATGCAGATCTTTGTATGGTGATACGAGTTCGTAGTTATACCTGATTCTTCAAATTCCATTATCATTTGCAGCACCAAGTACTCCTCTTTCAAATACTGCAAGCATTTCTTCTTTTTTCTTAACGAGGGTCCACGTTTCACATAAGTACCTACTGGTCTAATAAGCATTTTATAGAACCTAACATTTCCGTATTCCTTTGAATAGATTTAGGAATAATCAACAATAATAATCAGAAATATGCACAATTAGTGAAGAGTAAGAAAGTCAAAATTATGTGCCTCTAAGGATCATACTGTAGTGAAAGCATGGTTTCAGAACATTCTATAATATCCAGTCTCCTAAGTTGTCTGTTATTTTTAGTACACCTCCTCTTTTCTCAGAATGGGGCACTTCTATGCAACTCATCTTTAATCTTCCCTTCTAACACCCACCATGGAGGTGTCATACTAAGGTTTGTTTAAGAAGCCTTTCATTACTTATTCTCTACACGTTTGCACCATAGTCCACTGCAGGACTTTTTTGTTGGCAGACGTCCTCTGCTAACGGAATTTTGCCTTAGTCTTGTATCCAACTTAGTCCTTAGTCTTGTATCCAACACTTAGCGATGTATCCAACCTAATTCTATTTCAAATAAATCATTGGTTCTATTGCATCCGTGGATTTATACTTTGGTATTTTGTCTTTTAATGTGATTCTCAAAATAGAATACTCAATGGCTCTTTATGTAACTCGTACTCTGTTCACTGGTCACTCTGTTCACCTTGCCAACTGGCAAACCTTATTCTTTGTTCAAATCTCACAGGTCTGATTATTCTCACTCTCATGTCCAAGATATTTGTAGGATATAATTTGGAGAAACACATACCTAGAATTAAATTCTTTTAAGAATTAAATTCTTTCAGTTATTAATCTATTATAGTTTACTAAATGTTATTTTAGTAATAGTTATTTAGTGCCACAGTGTATAATTTTTTAAAAATATGAATTAGTGTATAGTTTCTAAGTAAAAGTTTTTTTTCTGTAATTATCTGTTAAATCACTCAACTGCCATAAAAATTAAATTAAACAACTTTCCGTACATTATCTCAGTCTCACTTGTCGGTAATTCAAGAACACTGTAATAAAGATTAGAGATCCTAAACAATAAACCCGCCGAAATTTCAAAATGACATTAGCAGTTGCGCACTCCACACCTAATCAAGCCAGTATCTCAATAATTTTGAATTGCAATTATAAAAAAATGAATTTCTTAAGCCTACGTGAAAATAATACAAATATTTACAATACAGTAAACGTTAAAAAATGTTCCGGATTATGCAATCGCGTTTAAATGTGATTACTACAGTGACCTACTTCTGAGTGAGAAAGTTGTTTCATAGTAAAAACGACTAAAATTTAAGCGGTTTATACACAATATGATTTTTTTTTAAATAAAAATGGTGGTTTATTAACTTATAGATAATTTTGATGATATTTTTATATGAGAAAAACAAAAAAATCTGTATGCAGTTATGAAAGCAGTTGCGTCACTGACTAGTAAGACATGTCTGCTGTCATAAGTGACTGCAAAGTGTAAGAGAAGTGGCCTAGAGACCTACATTTCATAAAACGTTTTAATTTTACATAGCTAAAGAAATAGAAATTAGTGAAACCTTGGCGCGAAGTTGAAGGTCAGAGCTCTTCAAGGCTCTGGGGCGCGATTTTTTCGGTTATCATTACGGGATAAGTGGGAAATCGCGTAAACAATATGCACGACGAGACGCAAAGCGTTCCGAGCTCTGTTGCCGTTTCTACAATAGCACAGGAGGAAAACAGCTCGACGCCATCCCTTTCAGTGGTCACATCCGACGTTGATTTAGAAATAAATACGGACAATGAAACTGTTGAAATTCCAGTGCCTTTTTCGGAAATAGCCACCACAAATGCAGGTACAAAATTCACCTATTTTGCAGGTTATGAAACGTTGTAAACCAGTTCTGAATGTTAATTATGCCGTAGATTCACTTTTGTTAGAATTATCTAGGTGCTAGTAAAAGCAACAATTGAAAGCGAAATTTGTTTACTGTTTTTATCGCTTTCTTCCGTTAGACATTAAAGATATTTTATACAAGGTTACGCCCGCTTGTTTTTTTTTCTGTTTGAATTTACTTTTTCAAGTCTGAATAATTATTGATGATACATTTGAAATTTAAATAACCCCTCCGATATTAGTTAATCGATGTGTGACCTAGAAATCGTTCGCAGGAAAACAACATTTAACCTAGACCACCCTAGACAAGAAATAGATAAATAGGAAAGCATATCTAGCATAATAGGTCAGGTTCAAGCGTACAGGTGCAATAAGATAGAAAAGGAGGGACTGTGCGGTTTAAGCCTTTGTGTACGCGCATGTTCTAGAACTTTGTACAGTCAAGTTTGAAAGTAAAGAGTTAGTTTTTTTTTAAACTTGATTATTACAATTGGTTGTATAAGTTGTTCGTAAAAAATAAATTGATTTGTGAATATACTGAATTCCATTTGTAAATTATATATAAATTCATGCATAATCGTTATCAAATTATTTGTGAAATGAAAATATATATATATATATATATATATATATATATATATATATATATATATATATATATATATATATATATATATATATATATATATATATATATATATATATATATATATATAATAGCAGCGTAAGAGATAAGGCTTCAGAATTTCCGGAATTGTTGTGTTAGATATAATATACGTGGCGTGCAAAAATACATTCAAGTAATAAGGAAAATAAAACGATTAGCATTCATTTATTGTGATTACGTGTTCAAATAAGAATTTTAAAAAGAGGTGAAAACAATTTTTCCTTGTTATCATTTGCACCAGTTTGCCCATATTCATATTTTAAAAATATTGAAACTGACAAAACTATTTTAAAACTCCTTAACCATTTACTAAATGATAGGTGATATTATAAGTAGTGTTGTTTTTTGATACTGTATGTTTTATGTTATTTAAGAGTTAATACAGATTTAATCTACATTATAATTTCCATCGTTATTGATAATCTTCGCATATCTCTTTGACAAACTTTTTATTTCATGTTTTTTTGGAATATGATGATTTTGAATTAAAAATATTCTAGTGTAGTTTTTATAGCACCTGCAGTAGGCTTTTTTTCCTTGTAGAAGCTGTTCCATTTATGGTTTTATTAGAATTCAGAACCTGATAGTGAATAATTCTTGTAAAATCCAACTATACTGACAGTATTTTTTTTTTTATGGTGTAGACCTAATTTTGGAGTGGGAAAAGGTGGTTGTCCTGATGTTAACCATTGTTTTTTCTTATGTGAATTGCTATGTAGAATCCACTCTTCATCTCCAGTAAATTTTTGTTGAAGAAAAGGTTCTATGCGTAACGTGAGTAAAAGTGCAGTCCAGATGTTGAATATCAACTGAAAATTGATATGGCATCGACATTCCTTCTCTTTGTTTTTTGTTCAGCTGTAAATCATACCTTGTTGTACAAACGAATCACTCTTCTTACATTTTTTAAATCAGCTCTAACATGTTCTGTTGTCCAAGACAACAGAATAAACGGCATTAATGGTATTTGTGGCATTGTTATGCTTTCAAAACTCATATCACATCAAATGTCTAATATGAAACTTATCCAAACTGCTCTTGTATTTATAGTATTCAACTATTTTTTTTCAAAATTTAAAAATAAGCGCACTAAATATAAATTTTTAACTAGAATATGTTATGTTAAATTAATTAAGTTAAACATTGCATTAGTAGATGGCAATGTTTTTTTAAATTTACCTAATAATTTCTTAGAGAAGAAAGAGAAAATCCTTTGCTTACTGGCATTATATTTTATATATTCTAGGTATAAACTTGCCGTGGTGTCTACAGCGTTGGTACTACAATGTTGAGGCGGGTTCGATTCCCTACGTTATAGATTTTCGGTTTTATATGATGTGCGCTCTGTCTACAAGAGTGAAATATCCGACAAGAAATCACTCGTCAATTGCGTCAATTGCGTCATCAACCACCTCGGCCTCCGTAACGTCATATCATTGTCCTAGGCATCGCGCCTACGCGGTCTGCAAGAGACATTTGAGATACAAGGCAGAAAAAAGAACTTACTAGGTGAGCATCGATGTGGTCTTTCTTGATGGATGGCATTAGCAACCATGCCCGGGATGATCTGGAGGGTAGCGGCAGTTACAGTGGCGAAGATTTTGGGTTGATGGGGGTTTCTAGGTGATTGAAATTGGCGGGAGTTGAGAGAAATTTGATGCGATCTTAGGATTTATGGTTCAAGACGCAAATTAAAAAATTTGGTTTCTTGTGTCAATTTACGTATGAATATCGGAATTGGAGGCAGTGCGCGCATTGAATCAGGAAATTATTTGCCTTCTGTATCTAAACAGTGATTTTAAGATCATATGTATGTGTAAGCTTGAAAAGAGAATTTTTCGTGGGGGAAACGCGGATTGATTGACATTGTAGTATCGACCAGCTGGTTTGAAATAGCAGAAAAAATAATCAGCAAAAAGATGCATTTTGCAGTTAAGATATGCAGTAACATCATTAATATATAATAGAAACTAGAATTGTATCCTTGTGTAATACTAGATGTTGCAATGTATTCTGCAGATTTAAAGCCACCATACTAAATTAATTGCCTCCTTGATCTCTGGACGAACCACTGAAGCCAAACTGAGCAAGCTTTTGTACCAAGACAAAATGATCTAACTTGTCAAAGGCCCTTGTAAAATCTGTATAAACAAATCCACTTTATCAGCATGTTCAGAAAGTCGATAATTACACGTCAACAAATTAAACTTTTTTGAGGTAACATTGATGAAAATAGGTGTATATGAAGCATTTAATAATGAACTGTATTTTTAAATATACGTAAGTACGACTAGACGAAGTGTGTCTCGTTCGATTACTAGGAGGAAAAATTCATTCGCATCTCAAGACGTAGGTTCTCTCCATCCCATAGGAACAGCAAACGGCATATAATTTTTCTTGCGATGCCTGAACTCAATTTACAATATATATATATATATATATATATATATATATATATATATATATATATATATATATATATATATATATATATATATTTGTATATATGTATATATTATTATTATTATGCCCTAGTGGACCACGCGAAGTACAATTAGAGGTGTTTGTTGTTAGCCTTCCTTTGTGCCCATACTGATTTCATTCTTTCGCTGTGAGCTTGTTTTCTTTCGTCAGACCAAGTTGTTCCAGTCTTCCTACATTTTTCTCCCTGGCCAACTTTCCAAACGTCAACCTTGTGTCTGAAACAGCCTCTATCCTGAATTTCACTTTGTGTAATATTTGCTGTCCTGGTCCTCTTTAATTGCAGCAATCCATTTATTATTTCTACTTTAGCTTTACTCCTATTTTCATAAAATTCGACTATTTGTCTAGTTAACCTACTCGGATTCATCCGTTTTATGTGTCCGTAAAACTTAAGTCTTCTTTTTCTCATATCGCTATGTATATCTGTGTATTGTTTGATTTCTTGGTTTTCTCGAAGTCGGTATGTTGTGCTATTTATTTGTTTGGGCCCTAGGATTTTTCTTATGATTTTTCTTTCCTTTTCAATGTCTTCGATGTCCCTCTTTCTATTCAAAATGAGCGTTTCCGCAGCATATAGACATTCTGGCTTAATAACTGTGTTGTAATGTCTCAGTTTTGTGTTTTTAGATAGGCATTTTTTGTTGTAAATGTTTTGTGTAAGTCTCAATGCCGTTTCCATTTTTTGACATCTACCCTTATTGGCCGCTTTTTCCAACCCATTTTCCATGATTATTTCACCCAAATATTTGAATTGAGAGACTCGTCTGATGTTACCATATTTTGTTTTTAGAAATGGCGTTCTTAGTCTGTTGCAGGTCATGTATTGTGTCTTTTCAAAGGAAATTTGGAGTCCTACATTTTCTGCTGTTTCTTTTAGGATTTCAATCTGTTTCTGTGCCGTTAATACATCTTGAGCTAAAATTGCTAGATCATCAGCAAATGCCAGACAATCAATTTTGATGTTGGTTCTCCCCAGTTTAATGGGCTGGTCAATATTCAGGGCCGACTTTTTTTCACGCCACTCCTGTATTACTTTTTCTAGAACACAGTTAAATAAAAGTGGCGAGAGTCCATCCCCTTGTCTCACTCCAGTTTTAATTTCGAAGGGCTCCGAGATCTCACCCATGAATTTAACTTTTGACCTTGTGTTAGTTAACGTTGCTTTAATAATTGCCAGCGTTTTCAGATCTAGTCCTTGTTCTTTCAAGATTCGGAATAAAGATTCGCGGTCAATAGAATCATATACTTTTTTGAAATCCACAAATTTACAGATTTACAGATTCAGATTCAGGATCTGTTCAGGACAGGATCTGCCCGGTCGAAAACCTGCTTGATATTCACCAATGTTAGGTTCTAACTGTCCCTGTGCTCTGTCTGGGAGAAGAGATATCCCTCTATAGTTGTTTACATCCGTTCTATTTCCTTTCTTATGTAGTGGATGGATTAGAGCATCTTTCCAATCTTCCGGAATCCGTTCGGTTCGCCAAACTTCTTGTAGAATTTTGGTTATTTCCCTGATTGTACCTGGACCAGCGGATTTCAAAAGTTCCGCAGTGATTCCATCTTCACCAGAAGCTTTGTTATTTTTAAGCCGCTTGATTTGCCTAATTATTTCATCTTCATTCGGTGGTAATGAATCTGGGTTTGTTTGTTTAGGCTTTAGTGTTGCTAATTTGTTTAAGGGCCCAGGACAGTTTAGTATTTGTTCAAAATATTTCGCAAGTTCTTTGCAATTATCTTGGTTATTTAGAGCCAATTGTCCGTTTTCCTTTTGGAAGCAAAGACTTTGCGGTTGATAGCCTGTTACTTTAGTTTTAAATGTTTTGTAAAAGTTTCGAGTGTTATGTTTTTGGAAATCTTTTTCTATTTCATTAAGTTGATTGCTTTCATATTTTCTTTTAGTTTGTCTAATTAGCTTCGATGTTTCTTTTCTTACTTCCAAAAATATGTTATAGTTTATTGCTGTTTTTTGACTGTTCCAATCTTTGAATGCTTCACTTCGGCTTAATACTGCTTGCTCGCAAACTTCATCCCACCACGGATGTTTTCTACGTTTTTGTAAAGGGAATAACTTTAAGGCTGTTTTAATAATTTTTTGTTTCAATTCTTGCCAGTTCTGTGCTGGTTGTTTATCAAGTTCTTCTGTTAGGGCTGGTTTTATTTTCGTTGGGTCAAACTTTGGTATTAGCAGCCGCTTTTGAATAAGTTTTCGAGGTTTTAAGCTAAGTTTGATTCTAGTCAAGTAGTGATCCGTGTCTATATTTGCTCCTTTCCTGACTTGAACATTCAAAATCTCTTTATAATTGGGGTACGAAATGGCAACATGGTCAATTTGAAATTCACCCATGTACGTGTTTGGGCACCTCCAGGTTTTTTGTTTTGATATTTTCTTCTTAAAATGGGTTGACATTATTTTTAGATTAAACTGCGAACATAGTTCAACCAATCTTCTACCATTATGGTTAGTCCATTTATGAGCGGGAAAACTGCCGACTGTTTTCCTGTACTTTTTTTCTTTCCCTAGCTGGGCGTTGAAATCACCCAATAGGATTTTTACATGGTTAGAGGGAATTTTAGAGATAGTCTTTTCTAGAATTTCCCAGGACTTATTTACTTTTTCAGGATTAGATTTATTTTCTTCGTTAACTGGGAGGTGTGCATTGATTAACGTATAGTTTTTGTTAGCACACTTAAGGGATAGTGTCATAAGTCGATTATTTACTGGCTGGCATTTACTGGCATTTGTTATAGAACCAAGGATGTTTCTTGAGACAGCGAAAGCAACACCGAGATGTGGTGTATTTTTGAGTATTTTTTTTGTCCGTTTTACTTTTAAAAAGTCTGTAGTTGCCGAATTCCAAGGTGTTATCATCTGTCAATCTAGTTTCTTGCAAAGCTAAAATTTGGATTTTTTGCTGATTTAATGTTCGCCCCAATTCGTGTAGCTTTCCTGGACGCAGGAGAGAATTGATATTTACCGTTCCAAAGAAAGTTTTTGTTTTCGGTTTCAGACGTTGGCCAGAGGTCTCCGATTCCCTCTGAAAGATTTTGCGTTTAAGCCCGGACGCCCCAGAATCCGAAAGTCCGGTTGTACCAGCAAAGCTGGCAGAGGATTGTCTACCTCCTGGGGTAATTTTGTAATTACTAGAACGCTTCATCTTGTACTTTGAATTAAAGGTTTGAACCATGACGGTTCAGAGGTTAAGACTGGAGGGGTTAGTTCCAGAATTTAAATATCAGCCGCACCACTGGTGAACAGACGCTGACCACTCAGCCGCTTGATACAAGTCAGACGCTAAGTGGATTTAGTTTTTTTTTTGCCTTGGTTCGGGGCTGCTTATTTTGAGATATTCGCAGCTGTCCATTAATATCTAATGGAACTTTCACTATCCACCACCCGTGACCCGTCCAGTACCTTAGGCGAGGTATACTGGATATATATATATATATATATATATATATATATATATATATATATATATATATATATATATATATATATATATATATATATATGTATATATATATGTATATATATATGTATATGTATATATATATATGTATATATATATATGTATATATATATATACATACATATATATATATATATATATATATATATATATATATATATATATATATATATATATATATATATATATATATATATACATATATATATTATATATATACATATATATATATATATATATATATATATATATATATATATATATATATATATATATATATATATATATATATATATATATATATATATATATATATATATATGAGCATTGGTTAGTTGCTACCGGGAGGGAGCTCCATTCCTTACACTGGAGGTTCCTTACATGTTTCGTCTGTTGGTGGTTAGACTCATCAGGGTACCGACATATGCTATTATTCCCTATTTTCGCCGACTTCTCGTCGGATGGCTTATAATTTTTTTGACTTTTTTGGACTGCGTCCAATGAGACAACAGCAGTCTGTTGAACCATTGTCTATAAGAAGTGTGAGAAAATGTTGGAAGAGAAGTTTGGTCTAAAATATGTTTTATTACATAAACACAATATGTTTAAAATATCCCTATTTTTTTGAGAGGTAATTGTACCGTAGTCGCCAATGGAAACATTTATTATAAAGTTTCATAATGTGTACATATTTCATTAGTATGGAATAGTTGACGAACATAAACGTTGATTATTTGAATTTTTAATGTTATTCTAATGTAGTAATAGACTTGTGTAAAATTTTGTATCCAGTTTCCAGAAATAATCAAAATCGCATTTAAGTGCACATTAACAGTGCACTATGATGGTGAGTGAGGTATTTTATGAGGTTGCAATTTAATTTTAATGCTCTCTCTACTTCGAAAAGCATCAACTGATGTTTTATGTGATATAGTAATTGTTAAATGTCAGTAAACTCAGCGTATTCACAATTATTTCTGACAGAATTCCGTTTGTAATCCGGGGTATATATTTCCATGTTTATAACAAGGGTTTTTCTTGAGCAACTTCCTATTTAAATTCTACCGAATTGAATATAAGAGAGCTTAGCTTTGTTTGTTTTTAATTAGATCAAGTTAGATTGAACCCTACCAAATGGGTTAAATATACAGGGTGTCCCGAAATTCAACGTCAAGCGGGTGCCGGGCGACATCACAAATTTCCCAATTTTTCAGTGTTATTTTTTATAACGTGATCCTAACTGACCATGCTATTAATCGCAGTCACAAATCAAACAATGAACGTTGTTAATTTAGTAAAAAGAAAGTTTGATTGAGTCGTGGTTTAAAAAAAATATGCTAGCCAACTTTGACACTTCATCTTTAAAAGTAATGTATTATACTATCCTCGGCAAGTTATTACAAAAGATGGCCTATTTAGTCAATATTTTAAAATTATACAACAATTGACACTTTTCACACAAAGTTAGCTGACGTAATTTTAAACCACGACTCAATGAAATATATATTATTTTACTAAATTAACAATGTTCATTGTTTGATTTGTGACTGCAATTAATAGCATGGTTAGTTGTGTTATAAAAAATAACACTGAAAAATTGGGAAATTTGTGATGTCTAAAGATGTACCCTAGGGTGTCGAATTTCAAGATTTTCAAAAATAGCCTATTATCACTTAACACAGTGACATGGATTTTTTTTTCTTATTTTTGCCAGATCTGGTATAACCTGGCCTTTCGCCCGGCACAAGCTTGACGTTGAGTTTTAGGACCCCCTGTGTATAAAAGCATTCTTACAGGACTAGCTATATTTGGTCACTTGCTGCATTTCGTTACTTGCTCGGGGTCAAATCATTGATTTTAATACAAAAATTATTGCAGTATGTCAACTTTTAACCTTTTATAAGTAATCGCTCACTTCAACTTTTCCATGTAGGACATTAGAACCAACCGTAATTGCTGTCTCTTCATCTTCCACTTTTTCATCGCTCTAAAATTTTTCTAATATGATTAATTAAATTGTGAATTTAAGCTTGTTGAACGATAAGTAATACAAGATACGAAATAAAATGTCAGATGCTACAAAATGGTAAACACCACAAATAAATATGGCATATGACTATAAATATGACAGGAGGCCAAAAAAAATGCAATACTATGAAACACATTTTTGGGTTGTGTAATTTTTGTGTATACCATGGTACGGTACTATATAATGATACAAAAAAAATGAGTAGGTCCTCCACAGTTATAACACTATGTAACTCTACGAGGCATGAATCAAATTAATTCACTAATTTGAATCATGAATCATCATATATGTATAATGTAAGGTATACACACACGTCAAGTTCGTTTGAAGTCAAGAGTTCGATCAATGTTATCCCATACCTATTCTGTGAAAAGCTCTAGTATCGCTATCACTTCTATTCTCGCTATCGAGCATATATATTCACTATCACTTTTCTAAAACTTGCAGTATTTGATGATCTGTTTGGTATTATCTTGCTGAAATATGAGAATTGGATGAGCTGTAATATTTCGGTTACATAATGGACTGCATTTAAACTTCCTCTAACGGGATAAGTTCCTTTCGAAGCATATAGTCACCTCCATAATTTCGGAAGTTATACATGTCTGCGGTTCTAATTTAGTTAAAAGATAAATTTAGTCTTTCACACTAAAAACGTCTTTCTATGGCCATCATCAACGCCTAAACAAAATCGCCATTAAAACAGAGTTCAATTTCAGGTACCATCGTATTTAAGCTTCGCATTTCTAAACGATATATCTGATGGTGCGTTGCAAGAGTTCTTCGTTCGCTGCATCTGTTCAAGTTGTCCGTTCAAGTTTTCCGTTCAACATACGTTTCAAAGTGCCTTTCAACTTGCGTTATTGCGGGCATCCTAGCGCAGGGTAAGACGCATGCCTCCTTCCTGTCCACATGTTTACGTCAGTTTCATTCAACTTTTCTGGTGAGTTCAGTAAAGACAGTTTTTTAAAAACATTTTGTTTTGTAAGTACCAACTGTAAATTGTGTAATTTTAGTTTCATGAATACATCTGACATTGTCATGTTAGCCGCCTGTGCTGTTAACAGCACAGAAAATAGGGGAAAAATACAGAAAATCTCTATGGACAAAGGAATATTTAGAATAATTACTATAATTTACTGCAGGAAAATATATACTAAAAAAATATTGCTTACACACTCAATTTGCAATGTTATTACTTTTTATTTTATTTAATCTAAAAGTCTGTTGTGCCATTAGGTGTAGGACTGACAGTCTACATATCAGCATGATGGTATTTCATGAATTTTTACCCTCCATGAGTTCCTGTCCAATGCTAATTTTCTAGCCTCATTCCATAGTCGAACTTGTTCTTCCCATCCGTCTTCGACGTCTAACTTTATTTTTCCGTTGTGTTTGCTTGATATATTTGTTTTGCTAATCTCTCTTCATTCATTCTGTGGATGTGTCCTATGCAGCTCAGTTGCCTTTGAAATACGCTGTCTTTGAAATACGCTCTGTCGTATTTCTCACTCTATCCCTTCTTGTAATTCCCTCTATTTTGCGTAGGAATCTCATTTCTGCAGCTGTAATTCTACTTTTGTTTCTCTTTGTTATGGTCCAAGGTTTGCTGCCGTATATCATGGTCTCACTACTTTCTGATGCACCTGTGCTTTTATCTCTTTCGGTATCTCTCTTTTTCCTAGGAATGTTGTCTTTAGAGTGTTGAATAGTTTGCCTTCTTTACCCACTATGTTTGCAATTACCATTATTTTGCTTTTGTCACTATTTATTTCAAAGTTTACTTTTCTTAGCTCTTCGTTATATATCGCTAAATTATGTTGTAGTTTTTCTTCAGAATCTGCCATAGGACCATAACGCATCATCGAACAGTAATTCGTGTGCTGTCACCAGTGGCGTAGCTATACCATCTGAGGCCCGTGACAAATACATTGGATGGGGTCCTGCCAGTAAAAATCGTCACGCTGTAATTTCATTTTAATAAATCACTTAAGTAGTTAGCCAACAGTATTACTAATATTGTGTGCATTTTAGTTAAATAGCTAAAAATTTTATTTTTAAAAGCATAGGTATTACATAATTTTAATGAAATAACAATTTAATACTAACAAGATATTTATCAATAAAATTCTTTTCTCCGAACTTTCTGTTCCGCAAAACTATCACTAACATCATCAAAGTTTAAAGATCGGGCTATAGAATCTTCAATAGACAGAATAGCCAAGTTACGTAGCCTGTCTTGTCCTATAGAGTTTTTTAAATAGGTTTTTATTAATTTTAGTTTCGAAAATCACCTTTCAGCACTAGCTGTGGTCACAGCAATTGTAACAAACAACATTAATGCAGTACATACTTCAGGAAAGCTACACGACATAAAATGATTCTTTATTATTAATAAATCAGCAAGTTCTCTAATACACGAAGACTTTTCTATTTCGTCTCTGAAGGTGGACCGAAAACTGAGAATTTCCCTGGCAAATGATTCAGGTATATGTCTTTTATATATATCAACAAATTCTAGAGCTTTTTTAATAGTTCAGTGTCATTTAAATTTTGCAAAGTGGCAGATTGCAAAACACTGAAATTGGAAACAATTTCATTCATTGGAAGGAAAGCCATTTCAATTGATTAATAATTATGTCCAATACTCGATAGAATATGTTCACTTTGAACAAATTTTCCGGATCTTGGAGACGCTCATCTTCGCAAAGTTTGTCAAAATGGCGTTTTACCTTCCTCTGACGAGTTTTAGAAAATTCAGGGTTGTTGGACCATTTTTCTGCTACACTATTTGCTTCCTTTTTGAAATCCATGTCTATACCTTTCCTATTCTTCCAGACAAATTTTCAAACGTTTTAAGGCATTTGAAAGATTCGTGGCTTTAGACTGAAGTGCTTTAGAAGCTGCATCGATAGTTTGTAGAATTTTGCAATGGAAAACCAATAACATAATAAAATTGTAGTTCTCGATATTCTTCTTGAGTGAAATAGCTTCATTTTTTTCATCTAATTTGCAATTTAACAGAATTGTTTTCGTTAGCGCATTTTGGACTTCAACAAACCGAACTTTTAAAGCAAAAATAACATAACGTTCTGCCCATCAGTAGGGTTCAAAGTTTTTAATGTTATCGAAGTTGAAGACTCCCTTTCTTTATCAGATATAAAACTTGATAAGATATTCCATCTTTAGATACTTTAGATACTTACTGCATCATTAAGTACCAGATTTAAGTTATGAGCAGCACAGTGAACATATACCGCATTTGGCTCGATATCTTTTATGAGTTTTTGAACTCCACCATAAGTGCCTTTCATTGTGTTAGTGTCACTATCATATCCTTGTCCTCGACATTTATTTAGAGGTATATTTTTTATCATTTATGGATTTAATAATTTCGTTGGGCATTGCTAAGGCAGTTTGGTCCTTAACTTCATGAAATCCTAAAAATGACTCTTTAATGAGGAGCGCTTTTCGTCTTTCTCGATCATACAATAAGGGTATAGTTCAAACATTTGATCTGTTTTTGAAATATCTTGAGTCGTATCGAATATGATAGAATATAATGATGCGGCATTTATTTCATTTATGAGTGCATTTTCTATTTTTAGAACCAGAATAGAAATGAGCTAATTTTTTATTTTTGGATTATCTGGCCCTTTGGTTTACCTAACAATTCTTCTAAAATCGTATCGTATTTTGCTAATAACTCAAAAATATTCAAAAAGTTTCCTCCGGAACTTGGATCATTGCTATCTGCTTTTTCTCTGTGACCACGAAAGGCTAAATTACACGTTGAAGGTGTCAGAGTAACATCAAGGAGTTTACAGAGTACCTGGCGCCAAAAATATTTTTCTTTCTTAATCATGGACTCTTGCTCTTCATCTAATGTTCCATGTAGCCGCCATTGTTGATACGTAAGACAAAAATCCAGTTGAATTTTCGATGTCTCGTGTCTTTCTGTGGCATCTACAATATGTTTCCAGTTGTCATAGCTTTCCATCCAAACATTTTGTATTTTTTTAGATGCCTGATTTGTAAATAACCAATATGGTTCACAACACGCCTTCTGAAGTGTTAAGGAATAGGATAGCCATGTACGTTCAAGTTTCACGCCAGACTTGGAAACAATATAGTAATGTTTTGCTAGGAAAGATCTATTGTCACTGTCTTTTAAGAAAGGACTCTTAGGTTTACAATGTCTGTTTTCGATCACGAACCGTTTCACATGATCATTTAGTTCTTTAAAATTACCCTTATCAGTAATATATGGTAAAGATGCAATATTGTTCACACTAAAATGATTCACTTTAATTTTTGCTTGTACCTTGTTGTGGTTGTTCTGGATCTAGATATACACTGGTGTCGGGTGCTGCATCTGTTATACTGTTACTTTTAGTTACGTCCAATTCTTCACTTTCGGAGCACTGTTCTCTCGCTTTTTTATCAATAAAGTCATCATTCTTAAAGTACTGACTAATTTTAAGTAACTTTTATTTTTTTCTTCAGACTCCTTCTTTCTCTTTCGTTTTTCGCTCCCACTTAGATATTTTCTAGAACTAGACATGTTGATATCTAACTTTCACAATTAACTTTACTTTGCCTCTATTTGCAGATTAAATAAAACAAAAACTATGAAAAATCAAAGATACAAATGACCAATTGTCATAACAATCAAACGAAGAATGCGTAGTAGAACCCTCCGTACTTAAAATATAGAAATCCGGAATTCCCCTAACATCGTGCGTCGCTAGCCCTCCAGCGCCACGAAAAAATACTTTCTTGGTTAACAAAATGCGGGAATTCCCCGAGCATCACTAGCTCGCTTACGCCACCAAAGTACCGCGACAAAAAATGAAACAACCAATGGATGCGTTCTAAATTTGATCGACATCCTTTTCTTATCAATGCCTTTAAATCTTAATAATTTATTTGAATAGTTGTGTCTAACTTTAATTGATTTTAAGTACTTATATAAAATTTATAATTTGTACTAAATTTTATTAAAAATGTTAGGTTACTTCTGAGCTGGCGGCCTCTCGGACCGGAGGCCCGTGCCATCCTATAGTTACGCCACTGATTATCACTGTTTTCATTTTTCTAAAATCTATTTTTGCATTCTTGCAATTTGCCTTGATATATTTTACATGGTCAGTAAATACTGAAAATAACAATGGACTCAGTACACATCCCTATATTAAATATATTCCTGCCTTAAATTCTGTGAATTCATTGTTATGCGTTCTTACTTTATTCTTGTTGTTGTATAAGGCCTTAATCATTTCTGTTACTCCCTCTTCTACTCCTCTTCTACCCCTCTTCTGTTTAAGTTTTTCCAGACATCCTGTCTTTTTACTCTATCAAATGCATTTTTGGAGGTTAATGAAACAAATTTAGGTTTCAGTTTCTTTTCTTAACAGTTTTTCTTTTAGTTGTCTAATTATAAATATCAGATCTTGTGTACTTCTATCCTTTCTAAAACCATGCTGTGATTCATCTAATGTTGCTTCTAATTGTTCTCTCAGCCTATGCTCTATTATTTTGGTAAATATTTTTTCAGGTAAACTTGTTAGTGTGATGCCTCTATAGTTTTTACATTTTTTGATGTCTCCTTTTTTAAACAAGGGCAATAGGCAAGGGCCATATTCTAGTCTGTTGGTACTTTCGTGTCTATTATAATATCGTTTAGTGGTGAGAAAAATCCTGCCTTTGCTATTTCTCTCATATATTTCAGAATTTCTGCTATGATTTCGTCTTGCCCTGGAGTTAAAAAAAATGCTTTCGAAAGTATATATTTATGTTTTGTTCTTAAATATATAATTTAATATATTTATTTAATATAATAAAATTAAACTACTTTACTTTAAATTAAATTTGTAAACTATTGCGCAAACTGCTGGTTATATCAAGAAGTTGAACGGGAAAGCGCAAGATACCCAACATCGATGGGAGTCGGTGTGCTACCTTTGCGTATCGTCATGCGTCATGATTTTTTCTTGCGACCTTGCATGCCTCTCGTTCAATACCGCATGCGTCTAACTTTTCAACAGATGCATGATCTTGACATACCTATTGTGAACTTAGCTTTTAAGAACTATAAGCACGCATTTCCATCCCGGGTAAATATCGATTAAAAGTCATCCTCAAATCAGCCCTACCTGTAGCTGCAACAAAAATATCTTGCATTTGTGGAATATTTTCATGTCAATCTCGTATAACAAGAAGTCTAAGATGCCTTTCGTCACGTTCTTGGATACTTGTGTAAGGATCATAACCTCCTCATGTTCCTCCATAACCTCCTCACCATTTATCAGGTGGTGTATTTTTTTTGTTCACCAGTATATTTAAAACATTACTTTGAAGTAAACCTTACAATAAAAACACAAACTTACTTAAAACCAAATCGACCAAAATTCCGGCCAAATAATTTTTTCAATTTATTATTTTTCCCCGAGTCCCAACAAGAAGAAATAAAGAGACCTAACTCGAAACATACATTGTTAGAACGGGAAACATAATGATTTTGCTGAAAATATCTCGTCGACCAGAAGAGAGGAGAAAGAAACAAAAAAGAATTTTCGGCATCCCCACGAATTTAAGTAACGGCATTTTAAATTTACAAGCTCATTTGTTGGAGTCCCGAAACAGAACAAGGGAACCGGGGAAGTTATAAATAGGGTAATTGCACAAAGAGGCAGCGCGGGACGCATGAGGGCAGTAACGAAATATGAACGGATGTTTTTCGTTTGGGGATTTTTCTGGTTATATGTAATATATACCACTGTTCATAAGATTTAAAATCAGGTCCAGTTATACTCTTCAATATTTGTCTTTTTGTGAGCAGTGAATATGAATGAGTATTCTTCTATCATTAGAGTAATTTGCAAGTTTTGGGTCCATTAAATGTATTTGTGATTTAACAGTTTCTGACTTTTGGATCTTATTGATTGTTAAACAATTGTGAATATATGTTTGAATTAAAAGAAATATGGAAACTTTTTAAAGTGCTTTTGGTGCTTTGGTGGAAAAACATTTCGAAGCAACTGAAGCCGCGAAAAAAAATTGAAGGTTTGGGAACAGACGAAAGTCAGAGGGATATAGATCTGGTGAATATAGTGGATTATCCAACAATTCGTAATGTAACTCCTTCAATTTGGCCATTGTAAGAAGTGAGCCAGTGCATTTTTTTAAGGAAAAAAAATGTTCTTCGCTAAACCAGGTCTTTTCTCACGATTTTTTGCATCCAATTGATCTAAAAGGTTTGAGTAATTCTGTCATGTTATTATTTTACCGGTTTGAAGGTAATAAGTCAATTAATAAAATGCCTTTTGTATCTAAAAAAATTGATGCCATAACCTTTTTGGTCGATTTTGACCACTTTGGCTACTTCGGAACTGAACAACCGGGCTCAATCCACTTTGCGGTTTGTTCTCGCAATTCAGGATCAGACCCAAGTCTTATCCAATGGACCCAAGTCCATTGTTACAAAACGACGTTTAAAATCTAACTTATTCTTTCGAAAAAGATCCAAATGTTGGTTAGAAAGTTTCACTCGAAGTCGTTTTTGATCAGAATTTAACAAATGCGGCACCCATCTTGCACATAGCTTTCTCAATCCCAATTACTTGAGATGTCCATGGCCTTAGCAATTTCACTTAAACTCAATTATCTCTCATCCATAATTATATCATGTATAGAATTAAGTATTATATGATTTATTCAGTAGTTACACTTATTGGGCGTCCAGAACGTGGATCATCATCCAGGCTTTTACGACCACGTGGAAACTCACCTTTTACAAACCAATGATTATGAAAGAGCGGACTCCCCTAATAACTTACCATTTCACTATGAATTTCCGTTGCCTTTAAACCTTTTTTACAAAGAATTTAATCACTGCACGATTTTCAATATTTTCCATTTTAGAAAAATAACACTGATACGTTTACTTTAAGCTGCTGTTTTTGTACGAAAGACTTGACAGATCGACTTGAAACTTCACATATGTTTATATGAATGATGAAACTTCAAAATGTAGTAGATTATATAGTTCATCTACCATTCTACAGGTGTCAATGTTTAAAAAGAGGAAATAATTGCGGGGAACTAAACCAGGTGAGTATGGCGCATGTGGAAATACAGCGAGTCGTAGATCATGCCTGTCTGCTCTGTGCCTGCCGTGACAGGTAGACTATGAGAACTATACAATGAGAATCCCAGAAAACCGTTGACATGATTTTTTTAATACCCAATATGTCCTATTAAATATAGTGGACACGTTCTACCGGCATGTTTACAATGTCATGAAGTTGCATATCTCCGTCGGCGATCATTTAATATGAATTGTGAACTTCGGTGACGATTTTTTCAGTTGTAGCAGTTTTGGGCATGTCAAGCGTTTATCATCATCATGAAGGGATCTACTATCACGTTAAAATTCAGTAGCCCACTTTTTTACCGTTGAAAACCGAGAGGAAGAATTTTTTAAAGTGGAATCTAACTATTTTTTATGTAGCCCAGGATAAAAATCCTTTAAAACAAGATAATCTTTAACTGGTGCTAGTCAGTTGTTGGGTAACATCAAATTGTGGCTTGGGAGGAAAAAAGGGTGTACTTTACTATTCCCAGCATGAAAAACTAACGATTAGCTGCAGGATAACTCAGCGATCAACAGTCAAACTAAATGGGTTCTTAGAGAAGAAAGCAAAACCAACATTTCGATTTTGCATAAGTGAAGAATCTCTTGTGTATAATTCGAACGAATGCATGTGGTGCTGTACCAAAAATACCTGACTTTGGTCAATAGAAAGTTGGTTCTTCGACAGCAGTACACAAAACCACATAGTGCTGGGCTAATTAAGGAACAGTTGCAAGAACTTGTTTTAGTAAGTTTGGGAATTATAATTACAGTTAGAAATCATGAGGGTTAAGCTGTTGCAAGAAGGCCCTACTGAATTTTATATGGTTGCATATGGACATCTTGTTTTAAAGTATTGTAAGGGATGTTGTTTTATTCCTAATGGAGCTGAACGTCATCGAGTTAATTTTCATCGAGCTTTCCTAATAGTTTTCCTTACACTTGGATATTTTCATCTGGTTTTGACGTTCGTATTCTGCCTTTTGTTTTAGCATCACCCTCAAACCCATTTTCCAAAAATTTGACTACCAATTTGGGTATTGTGTGTTTAGAAAAAATATCTCTAACGTTAAATTCGTCAAAATTGGCGTTAAGTTGAAATAATACTTCTTGCATTTTCAAAGTAAATTGTAACAATTTGTGTTCGTGCTGCAAGTGCATACAGTCACATTTTCAAGACACTGAAGATTTTAATTTATTATGAAATAAAAACGAATAAAAAACAACAATAAGATTTTAATTTAAAAACAGGAACTTACTTTTGCGTCAGGTGTATGTGTATGAACCGGTTAACATATTTTTGCAATTTAAGGGATTTTATTTACATTACAAACTCTTAACATTCTATTCGAAGTATGGAATAGAGAGTATTTAGGGTTTTTTAATGGTAGAATTAAATTTCTTACTGAATCAATAATTTGGAATACATAAGTGGTTTTTTGAAAAATCGTACGAGATCTTGAATGAATATATTATCCAGTGTACCTTTCGCGCACTTTATGTGTCATAAAACCATTTGTTTTTTAAATTGATATGGCTGTTAATGAAAGATTTTGGTCATTGTTTCGTTTAAAGAATTGGGGTTTGAAAAAAAAATTGTCATATAATGAAAGATCATATGTAAAATTAATAACAAAACTATTTTTATTTTATATATTTTTGTCTTATAATTATAAAGTTATATCAAATTGAAAATAAATTTTTAAACCTAATATCGATGACGGGCCGACAGTTCCCGAAAAAAACCCGAGAGCGTGTGACGTCTCAATGTTTATTTCCTTTCGCCATTAGAGACAGCTGATACGAGTGTTTCAGTTTTTAATCAGCTTATTCTTGTTATTATCATCAGCGTATTAATACATTTATTGAAAATGTCAAATCTAATCAGTTATCGTGCCTGTTTCGTACCATTTTGTACGAATATAACAAAAACAACTCCCGAGAAAAATGTTTTTAAATATGGAACAAGATGTTAAACGTCAAAATCAATGGTTCCAAGCAGCACGATGTATTAATCCTAAATTAATATCAAATTTTTACAACCACCTGTCATCAAATATATACAAAAGATTATTATTTATACATCATATCAATTTTTTTATGTATGAGTATTTATCACCTGCTGAAGCTACGCAATCGTGACATTGAGTGTATTGTACTTTTCTTAGTGTTTCATTAATAATTAAGGTAACTGTATAAGCTTAATTCAGAACTTTATGTTCTGAACACACACATCCTTTCACTGTGCAAATACAATTTTTGGGGTTAATTTGAACATAACCTATAGCCTTGTCACATTAACGTTCGCGTGTCAGCCTACTTATAATTTAAATATATTTAATAGAAATATTTTGTTTCTTATTTGCATTTACATTATTGTTCTTTAAAAAACTCAAATTAATGCTTTAGCACCTCGAACTTCAGCTGAATTGAACCGAATGATATTTTTGAGAAAATATGTGGCAATAAAAATATTCATAATATGTCTATTATCAGAATTGGCCTTTATGGACCTTTTGTCACACATTACTGAATTAAATTAGTAACCAACAATATTTTTTTACATTAAACTTTAATAATTTTGACAGTATATACTCAGGTAAAAATAGTTGACAGTACTTACGTGAAAACACTTTAATACAATGACGTCACAAACATGGCAGCCAATCGTGGCGCTTTCGTAGTCATGTTATTTTATTTAAATTTTATCAATTCAATTCAGTCATTTATAATTCATTGTAAATATTTTTTTTTTAATTTTTCGCTTCGATTATCAATATTCTTTATGATAAAGCTTTAAAATAATGTAAAAAAATTGATAATTATTTTTTATTCAAAAACCCAATTTTCATTAAATTTAGCCTAAAAACGAAAATTATTGTGCTGATGCATGAAAAGTATTATTGAAAGCATTATGACAATGAAGCTATGTCAAAAAAATTCAAGTGGTACAAGGACTTTAGAGATGATAGAGCACTTGAAGATGAACTTCCATCAGAAAAATCTTCCGCATCAACCAACGAATTAAACATTACAAAGTAGTATTACTGGAATATTTGGATCAATTCAATCAATTTTGAAGAACAATTTGATCTTGTCTACTGTGTATTCTCGTCTTGTTTCCAAAACACTGTTTTTTTAACATTATCCCGTTGTAGAGATGCTTTTTTTGAATGACCACATTCTGCCATGCATAACTAGTGTTGATGAGACATGGCTTATGATCGATAAACAATGAAGTAAATGGCTTATGATCCATAAACAGTTGCTGAAGAGATGCTTTCTTTGGATAATAACACTATGAAATGCATAATTTCTAGCGGCGAGACTGTGATAGATCTATACTTATGACTCAGAAATAGCTCAACAATCAACCGAATTTCCTGCTTACGATGAATCAAAGCCAAAACAAACCACGTCAAAGTCCAACTGGTCAAGCAGTATATATTATTTAAATGTAATGCGTTATTATTTATGTTCATTCGAAAAAAGGCCAGATTTGTGACAAAACAATACATGGTTTTTGTATCGCTAAAACGCACCATCGCACCCCGCAATAATTCGACAATTTTTCGATAAAATTCAAACAAACAACCTTTCACAAGTACCATATTCACCAGATATGGTACCATGTGACCCCTTCCTGTTCTCAAGCCGATCAATAAAGTTTCGCGCAAAAGAAATATATTTGCATCCCGCAAAGTACTAGTAGTAATGTTGATAAAAATCAATTTCTATCTATATCTATATCAGGGATGGCGTACCTGTAGATTTCGGTGAGCAGTATCCAAAGAACTTTTGGGCTCTATTTGTGAAAATAAAAATTCTAAATAATGACACGTTATTTGGAGGTATATATCCATCACTAAATGGTAATATTGTTGAATTTTTAGATTTTTGGAAAGATATGGTCAATGATCCGATTATAACTTCAAACATGTTCATTGGAGATTTTAATATATGTTTGAAAAGTGATTGTTCGAATAAACGAAAATTAGAGGCAATAAGCGATAATTCTGGATTTAGAAGTGGTAGACAACTATACGCGTGTATCGCCCGATCCTCATTACCTCATTGATCTAGTACTTACTAATGATTTTAGTTTGACTGGAGCTAGTAGGAAGTTTTTGCAACTTTCTGACCATGAAACCTTCGGGTTTATCCTTAAATGTGAAAAAGCGTAACTATAAACGGATAAGCAATTTAAGCCCTGAAAATATGGATCGAATTAGAGTAGAATATAAATAGATTGCAAATTTTACAAAATAAGATAATGCGAATTATTTTACATTGTGATAGGTATGAGAGTATTAAGATGGCCAGTATTGTTATGATTTTTAAAATTAAAAATAACTTAATGTCTGCAAATCTTGGATGGTACTTAATAGCACGATTCATAAAACACCAATGTAATATTCTCTCAAAGAAGGATCTCCATATAAATTTTGTACGTAGTCCCTATATGCAGAAATCGCTTTTTGGAAATGGTATTCGACTTTTTAATGACCAGCAGAGCGAAAAAGTATAAAGAGGTTAAGAATGTTTGTAGATAGAATCTGTAAACATTATTTGGCAAAATAAGTTCAGTATGTTTGATTTTGGATATACTAGTGTGCGTATATTAAATTTCGGAACAGATCATATTAGGATATATTTATATTATGTATAGACATGAACAAATATATATTAATTACATATTATATGTAGTATCAAGTGCTAAATAAAGAATATTATTATTAATATTATTGTGTGTCAACAATTTCTTCTTTTAGTTGTTTCTGTCTAGAATGTGCCGTACATTTTCTGTGGGATTAAGGTCGGGTTAATAGGATGGCGTGAGCAACCTTTTAGGTGCGTTATTGAGGAGCCAATCCTCTGGTATTAGCTGTATGTTTAGGGTCGTTTTCCTGTTGGAAATAGAAAGCCCCTTCCAACCCTAATTTTACAGCATTGTCTCGCAGTTTACGTACCAACACTTCCACATAGAACCGGGCTGTCATGTTAGCGTTTATAACGTAAATATTTCCTACACCATTGGAAAACATACATCTCTAAACCATAACATTACCACCACCGTGCTTAGCTGTTTTTAGTATGTTCTCTATATTAAACCTAGTATTCTTTCTACGTCATAATGTTTAAATGTTGGCTGGCATAGAAACAAATATGCTCTCGCCGGATAAAACAGTTTGCTTTCAAAAATCTATAGGTTTGTCTTTTAGTTTTGTGTGAACTTTAGCATTTTTCCTTATTAGAAGTCCCTTATTGTCTGAGATGTGATCTTCGCCGTTTTTTAAAGGCGTCTTTGACAATTTTTCGTTGCTCCTTTACGTCAATTGTTCCTGCCATTTTTTTACAACACTTTATCCGCACTGTAAAAAATAATAAATTAATAAATTGTTTAATTCCTCTTTAACTCTTTCCGACCCAATGCCACTATTTCCACGTTCACTTCCACGGGAATTTCTTTTTGCTTCCGATCAGTATCCAACACAGAAATAAAAATCACTTGCTAAACTGAAATCTGACTGTAAACTGGAAGGATTTGCAGAATTAGTAAGCACAATAGGCCACATTAATCCTCACAGTACCTATCTTTACATTGAAGCTGTCTCTATGCCAAATGTGCAAATACTTTCAGTGCAAAATAACATTGTTTGACATATTATTTGTGTGATTGATATTGATTGAAACAACTTTGTTTCATTTGTTCATGTCATATACCTTTCTGTTATATTTACAAATAAAAAGAAAAGTTAATTTCGCCATAATTTGTGATAAAACTCTAAAAAATAAGGTGTGCACATAATTTTTTTGCCTACTATGTTTGTATGTCCAAAAAGTCCGAGCAAGCTACAATCGAACTTAGATAACTACGTGATTTTTCGTGTTAACCGAGAGAAGCAAACAAGATCAGGTGGAATTATACGAATTAATTTAATTATATATATATATATATATATATATATATATATATATATATATATATATATATATATATATATATATTAGTGTCGAGTCAGCATTTGATTAATTTTGTTGATACAATATATCATTTTCGACAATTAAAAGTTGGATAAAAGAAACAAAATATAGTTTAGTTGAAAATTCGTCTTGTAATAGTGTCTAGAAAAAAAGAAAACGTAGCAAAATTCATAAAATGTACAAAATGTACAATGTTATATGATGGTCTTTTTTGATAGACAATCTGGGCGAAATTATTCAAAATGAAATAACGTAAGGAACAAGGCTTTTTGCTTACGATGCAATTCGGTTTGATCTCGTTCGGTGAGTATTTCGCCTTGAGAGTTTAAAAATATCGTCGTTGGAAAACAAAGATCACTTGGCCGTTGGATTCGTTGGAGTGTCGACGAGTTTGGAGGGTTGGAAGGGTCCTAAATATGAAGTGGTATAGCTTTAGAGTATATCTACTAGAGTAGATATTCTGATTTCAGTTTTCTAAGTTGTCATTACATTGTGCTGTGAAATATTTTACTATATAATATCCACTGGTATAATCAAATAAATGAGTACGTGATTTGAATAAATAAGCTATGAATATGCTGTTCTAAAACTTATCGAAAAATTTAAATATTTATATTAGGGGTACCCGTAAATAAGGTCGTTATTACCAATGTTCATCTCTCTGACAAACTTTCTATTCTCTTTTTTGTAAAATGATGATGATCAAAATCACCCTCAGCAGTTTTGATAGCTGTTATACGTTGAATTTCGTTTTCAACTGAAGGTTAATAAGGCACCTACATTATGTCTCTTTGCACTTTGTTTAGTGTGTTAAACACTGTTGTATTCTGGACCATGAAGTTTTAAACTTTCTGGCTAATTCCTGGATGGTTGTTTGAGATGAGGTTCAATTTTAACCAAAAACTGATTCTTACCAAACTCAACCGGTTCCAGCTTTCCTGGACTTCCAAATTTTTTACCTTCGAAAAAATAATACGAATAAAAAATTAAGAATTATTAACATCTGGTATACTTCTAATGATAATGAAGGAGGTTAGTTTTCTGCCACTCATACAAATCGCCTGAATTTTATCGGAGATTATTTGATTCCTAAATTAGTGGAAAATCACAAAGGTAAATTAATTTGCGCTGTATTTGTGTTAGGTGGCAAACCGGATTGGCGTAACATGAATTGTCTTAGTTTTATATCCTGTATATTACCTAACCTGTATATTATGTTTCTCAGCTTTAGTTTTATATAGAAATATATTGTAACTACATGTATCCCAAAATGGAAGATGGAAGATTGATAAAATAGTAAGAATAATTAAAATTAATGTGAGTTTTAGAAACATATGTCGTAAAGGTGCGGTCACAAATATCACTAGAAGAAAAGCAGAGGAAATTTTAAGGAGAGATGCATAAAAACAAATGAGGACACAATGAATAATTCCTATTTATGACGGTTATTGTAGAAAGTTAGCTAAGTTATATGAAGTGTTTTCTTGGTTTATAGGAGAAGAAAATCCAAAACCTGTTTTTTTATTAAAAAAATGTACAAAGTTGTAAAAATATACAATATAATATTTTTATTTAGATATCTAGTACCATGCTTTACATTGAGTTACGAATATCGAAGCCACACGAGACATGGTATCCTTTTCGAGGCTATGCTATTTTTTTCCTGTCGAATGACCAATTTTTTTTCAGCATTTTTGAGTTCATAAGTAACGGGTATTTCAAATTGAGCGTTTTTTTTAATTCTTGAATAACACACAGATGGCGTTGTGAATTTGCCTAGCTCTAAACTCATTTCAGAAGTGTAATGTAATGATATATATATATATATATATATATATATATATATATATATATATATATATATATATATATATATATATATATATATATATATATATATATATATATATTTATTTATATATACAATGCAACAACGCCTTAAAATTGTTCAATTATTTAATGAAAATGGACGTTCAGTGAAATATGTTTTTTTGGAAAATTACGTGATATTTGCGGTTTACACAGTCGTCCATCTGAAAGCAACATCGATCGAATTGTTCGGAAATTTTAAGAAACTAGTTAGGTGGAAGATAAAAAAAGAGCAATATATATTCGTAATGGTCGCTAACAAGAGCATATTAAGGTGGTACACGAAGATGTTGCTAAAGACCCAGATATTTTCATTAGTCGATGTTCACAACAATTTGTACTCAGTGAATACAAAACATGGCGTATTTTACGAGACGATTCAGCTCTGAAGGCATATAAGGTTCAAATAACATAGGAACTAAAGCCACTGGATCATTCAAAACGTTGTGCATTTATCAATTGGATCAAAGAACAAACAGATGATTTTTCTGAAAATCAAACATGTCTACGTCTGCTTCACTCATTGTTTTAATTACTTCTATGGTGACTCCATCCAAACCTGGGGTCTTATATATTTAGACTCCATATAGCATTTTTGATTACCATTTATAAAAATAATTGGTTCAAGTGTTTCTAAATTAGATATGCTGGGATTATTACACATCTTGGAAGAGTTTGCTGCAATAATGTTTCCATTCAGTTAAAATGCTATCCATATCTGTTATTTTTTCGCCTTGTACATGTACTTATATTCTTCACAACATTCTATATATTTTTGTCGTTGTTTAAATGAGCATATGTGACCATCAATAGCGAATATTACATAACGTTATTGGTGCATTTGAAGGGTGTGATCACAAAAAAAGCTCTAGTTTATCATGTCACAAATTGTTGGCAACGGAGGCTAAATTGCATGAATTGCCCTTCAATAAATTGCATGAATTGCCCTTCGACTTATTAACCGTATTCTCCAGATCTGACCCCCAGCGACTATTTCTAGTTCTCAGACCTTAAAAAAATGCTCACTGGAAAGAATTTCGTTCGAATAAAGAGGTAATTGCCGAAACTGAAAGATGTTTTGAAAGCAAAGAGAAATGTTTCTATTAAAAAAGTGTATAAATGTTAGAAAAGCGTTGGAATGATTGTATTGCTCTTCAAGGAGAATGTATTGATGAATAAAGCAGACATTTGGAAAAAAAGGTTGTTTTATTTGTCAGACCGGGTACTTATTGACCAATCTGTTAGCATCACTAACCATAAATTAGTGGAACGGTGCACAGTGTGCGTTCGCCGTTAAGGTAAATAAGAAAAATAATGATGGCATTGTGAAAGCTCAATGGCTGTTTCGTCGCCAATTCTAAACTTCAAAACTATAAAGAAACTGGAATTACTTGGAATTACTTCTGTAATGAAAAAGAACCCTCCGTCGCTGTTTGATATAATCCACGGCGTTTTACTCGTCGTCATGCAGTTTCATTGAATATTTCAGAGGTTCACGATGCATTTAGCGCATTCGTTGAGAGATCAAGATTATGATAATTTTCAATATTGTCTGACGATAATCCTTGTCAACTGAACGGCAAATCGATAGGCAGTATATCCGTCGCTGTTTGACATAATCCACGGCGTTTTACTCGTCGTCATGCAGTTTTATTGAATATTTCGGATAGAAATTCACGATGCATTTAGCATATTCGTTGAGAGATCAAGATCCTGAAAATGTTCAATATTGTCTGACGATAATCCTCGTCAACTGCACGGGAAACCGATAGGCAGTATATGGGTCAAAGTGATATACCTTTGCACATAGTACAATATCATCTTTTAGTATTATTGGTCATTACTTTTTTAAGGATGCTAATGAAATTACAACTACTACTACGTCAACCCGGTATGTGCACATGATCGATACGTTTTTGATACAACAATTAAACGGATTTCCTTTTATTAATTATCATACATGATTTCAGTAAGATGGTGTGACTACTTGCACTGCTATGATATCGATAAACTTTGTTAGATAGTGGTTTCCCAAAAAATCGTCAGATTTAATGATATGTGATTTTTATAGGTGTGGTTATTTAATTGGTCGATAGCATGGTCTGCATTGACCGACCCTCTACAAAATATTCCGGAGCTGAAACTTGCTTTGTGTAATGGGTAATGTGCAGATATTACAAGAATGTTTATGAAAAAACGATGCCACTTTTCAGGCGTTTTTTAATTTTATTTTTTAGTTTTTGCATTTTCTCCTTCTTTATATCTATACTTATCACTAAAGAATTAAATCAATGTCTGCCGTATGGTTTTAGTAACTTACTAATTATTATGTATGATTTTTTTTCAATAATTATAATTGCTAGTAATTAGAGCGTTCATCATATTAGCGACTTTCTTTTCTGTTTGCGAAATTTTCAGGTAAATCCAAACTCATTAGTCGAGTAAATACACGAGCTCTGTTTAAAATTCCTACAGAGTGATTTAAGAGCCAAAATACACTTTTACGAACAAAAATGGTTAACAAAATATATAAAATCTCAATAGTTATGAATGTTCGGAGATATACATATACAGGGTGTTCTCAGAGTTTAGTCATTTATTTTAACAGGTTGTGGAATGCGTAAAAAGAAGTAATTTTACCAAAAATCATTTATATAAAAGTTGCAAAATAATGAGGTTATTAACAGTTACACAATTTGAAAACAGACGTGATTTTGTTATATTCTCGACCACTGCGTAGTAAAACTCGCAAAGAGTAGTCAATTGTACAAAAATCATTTATATAAAAGTTGCAGAATAGCAAAAACAAAAAATGTTACATGTTACAAAAATTGTTTAAAATTGTCACTATTTGTTCGGTTAGTACAAAATCTTGCTCGGCGTACCCATACGTCACTACACGCGTCAAAAATAAAATTCCGGTGCCCACAAATAACATTACAAGCGTTTTCGATGCGCTGTTGTAGTTCTTTCACAGTATTTACTTCTTCATCTTGATAAACTAACTTTGTTAAATAGCATAGGAAATAATCGCAGGGCCTTAAATCTGGGGAGCGTGCAGGCCAAGAAATGGGTTCATTGCTCTCTATTCATCTGTTAGGAAATTCATTATTTCAATGTTCCTGAACTTCTCGACTAAAATTTGCCACTAACAGTGGCTTTTACAATAGTCAACTCTTCTAGGACAATCTTCGAATTGTAACGATTGTACTCGTTGATAATGATAGAGATAAAAGTGTTCTTGTCGTATAGTTTTCCACACTTTACTGTGACCAACTTCAACTTGATCTGCTATAAACCTAGTGCTCGTTGTTGGCTTGTTTTCGACAATTTCTAAGATGTCTTCGTCAATCTCTACCATTTCGCGTCGAGGAGGTCTTCCAGCATGACCTCCTCGTTGGACCTTTAAGTATCCTGTGTCGCGAAGTCTTGTAACTAAATGTACAAACATCCGCGGAGTTAGATGATTTCTTAATGAAAACCTTTCCACGTACAAACGATATGCTGCGGCGCCATTTTGTTGGCACTCCCCGTTAATATTATGCCCACTAATTCATTGTTTTCATAAACGTGTACCATTTTAATCGCAGGAAGTACCCAAAAATTAAACACGTACTATTAAGAAATTATTACCACTGGGCAAATCGAACATCGCCCTCAAAAGAAATATCGTACAAGAATACAAAAAACTAGTCATACCCAGTATCAGCTATAAACAAATACTAACCTAATTTGTGATTTTTATATAAATGATTTTTGGTAAAATGACTTATTTTTGTTAATCCTGGTGATTACCCCATGACTTATTCTGGGGTTATCTGTATTCTCTGTTATTACCACTCTATACATATAGACCACAAGAACGCATAGAAGATTCTTGTCGGTCTTTCTAAAGGCCATCTATTTCAGAAGCGGCAGCTACAATGTTGTGATGTAATTCTCTTGACTCTGAAGTTGTTCCAACTCTCGTGGAAGGTTCAAATCATCTCCTGGTTCTCCTTTAATATCTGTTAATACACAGTCCTGTATGCTACACATGACCATTGGGTTTCTGGATATAATCAATCTGACTCCATGCTCGCTTGTTAGTAAATATGAATATTTGTTTTGTTAAGACTTTTTCTCTGTAGCTTTGCATATTTTCAAGGTAATAATGTTTGAAGATATGTCGGTTCTTTGATCTTGATTTGAGACATTTCAAGGTATAAAATTGGCATCTGCTTTCAAAATAGTTTCTTACATTGAACTTTCTGCTCTTAAACAGTATTCTTTAGTTTAAAAATAATTGATCTCTGCATAGGTGGTAGATGGATTTCAACCCTCTTCTCATTATCTTATTGACAAATAAAATCTCTCTGTGGCTGCTTTTGGATGGTTCACCCTGAATCTTTCTATTAATCGGAATATTTTATTGTTTTGAAAGCATATATTTAAAACGATACAGCCCATGTACGATGGTCGCTCGAAAAATGCTAAATGCTCGGACTGACGCAGAGATGGCGCAATCATTACCAAATAACTATGATATGTGTCAAGAACGATTTGTTAGATGTCGTGCTACGCCAGTTTCAGACGCGTGCATTTAATTGCTTGATGTGCCAATCGAGAAAAGCAAACAATTGGGTTTTTATATAAAAAGTAAATATCGATTTTTTTACTTTATTTTAAAACATTATCATAAATAATATTGCCAATCGATGCGAAAATGTTTTAATTTTTTTACAATTCTGAATGATTTAACATTTATAAAATTAAAAACAAAATCACATTTGCGCACGTGCCGCGATTGGCTGCCATTTTTGTGTCTCGTGTGTGTGTTTGCTCGTCAATATTGTCAACGATTTCTACCTGTATATATACTGTCAAAATTATTGTTGTTAACTGCAAAATAAAATATTGTTGTTACTAATTTAGTTCAGTAATGTGTGACAAAGGGTTCATAAAGGCTAATTCTGATAATATATCTGCTGAAGATATTTTTATGGTCACAGATTTATAATATGAAATTATATTTTTGTTATAATAACTTGATGTTAACCTATTAAAAGAAAAAGTCTTCTAAAAGCTTAGATTGTGAGAATTTTATACCAGAACTAACCGAAGGCGGTTTAATTAATTTTATATTTTTAACCTCAAGAAGTAAAACAATGTTTTTGAATACACTGTTAAATATACATAATAAAACTTTCCTAACATAAAAAAATTTGGATAATATATTACAGTAGATTCACTACACAAAATTGTATACATATTTGTTTTTATAATAGTTTGATTATTTTCATTGAAGTTTGCAACTGTACTGTACTTTTAATATTACACCCATTCTTCAAACCACCACACTAAACTCTATTAACAATATTTTCAAAAAAAAAATCCACCCATAGTACATTATTGCTTTAATTAAGGTTCCCAGTATTTTTAAAACGATGGCGATTTTTCGCCTTACATGTTTTACAAACCACCACATTAGACTCTTAATTTAATAATATTTGCAAATATAAATAAATTACGCTGCTAACTATCTATAATGCATGACCAGCTAGAGATTTCCCAAATAAAAGAAGGCACCTAATCAATTTTTTTTTGATTGGAATTTTATTCTTGTGTATTCGCGCTTTCTTGAATATTATTATTCGTATCCTACAAAACAGACGATCCTGTAGGGTCTTCTTGTTACTACCCTCGGTTGTGTTGCTAGATCTAGATTATTTGCGGACATGCAGGAATATGGCTTCCTACAGATTTGGCACGTTAATTTTTTCCCTATATGAATTAAATAATATAAAAAAAGTTATAAAAAACGAATGCAAAAAACAAAAGGAACCATAATCTAATTTCAATATTTCATTCTGAACTTACCTTTAAGCCTCAATATTTTTATGTAAATATATATGAGTATAACGTCGAAAACAGCACCGAAAGCCTAAATAACTATTAAAAACAAGTATATTTTCAAATCGCTAGTAAAACAATAAATTCAGTCAAATATATAGGTTAAGCCTATAGAACAATGACTAAGATCGATCAATTGTTTTATTTGCCCGGGACTCGGCGTTCATGTTTACGTTTCTTACCATTGTAAAGTCACATCCGGTCGGTTTTTTTTTCGGAAAATGTCTGCGCGTCATCGGTACTAGGTTTAAAAATGTATTATAAAATTAAAAAAAGTTTTGTTATAAAACTTATATATCTCTAACTATATAACTATAAACTATAAATCATTCATATAAACTATAAACTATATATCATCATTCCATTTATAATAAAAAAAATTGTTGACATTTTCTAAAAAATGGTTAAAATTTCTATGCAGACGAGCGTACAAAAAGAGTTAGATTCCACTTTAAAAGATTGCTCTTTGTAGTTTTCGATAGTAAAAAAATGGGCTGCTGGATTTAAATGTGATCGCACATTTATTAATTCCGGATGATTAATATTTCAATATGTCCACTGTATTTTACACAATATTTTGGGTGGTGAGTGCTGTGTTTGTTAACAGTCGACCAAAGATACATTAAAGTACACTTATCGAGAGTGTTTAGACTTATTTAAACACGAGTTTGCTATTTCTTCCATGTTTTATAATTTAACTGTAAGTAAAACATAGATTCATCACAGTGACGGCTCATGGGTTTTTATAATGGGAAGGCGTAGAAGAAAATAGTGCTGCTGAAGATTTTTTTTGCTTTCCGTTTCCTCCTTTTCCGTTTCCTACTTTTCGTGCTATTGAAACCCTATACAGGAGATGAACCAGGAAAATGAGTTAAAGGAAAGAAACTGATCGGAAATAATATATGGTGTTTTGCTCTGAAAAATTGTTTACTGTGATAAATGCGAGACGGCACCCAACGCCCTCCGTCACGAGCCGACGCTGGGCATCATCGAACACCAAAGACGAAGAAACAGTTCACACAGTTGGTGACAGTAGGCGAAAGTGCATCAAAGAAAAACGGCTATATCTGACAAAAGGCAATATCATCACCGAGGAGTATTTTGCTTCACTGTTAGACCAATTGAAGGGTGGTATTTAAGCTCCACATCTGGCTAGAAAGAAAGTGCTCTTTCAACTGCACATACGTCTCGTGTTGTTGGTGTATGACCGTGACCTATGTTTCGAAGTGGTTCCATAGACGCCATATTTGTTGGATTTGGTTTCCAACGGATAATTTATCTTCCCAAATTTGCAAAAATGACTCGCTGGACGAAGGTTCACTTCAAATTATGAGGTCAAAGCTAAAACAAACGATTATTTTGCAGAGTTGGACAATTCGCACATGAAGTGGAATTTTACTTTTGCTGTGAAACCTCCACTACCAGGTGCTATATCTGGTAAATACAGAGAGTAGTCAAACACGGACCAATATAGTTTTATTGACATAAAATTATACGTACAATATCTTCACATATAAATCCAATTTCAAAAATTGTACGAATTTTTGCCTTGAAATATCTCATTAATTTATTCAAATCTGTTGAGCCGAGTTTCAACTAATTTTTAATCGTAAATACCAAGGCTGTTTATTTTGCAAATTTCTAAAAATCAAATAGTTAGGTAACTCGAAGGCATAAATGATATTATTTATAATTATGAAAAGAATGACATTGAATTGTTTTATTTCTTCCTAGTTTAAGAGACAATTTAAATATAATTCATTACTGTGAGACGTAAATTTATATCCTTATTCCATACTTATGCATATTTTTTTCAGTATATGTATTTAGGTATTATGAATATTTGAATAAAATTATCTTGGATTCGATATTAAAAAAGTAAATATATTTTTGTAATTAAATTTATGACTGCCAGAAAACTAATGCCCAAAACACTTTCTACTATTTGAAATTTTTAAAGTAAAAGGTGCCTTAGTTTTGCCGAAAATTTTATTTTTGACTTAATATGATGGCTGTCAACTCAATACGAGTATGGGCTCATCCATGTCTATTAATTTTGGTGAACCATTATTGAAGAATTATGGGTTTTATAGTGGCTCAAATAACCCAGCTTAGATTTCCAGCATGGTCATATAACACAGTTCGGCATTATTTTTGTAACATTGGTGGGAATGCTCTTTTTACGTTCCATTTAGGTAGTTTCTGTCTCGTTTACAGTACAGTCAAGTGTTTAAGTCGATTTTGTATAAAATGGCAAGTTCCAGTCGTCGATTTTTTTATATATGCGGAAGATTCATTTTAAAGTCACAAGCTAGTTCTATATCCGAGGGAGTTAAATAAGCCTATCTTTTATATTTGAAGTGCCAAATTGGAGATCACGTAATTTTAGTGCAGTGGATGCATTGCAAGAAAAATTCTATGCCGTTTGCTGTTCCTATGCGGTGGAGAGAACCTACCTTAATATGATCTCAATTAAGTGATGCCAAACTAAAAGAAGGCATATTTATTGGACTTCAAATAAGGAAGCTTTTAGGTGATTTCCGTTTTCAAGAAAAAAGAAATGAAAAGGAATTGGCAGATTGGAAGTGTTTTGTAAATGTAGTGAAAGGATTTTTGGGCAATAAGAAATATCAAAACTATAAAAACTTCATAAATGAATTCTTGAAAGCATATGAAGTACTAGGATGTCGTATGTCCTTAAAAATGCATTTTTTACACTCTTATTTGGATTGTTTCCGGAAAATTTTAGTGCAGTAAGCCACGAAGAAGTAGAGAGGTTTCATCAGGACATCAGGACGATGGAAGCAAGATACCAGGGATGCTGGAACTTATCTATGTTGGGCGACTACTGCTGGTTTTTAAAAAGAGACGATGCTACCGAACATAAGAGGAAAAAGTGAAAGTTTTTGTTGCTGTATGACATCTCATCAATGTTACCTCAAAAAACTTTACATTTGTTGACCTGCGTAATTATTACACGCGGCCCAGCTTGTTTGACTTTTCGCACCTGCCTTTTGGCTACAGCTTTTTGGCGATTATTTTCCTCATGGAGCTGCACAGATCTGTATGTATCCTCACTCAATTAGGATCTGTCGTTTGTCGTCTTTTCCCAATCAGACCCATTTGACACGGAGCTCTTTAGAAACTATTTTATGATGTCTTTGTATATCCTTTTTGAGCCTCCCAGATTTTGTTTCTTGTTAATTAATTTGTCATAGAGGATCTACTTCGGCATCCTAGTGTCGTGCATCCCTTGGCAATGACCTAACCATCTCAGCTGAGCTTTTGTGATCCGAAATTCTATGTTCAAACTTTTGGCTACCTCGATATTGATCTGATAGTCTTGTCGTTTTATTCTCAAGATTTTCCGAGGGCGGTCTTGATAAAATGTCTAGAATTGTTTTACTTGCTTCCGATAGAGAACCCAAGATTCAGATCCATACCGGAGAGTGGGGTTTACGATGGCATTGTAAATATTGATTTTAGTGCGTTCCTTTAAGTTTCGGTTAGTTCCCTTCTCATTAGACGTCCAAAATTGACACCAACACACTTTGTTCTGTATATAATCTTTTCTTGCACATCGGCAGAGCAGGGAATTTGACTTCCCAAATACGGGAAGTATGCTACTTCTTCCAGTGGTTGACCATTCACAAATAACATCAACTGTCTCTTTCTCCTTATTTGGAGTAGTTTGTTAAAATATCTTTGTTTTTTTGTTAATTCGTTTTAAGTCCGAAGGTACTAAATAAAGCCGGCGCTACACATTGGTCCACATAGCCAGGCCAATATTTGATCAACGTCAGATCATACACTTGCCACCCGCACATTGGCTATATATTTGCCACATCATCATTTTTTGTCATATTGTATGGCCAATGTGTAGCGCCGGCTTAAGTCTACCAGGTCTGTAAATATGAAACCGGAATTTGCCCATAGATAGCCCTGGCTGTCAATGTAGTTACCGTCAAACCGCGTCATTGGTGCCATTTCCTTATTGACATTTGACAGAGATTTTCAACTTACAGCATAGTTTATAATACCGTTGAACATGTCGAATTTTATGCTTGGTAACTACGATTTGCAGACAGCATTGATTTCCTGTTACCATTTAAAGCTTACGGTGAGTATGTTCTTGGAAAATCACAGTGCTTTGAGTGGTTTAAAAAATTCAAAAGTGGCCGAGTTTTGACATGATAAACGAAGAACGTGGAAGACCACCGAAAAAGTTTGAAGACAGCGCATTGTGGGATGAGGATGACGCTCAAACGTAACAACAACTCGCGGATCAATTAAATGTGACACGAGAACAGCAGGAAAACTGAAAAACCACTTGCGAAATGCTGGTCACCAGGTACAAAAGAAAGTCATTTCTCGATCGAATTGTAACTGGCAATGAAAAGTGGATATATTTTGAGAATCCTAAGCGTATAAGATCATGAGTAACTCCAGGCGACACAACGACATCGACTCCAAAGCCAAATCGCTATGGACGGAAGATAATGCTCTGTGTTTAGTGTGATCAGAAGGGTGTGATCTATTATGAGCTATTAAAACTTGGCAAAACCGTTAATACTGAACGCTACCGACAACGAATGATCGATTTGAATCGAGTTTTGCGTGAAAAACGACCAGAATATCCAAAAAGGCTAGACAAAGTGATTTTGCTTCATGACAATGCACCATCCCACCAGCAAAACTGGCCAAGGAAACGATTGAGGCATTTATTTGGGAAATGCTTTCGAATGCGGCTCACTCACCAGACTTGAGGCCATTCAATTACTACTTATTTGCATCGATGGGGCACGCACTTGCTAAGTAACGTTCACTTCTTACGAAAATGAGCGAAAATTGCTCGATAAATGGTTTGTCTTAAACGAGTAACAGTTTTTTTAGCGTGGCATCCACAAATTGCCAGACAGGTGGGAAAAATGTATAGCTAGCGATGGACAATACTTGGAATAAAACATCTTGTATCATTTTCATACAATAAACGTGTATTTTTTTTATACAAAAATTTCGGTTTCATATTTACATAATTGGTAGCACCCTTTACAACGCTGTCTCACTATGCGCTACAAGTGCACAGTCATCCGCATACTGCTGCTCTACGATGCTTTTTTACGATCGCATTTATTTGTGATAGAGATGCATATAATTTTTTTGATTTTCTTATCACTTATTTATTTATTACAAAGTTGATCCATTAAAATAGATTTTTTATAGTGCTGTGTTTTTGTTGTTCACTCTTTATATTTCTATAAACGTAGGTTTCTTATAAATATGTCATTAGATGGCAAATATTAACCAAGCATAATTTTCTATAAATGTGGAAATAAATACTGTAAAACTAACTATTGGAAATACCCATTTACAGTTCAGGAAGAAAAATTAAATAAACTTTTTATTAGTCAGCGCGTAATATGAATACAAGCAATACTGATGGTATATCTAAATTTTTGTAATAGAAATAAAAATTTTCATTTTGCTTTTGCATCAATAAATAGATTTTACTGAAGCACCTCCGTAATATTATAAGACGAACTGCAGAAAGAGCTATTGGTTGAAATGCCTGGTCTAATATTGAGTCATTATGGTGGCGTAGCGTTCGGTCTAACAACAGTATCGACTTTCCCTTTGTAGGGGAGGATATAAACACCTGATGCGTCTTTAGTGCGATTTTCACCTCCCTAGAGTCACTTGGCGGTCCATAGCAATTCTTTTCGTAAACCGGATTTTTCTTTATACCGCGTTTTAGATTTATAAAATCTCGACGTTTCGGCTTCCACTTTGAAGCCATTTTCAAGAGAATCTAGTTTCACTCTCACCCCTCAACCGAGCGCCCCATCCACAACCTCACCTATTAATGCAGAGGTCGCCCCGTCCACGTTCTTTTCTAGTTGTTCTTTCTGGTCCATCTTTCGTCCCATCGCCTCGCTACATGGCCTGCCTACATCCATTTCAATTGCTTTATTCTTCCAATGATGTCATTCACCATCGTTTGTTCTCTGATTCATGTGCAGGTCTTTTTATCCCGACTAGTAATACCAAACATACATATTTCCATTCCCCTCTGTGCTACTCGAAGTTTTTGAACTGACTTTGATGTAAGTGTCCAGGTCTCATTTCCGTATGTCACAGCGGGCAGGACACACTGATCAAAGACTTTCCTTTTCAGACAATCAAATTTATTGGACATGACCTGACTCTTCTTCGGGTTTATTTTCAAGCTAAATGTTTCCCCAGCCCTTTGCAATTCTTGTACGTGTCTTTGCAGCTCATCTGGGTTTTGTGAAAGAAGAAGAAGTTTTGCGAATCTAAGATGATTTAAGTACGCACCATTAATCCTTACTCCATCTTGTTTCCAATCCAGCTTACGGAACACTTCTTCCAGGCAGGCTGAGAAAAGAAGAGGCGATATTGCGTCCCCCTGCCGTACGCCCCACTCTACATTTATTCCCACTTCAAGATCGTCAAGGTGGACTGTCGCTGTTGCTTCATCATATATCGATCTTAGTAGGTTTACATAGGCTTTCTCTACACCTTGATTAAGCAATGCATCCATTATGGCCCGCTTTGAGATTGAATCAAATGCTTTTTCATAATCGATAAATGCCAAGTACAGTGGCATAGTATATTTGTTGTATATATATATATATATATATATATATATATATATATATATATATATATATATATATATATATATATATATATATATATATATATATATAATATTACACTATATGTTCGAAAAGGCGGTCAGTAATGTTAGAATTACTAGGTTCTTAGGTAGAACCGCGCTTAAGATTTGTAAAAGTCTCAGGTTTTCGAAAGTGTTGTTTATATTTCAGTAATCAAAATAATTTAAAAAGCTCTGTATATGTTTATGTAATGGTTTATGGTTTGGAACTAATTGGAAATATGTTGTAATCGGAATAAAAGTCTTCTTACTACAGATAACGGTTTTTAAAAACCGGTTAGGTTTCCTTGACAATTTGGTGTATTTATCTTTTTCTTTTTTATTTGACATTTTGTTTTTAAATATTAGGCAATTTTTGTAAAATGCAAATAATGTTGAAAATTGTCCTATAATGAATATATCACAGGTCAATAAATTTCATACAATTCATTTCATACATACATACATTTTATACATCATACACTGAAGTGAAACAAATGTTTAATCCGTTTTCTTTTGAAATATCGTTTATATCAGTGTACTTATTATATAAGTTCTTTCAATAAGTTTTTTCTTTCATTTTCAATTAAATAATGTTTTTTACATTATTTTTTAATATATTTTGAAAGTTATATTATTATTATGTTTTGAAAATAGTATCACGCAAATGTTCGCCTGTTATGGCGGAACTGATAACCCGTTTATTAAAATTTTAGTTTAGTTTTCACATAATCGTTTTAACTCACTTAAAGATTCCTTCCAATATAAACAACACTACACCAAACAATGCAGTTTTGGGGATGTAATATTAAGTCCATTTTACAGTATATATTTCTTATGAGACACTACATTATGACATTTCATATAATAAAAGAACAACTAGTAATACATTAAATTTTCGACACCTGAATATAAGCAAAAAAAAGAAAGAATAAAATCAGATAATAACAAACATAAACCAAGTTTTAGTAAAAATAAGTATAAATATAAATATATATCACAAAGTACACATAAGGTCAAAATATCATTAAAAAACACACATATACCGCGCATATATACAAAGAACTAGCCAGAGACGATGCACCTAGATGATTATACTTCCACGTCGAGCCATTTCAGTGCAGCCGGCCTGGCATCATTGAGTTCCCGTCGGTCACCTGGGAGACTTCTCAAAGGGCAGGAGTTCACCAGATGGTTCACTGTTTGATATGGGTCGCCGCAGTCACTCTTTCTAGTCTTCGAAGGCATTGCATCTGCCATGTCCGGTTCTAAACCTGTTCAATCGACTCCAGGCGCTTCTCGGCAAGTTCAAACCCAGCATATCCTTATCTCGCAGATTGATAAGGTCAACATTCCTGGTAGGGTTGTTTTGAAGGAAAGATGTCCACCTTTCATTAAGTTTCGACGCCATTTTTCAAGTCTGTGTCTATCCAGATTGGATGGCGCGATTTCAATCTATACCGTGGCAGGTTGTTTAGGTCCTTATGTATGGGCAATTCTGACATATTTTCATTGTGTATTCTGTCCCATTGTTCTTTCGCTGCCTTCAGCCTGCGCAGTTCCGGAGGACCAATATTACACAAAGGGGGAGCCAGGCGGTTGGTTTTGATTTCACGGTGCCAGATATAGTGTCATTCAACTGGACATCCAGTTTATAAGTATGTTTAGTTTTGTACCAGACATGGGCACAGTACTCTGCTGATGAGTAAACGAGTGCTAGCGCAGATGTTCTGATCGTTCTGATGTCTGATCGTTCGCTCCCCAGGATGATCCTGCCAACTTGTGAATAATGTTGTTTTGGGTCTTAACTTTCTGTGCCACCCCGGAGTATGCTGACTGTAAGTGAGGGATCTGTCCAGGATGACGCTAAGATAAGTCGGGGTGGGATGGTGCCTAAGCCTTTTTCCCCGAAAACCACGTCCAGTTCAGCATGTGCTTGTCTTGTCGAGAAATGGAAGGCACATACTTCTGATTTGGAAGGATTAGGTATCAGTCGCCACTTCCTATAGTATGACTCGAGGACGGCCAGATCAGTTGTGAGGTATTTGCTACAGGACTCATGATCCATATGTATACTCAGAGCCATATCATCGGCATATATAAATTGACGGGAGATGGTATCTGGAATGTCATTAGTATATATGTCAAAAAGTAAGCGTTAAAGGTAAGGGAGTAAACACTGATCCCTGAGGTAGTCCGTTTTTAACAGTCTATCCATAGTTTTTTTTATCATTTAGGTGGACTGTGATCCTTCGGTTGGATATCATGTTTTGAATCAGGTGGCATATTTTTGCGCATTGGATCATTCCTTGTAGATTGAAGACAAGCCCTTTTTCCATACGGTGTCATAGGCTGATGTAAGGTCTATGAAGCCCGTTACTGTTTTAGGCCTCTTTGAAATCCTGATTCTATGTACGTCGTCAAAGCTTACACTTGATCGCTACAGTTTCGTCCTGTTCTAAAACCAGCCTGTTGTGGTATTAGTTTACTGTCTACTACAGGGGAGATCCTATTGTAAATTAGTCGCTCAAGGAGCTTACAGCACATGCTTAGAAGTGCTATGGGGCGATAGCTAGCCGGGTTGTTGGAGGGCTTTTCAGACTTCAGTATTGCTGTCACTTTCGCCCTTCTAAATGAGTTCGGAATTTCCCCGGTATTAAGGATATTGGTGTAGAAATTGACAAGCCAAATTTTTGTTTTACCACAGAGATGTTTTAGGAATTCAGGGAATACGTTATCATAGCCGGGTGCTTTTCATAATTTCATTCTGTTTAGAGCGATGTGGAGTTCCTCTATGGTAAACGGGTGGGACCATCATGAATATGTTGGTAACTGGTGGAAGTTGACTGTACTCGGCTTTTAATTTCTCTGGCAAATTTCTTATCAACGGGTACGTCCTTTGTAATATATAGGAGTCTTTCAGCAACTTGATGTGTGAAATCCATACTCTCAGTTGTTTCTTCCCGTCTTTTCTTTCTGGCTTTATCTAGGTTGTCGAGGATTTCGCTGGCCAATTCTGTGTTGCCAATTTCTTGATATTCTCTAAACTGTTGTTCTAGTTTTCCTGACCAACATGGTGTATACGTTTTCCGGTAGTCTCTTGGAACGCTGTTTTTTGCAACGTTGTACTTGGTGTCGACAAATTCTTTATAGTTTTTTACTGCCGGCTCTATCGTGGCAATGTCCTTTTCCACTTTATCTCGAAAGGCATTCCAGTTGGCCTTTCTAAAATTCCATCGTGGGAATGATACAAAACAGAGGTCCGGACTAGACGATGTTTGCCACCTTGCTGAGAGGAAGGATTTATTATCTTTTGCGTCATATAGTAGATGGAAGTTGTTGTTTTCCATCCAAGTAGAAAGGGTCTCACCGCTGGAGTCATTTACACGATATCCCCAGTTAGTATGGTGACTGTTGAAGTCTCCAATGTACACGGTCGGGTGGTCGGCTCCGGGCTATATTGGGTCCCACCAATCTGCACTCAGTGGTTTATACACACTGATAATGTTTGTGTTGGAGATGTTTAATTTTAGTTGCTCTGCCGCACTTCCTGGCATTTCAGTCTAAGCTTCGGCAGTGTAGTTGTTGAGGCCTTGTTTGACGTACACTGAAGATCCGTATGATCTTGAAAGAGTAAATGCATCAACACTTAAACCCATTATTTTGTCTCGGCTCAGAAATTGGCGTTCTGAGACTATATGAACTTCCTGGAGGCATATAGCGTCGACGTTGTTTTCTTTGGCTAGTCTTGCAAGGTACTCACATTTGGGAGCAGAGATTCCCGCAATATTCAATTGCAGTACCCTGACTGAAGGTCCAAGTACTCTTGTCATGGGATCATAACAACGACCATTTATTGACATACTTCGGAGGAAATTTACGTTCAATAGCTTCCTTGGTAGTGCCTCTAGTTGTGTGAATTTTTAGCCGGTAATACCGTTGCCCAGGGTGTACCACGAGGAGGAAATTAACACATACACCTCATTTTACAGTAAATATATAGTGTACGCTGTTTCTAAGATCTATTCAGTTTCCCAAATATTAAGACGAAAAAAATGCTCACCTATTAAATCCTAAAATAGGTGGGAAACAAAAAATGCTTGTTGAAAGACCCGGTACAATATCCAAAAAAAAACCTTGTTAGCCTTATTTCGTGGATCTTGATAATTCACATCTAATTTAATTTTTTTGAGGTATTGTGAGGTATTTTGAAGCATTTTTCAGATATTAGTTACTGTTTGTAGTTATTCCCTCTTTAGCACCTCGCAAATGCCGGTTAAAAGCAAATCGAAAATGTCGCCATCTCGGAACTTTTTGGACCAGAGCTGAGCGTTGGGCATCGATACGGCACCTTTACTGCTCAAATTTCACTAGCAGTGTTAATCACTTTGAAGGCCTTTTTAAAATCATGTCTTAAAATTACCTTAATTTCCCGATTTATTTAATTCATTTTAAAGTTTTTGTTAAATACTGAAGAAGGAATGTTTATTTATCGGAGCAAAAAGTTGAAATCGGATTAAACCCCTGAGAAGTGAAGTACAATCATTTATTTATAAACAAAGGAAAACATGCAACTACTTTTGTTACATTCTAGTATTAATATCATAAATCCGGCTTTTATGAAAATTTAATTTTCATTGAAACAATGTTTTAGTAAATCATGTGGACATGTTTACACTTAAAAAAACCAGAAAATCACGAAGTATTATTCGAATTAAAAATACACTTAAGTTTTCCACGGAAATACATGCATTGTTGTTGGGACAGTTCAAGAATTGACTAGCGAAAACTATGGGATATATTTTGAAACAGTGAATATCTAAGTAACACAAAAACGTAAATACTTTTGTTACATCCTAGTATGTGCCATGCCAAATAAAAACTGCTTGTCGGAAGACCCTATTCCATTCCATGCAACTTTTTTAAGCTCAATTTATGGATTTTCACACCTAATTTTCCAAAACATGTTTCCATAACTAACATATAGTATCATATTAACATCATAAAACCTTGAAACCTATATTAATATCATAAACAGCTTGAGAGTTGCTACTCATCTTCGTTATCTCGGAAGTTGATACCAAAAATGCACAACTGTATAGAAATCCTGAACGGGAGGTGAATTTAAAAATACACTTAAGTTTTGCACGGGTTGTGAAAAAGCAGCAATTTTAGTTGAGACACGTTACGCACAGTGAAGTACATGGACCATTTTTGCAACAGCTCAGGACTTGACTTGACTCAGGACTTAACAGGATTGAACATAATACGAGGTGTGTTATTTTGATTTCATACATATTTATTTATTATCACTTTCAATATATACCCCTCTATCCCTAGAACGCTCCATGCGAATATTCCATTGTTCGAAACAGTGCTGAAAGTCTTTTTATGTCAGCTCCTTCAGAAAGCGTTTCGCTTTCTCTTTCTCACATTCAGCGGACTCAAATCTTGTTCCTTTTAATGCAGATTTCACCTTAGTAACAGATATAAATCATACGGCGCAAGATTCGGGAATAAGTCGGATGGTCTAACACTGGGATGCTGTACAGCTCAACCAACATAACTTGGCCTCAGAGGTTTGGATGTGCAGTAGCTTAACGCCCGAGAGCTCATTCGAAGCAGTGTATTCGTGGTGTTAACATCGGTTAAGTATACTCCGCTCATAAAATTTAAAACGTGATATTTTGTGTGTTATTAAAAGTTGTCAATTTTAAAATGCCATTTATAACTAAAGTAAATAACAAAATATTAAGTGTACATAGTCGTGAGATAATTAGCAATTTATTGAATTTTATGCAAGAAGCAGTAGCCGATGAGGTTACTATTTCTCTCGAAAAGGTAAGTTTTTTCAACGTCTAATTTTCGTAATGAAATTAACTATTATGTTCCAGTGATATCTAAAATATATAATTCTGAGTGATGGGTATATGGTAGCTTTTGATATTAAAATTTTATTTTTAGGTTCAAGAACGTGAAGCGAAAGTGAAGCGAAAGAAGTTGAATTGGACCATGTAACAAAGAACAAGAAACAAAAGTTCTTGACGAAGGAGATTTGGCAATTTTGTGAACAACGATTGTTAATCACCACATAACAGAAAAGACGGTCCATACATTAAAGACAGTTCATAAAAAATTTGTAGATGATATTGGCTACCAAGGCTGTTCAGAATCTTTACGTAAAGAAATTTACAAAAGTGGTTTTCGATGGGCAAAATTTAGGAATAATCGACGGATACTAATGGAACGAGTTAATTTGGGCCGATATAAAAGAATATGTCGCCAGAAAAAATGTGAATTTAAATTTTAATCAGGTGTCTAAACATTGTGATGACTTCTTTGAGGAATTCTCAGCGGGCAAATAGCTGCGGTTGTGGAAGAAATTATTATTAATTTGGCCGAAAACGATTCTGATTCAGAAAGCGACGAAAGTGATGGGTCAGACCTAGAGGAAAGCAATTTATCAGGAATAGAGGAATTGAATGACGATAATAGGACTCGAAACGTACCTATTGAAAATAATAAAAGTTATGTTAATTTATAAATTTTGTAATGTAAATGTGTCTGTAAAATATTTGATATTATCCTTATTTAGGTTAAGTAGTCATTAAGGTATATATATATTGTTAGTTCATTATCACTGATATTCTATTTTATTATGTAGGAATGTAGGTTAGTCATTAAGGTATATTGTTAGTTTATTATTACTCATATTATATTTTATTATATTACATATAATGCATATGCTAATTAAGATGCATCCCTATGAGCCTATATGTAATAAAAATTTTACCTGTTTGGATGTCAATAAATCTCTATTATTAAATCTAATCCAGACCCAATTTAAAATACAGTGAATTTGAACAAATAATTGTGTTTTATTTACTATTATTAATACTTAATTTTGAAATTGACGAATACACTTCTTTTAAACACGCGTCGTTAATTATTATTAACTTACTTAACTGAAACGTTATTGCGAAAAATTGTTGCATGGACTGTACATTCGAGGAACTCTCCGTTCTCTGCCTCTGTTAGAGAGTGACCTTCTTTCTTTTACACAGACTGACTCTTTCTTTTGCGCATCTCAGAGGCCAAGCTATGTTGGTTGAGCTGTACTTGGCTAGAAACCTTTTGACAGGCAATGCGGAATGAGCCGGCACATTGTCTTGGTATAGAACCCATAACTTATCCTTCCATAATTCGGGTCGTTTTTTCCTTATTCTTTCACGGAGTTCAGCAAGAACGCGAAGGTAGTGTTGTTGATTAATAGTTTGACCTTCAGGAACTCAGTGAAGGTACACAATTCCATGAATATCGAAAAAACAATCATTTCAATTTTGATTTGCTCATTCGAGCTTTTTTGGCTCTCGGTGAATTTGGGCTCCGCCAGTGCATGTATTAGGGCTTCGTTTCAGGATCATAAGCAAAAAAAACATGTTATTATCCTTTCCAATAAGTGGAGGTCATTTTCAATGGATTCAAAGTGTCAGTACAAACATTTTTGCGAGCTTCTTGTTCAAACGTGAGAATTTTAGGCAGCATTTTGGCACACACTTTTTGCATGTTCAAATTGTTATGTAAAATTTGCCGTACGCATTCTTTCCTACAGTTTCAGCAATCGCACGAATATTTAACCGATGGCTAGAACAAACCAGATTACCGATTTGTTCGATATTGTCATTGTGTTTTTGACGTGGAAGGGCAACCCGGGCGTGGGTCATCTCAACGTCTTCCCGACCATCTTGAAAACACTTTAACCATTCAAAGACACGTGCACGCGATAAACATTAATTGCCATACACTTCTTTCAATAAATTATAAGTTTCAGTACAGGTTTTTCCAAGTTTCAAGTGAAATTTCACAATTCGTTGCTTTATTGTTAAACTTAACATTTTTCCGGCGAAACAAAAAAACAACTCTAATGCGAACTACGGTTATACGGATTTGTTTACAGAAACGAGAGGTACTGCATTCGAAAGAGAAGGCTTCACGCTATACAGCTGTTGGTCGCTGGCGTTTGGTGCGTGTGTACTTCTGTAGCAGCGCCGGTTTCGTTATTTATTAGCTATACCTCATATATAAATGGATTATAAATTTTAAAATTAGGTAACATTCGTTTAGTCAAGCCAGTAACCTACTTAAACTCAACTTTTATTAATGGAAGATTTTGCTCTTTATATGTTTGAATTAAGAAAACATTCGACATAATGATTTAAATCAAAACGAATGTCTGTCCCACTCAAACTACCAAATATTGTGCTGCCATATTTGGATTTGCATTAACCAACATCTTTTATATTAAGTAATCTACCTAACGTGCTGCTTAAAGGGGTTATGGTTTTTGATTTTTTTATCTAACCAGGAGAGAACATCTGTAACCCGGCGAATTGGAGGTCGAAATGTAGCGTCCCTTGTTGCGGTTAGTGTTTGAATGGGTAACCGAGGAGAGCCCAAGTTTATGAATTACATTGCATTTCAATAGGCTAGAGTGCAAAATTCGGAAGGGATCACCCCTCAGTCACGCCATGCCATTGTTGTGTAAGGGCGGTTGTCTTAAAGCTCATTTATGTTGGTCGCTGACTACTCGGTAGAGAAACTATAGGGTTAAGCATAAACCAGGGGTGATGACGGTGAGATAGGTTAATCGATAGCCTATAACTGTGGTTCGTTGCTAAGTTAAGCTACGATGGACCTATAAGTCGCGATATATTCTAATGGCTGATGCGTCTCTAATTCTAAAATGGTCTTATTTGCTACTTTAAATCTTCAATACTTTCAGAACATAAAATTTATATAGATTTCTTGCACATTACTTATAATTTATTATTTTATGGACTATAGGGGAGAGTGCGGTAATTACGAACACGGGTAATTGCGTACGCAGCGATTATTAGAAGAAAAGGAGAAATATTTCTCTACCTCTATTGACTGAAAGCGGGCCCCGCGTCGTGTGCCGGACTATGTATACTGGACATCGCAGAGGTGTTAAGAAGCCGTGCATGCATTAGGTAAGTTATATATATATATATATATATATATATATATATATATATATATATATATACATACGCGAAAAAGTGAAATAACTTTCGTAAATTTAATCAACGACTGTTTACAGCATTTGACCAAAAAAAAAATCTTACAAGGGTCAAAAACTTACCGGTTTCCGCGACAAAATTTGCATATTTATTAAAGTGCCAATTGAAAAGCTGTGTTAAGAATGATCAAAAACAACAAGAACGATTAAAAATATATTTGGTTAACAAACTAATGAACATTGTTAAAACATTTTTTTTATTGTTTTTTTAATAATCAGCCCCATTTCAGCCAAAAAATGGATGCGGCAACGTCGTTTTGACTAATTGAGATGATCCCCACGACAAACGGTTGGCGACAAAATTTATTTCAGTATAGGCATTTCAGTTCCATTAAAAACCAAAATTGTGTTCTTTATGCAGCGTCATCTCTATGACGGTATGCTTCGTATTTACGGAGAAGCTGCTGCCTACCAAATTGGAAATATACTAGGACTTTTTCAATGTGTTTGGGAAAAATAGGTTAAAACGGCTTGCATAGATTCAAATGGTGGACATTTTCATAATTTAATTTAATAAAACAATCATGTGTTTCTTGATGTGACGTGAATCGTTTAAACTTGTACGGTGTGAAAAATTAGTGTTAGTAATGTCAATTTTGAACATTAAACGACATGACATGTGTAAGTTTTCATGTTCGACACACAGTGCCCTTTTTAAATACAAACTATGCTAAAACTGCAGTTTTACTGTAGTTTTAGCATAGTTTGTATTTGAAAATGGTACTGTGTGTCAAAGCTATTGTTATACATACAATTTTAAATATAGTGGACATTTTGAGATATTAATCTTTGCTTATTTATTTAAAATGAATTTTCATCAAGTATCGACTACCCCACTTAAATTTTAAAATATTACATTTTATTTTCAAATAATACTTTAAGAGGACAGTGAAACAGAAAACTGAATATTCATATAAATTGGCAACCTCGCCAATTATTAGGAATATAAAATAATGTTTCCGCAGAAATGGTTGTATTTTGGATACTTGTTTTAAGAAAACTTTTTGTTTAAAATAATGTAAAGAATCGCTCGTTAAATTTACGAAAGTTATTTCCCTTACACCCTGTATATATAGTAACATATTTATACATTAGCAGTGTATAGTGTTTAATTTAAATATTATAGTAATTATTTCAGATGTCTCGAAATTATAAGATAACGGTCGAAGAAAAATATCGAATAGGGAATTTAATAAAAATCGTTGAAGATTTGAAGCATGGATCATTATTCTTGCGTAAATCTGCTACTGGATGAAATAAAGGTGAAAGCTGAACGAGCCAGTCTAGAACTAAATATAGGCAAAGCAAACGTGATGAAGAAAGAACTAATTCAAGAAGAGAATAGAACTGGATAATCGGCGGTGATAATATTGAAGTTGTAAATGAATTTATTTGTCTGTAAAGTAAACTTAACCAAAATAGCAACATCACTGGAGATATCAGAAATCGTTTTGTGAAGAATAACAAAGTTACTAACTCTCTGCATTCTCTCCTAAAATCTAAACTTATTCAAAGGGACATGAAAGTTCTAGGATCTATAAAATCCTCATTCGGCTAGTAGTCACTTATGGCTGCGAGACGTGGACTCTCACAAAGAAAACAGAAGAGATGCTTGCAGTATTGGAAAGAAGAATAGTCAGATAAATTTTTGGTACTGTGAATAATAATGCAACTTGGAGGATCAGGTATAACTCTGAAACCAAGAAATTATACAAAAATCTGAATATTGTAGACTATGTGAGGGTTCAGCGACTAAAAGATGGGCAGGACACGTGGCGGGAGTGCCAAAAAACCGAGTACCAAGCAAGATCATGGAAGGGTGAATAGGAAGAAACAGAAAAATATGTAACCCAAAGACGATGTCAGGAAGAAGATGTAAGAAGGTAAGATGATACGCTGAAGAACTACTGTTCATCAAATATTGGCAAGTGACTGCTGGAGTTCGATCCGGTTGGAGGCGAAGGTTGAAGGAGGTCAAGGCTCATTGATGGACCACAGAAAGAAGAAGAAGGAATCCACTATTCTTTATCATGTGTCTAAAACTACTATATTTAATTATATCAAAAAAGAAATTATTAGCCAACCAAAATTGGGAAAAAATCTATATTCCTTGGTAGAAAACCCAAGGAAAAAAATAGGAAGAACAAATTGTCCCATGTATATTGAAAAGAGCTTTTAATTTACACAGAAGATCCCAAATGGCTAGTAAAGACTTGTACTATGAATTCATACAGACACCTACACATATGTCAAAAAGTGTGGAATATTTTTAGTATCTACGTCTATAATACTCAAAAAAATTAGATGGATATTTATTTAAGATCGTTTTTAAATGAAAATAACAAAATCATTGTTTTGCTGATAACATAGGTTTTTCGATTTTTGCCCATTCCGTTGATATTGATATTTACATATTATTTCAGTTCTTTTTTAATTTTCAATCAATCCGTTTAAAAATGCATAGAGACATGATATCTCGTTTTAACAGATCAAGAGTAATTGCTTTGTTACAATAGGGGTTTAATCAAAGTGATATGTGGTATATCAAAGGAACTTGTTAGGCTTGAAAGGGTAAATGTTTCCGACAAACGATAACACGCAGACTGAAATCTGAGCGGTAAATTTACATCGCATAAGATCTTTACGTGTTCCCAAACTAACCCTTCAACAAAAAACAGTAAAATTGCAATGGGCTCGAGAAATGGTGGATCATTAATTGGAATAACGTGATGTTCCCCGGTGAGACGATAATTCGAAGGTGGGAGCGTAATATTTTGGGGTGGTATTATGAGTGGTGCACTACTGGTCCTGGAGAGAAGACTCACTGGTGCTGCGTACATCGAGGAAGTTTTAAATACTGTTGTGCGTCTGTTCCGAGGCGCAATAGGCGACGGATTTGTTTTCGTGGATGACAATGCACCTCCTCGTTGAACAGCAGCAGTCGAAAATTTTCTTGAAGAGGAGGGAATAACCAAATTAGGGTGGCCAGCAAATTCCCTTGACATGAATGTCATTGAACATGCTGGAGAAATTCTGAAAACACGCATCAAGAAACGAAACAATCCTCCTCTTACACTAAAAGATGCTGCTCGTGAAAAATGGGAGAGAATTGCACGAGCCCAAATTGATCATTTAATCGACATTATGCCAAATCGCCCTCAGGCATGAATACAGACTCATGGAGGAACTATTGCTTATTAGTTTTATTGAAAGTTGTTCTTTTTATTTTTAAATTACTTTTGAAGGCAATTGGTAGATTGTAATTTTTTGACTCCAAAATAATAAATTAATTTTACACACTTTGGTCATTTGGTGTCCACTATTATTTGACACCAGTAAGAGTTATAATAAAATGATGATTACGTAAACGAGTAAAAGAAAAACTTAATATCAATAAAAAAGCAAAATGTTTGAATATTCCAAACTTTTGGGCATATGTATATATTTCACTGGGAATCCTGTTCTAAACAGGACATCGAGTAAAAAGGAATAATAAAGGACCAAGTAAGAAAACAAACGAAGCTGCAGGCAGAGAGAACTATTTCTGCATGTATTTTAATGAAAAGTATGTGGACCCTCCCATTGAAAACTATTGTATATCGTTTAAATGTAGTACATGGGCACATTGAGAGGTTTTCTATCTGACTTTTATACTGATCAACTTTAAATAGCAACTTATGGCCCCACTCCCAACGGGTAATCCCTAAAACAATGGGTTTTGTTTTTTTTTATGAAAACTTGACTGTATTTTAAAGTTATCAAAGTTGGTTATGGAAAGTAGTTGGTTTGTGACTGATTAGGTTAGTTAGTTGAATGAAATTGAGTTAAAGAGTAAGCAATAAATCAACTTAGTTTCTTAGTTAGGTTTTGTTTTATTTGATTTTCCCTTAAAAATGCGTTTGGCATCACCCCACCCTCCCCTAATTATAAAATCATCTATGGAGATCTGAATCTGGATCATCTGTTTTAGATCTAGAGGAAAACTGATAAATCCGAATTCAAACCTTTTTGCCTGAGTTTTTATTTCTAGAATATTACTCTCAAACTCAAAAAAACCTTTAACAAACTACAAGTCCGTTGTTTACACACTCTACATACGTATATATGTTGATAAACTAATAAACTCACAAAACTAACAACACATTTTTAAAATGCAAAATTCCAATATTGTTAAACGGTTAAAGTGACTAAAATAGACGCCAGAAAAATTTCATATGCTATTTTACTTTTTAGCAGAGAAAAGGGATTATTTTTGGGAGGCATAAAGAGAGCTTGATGATGGAGTAAAAACTAAAACCGCCAAAAGCATGTCAGACGACATTAATGTCACTTGTGCAGCTTCAAACTCAACTAACGACACAAATATTGCTCAATTACCGTGCTAAATTGGGAATCTCCAGTTTGAAAGGATCAACGAGCTCGTAATTGAGAGTACGTAATCTTTTATATACAGTAGGCAAAAAAAAGTACACACCCTAATTTTTAACGATTTATCACAGATCATGGCGAAAATTAAAAACAATGTTTTTATAAATATAACAAGAAATGGCATAACCATAACCTATTATAAAAAAAATATTTACACAATGCCAACTACCAGTAGTATTTTTTTTGTGGAAATAGTAAGATAATAACTGTGGGTAAACTGTTCCATGCGTCAAAAATACTTCTTTTAGATGCCCCTTGCTGTTAATTGTGACTATGACCCTTGATCAAGGACGCAGCAAAATATTAACTAACCTGGATAACATACTAGAACGATGGATGATATATTTTGGAACGCTGTTAAATTGGTTGAACTAGCATTGTTGCTGGGGAGGTAGCGGAAATATTAATTAAACTCATAAGCTATAAAGATTCCGGAATAGATAACGTACCTTTGGAAATACTGAAGCTGGGAGGCAAAGAATTAGCTTAAACCACTGATCTATTAACAGCCAACATCTGGAATAGTGAGCAGAGTGGTTGCATATGAAAAACTGGCAAGTGGCTGCTGGAGATCGATCTGGATGAAGGCTAAGTTTGAACGAGGTTCCTTGATGGGTTGTAGCAGGAAAGACATAATTACCATTAAATATTCATACATACATACATTTATACAGCCATTCGTTCACAGTGGCGATTTTACCTTTGGCATTAAAAAATACAGTTTGTTATTAATGTTGTTTTATATTAAGGAATTAGAGAACAAAGAATCTCCAGAAGCCGAATCTCGAGAATAGGCAAGCTGTTTAACACTTTCGAAACCGGCGTTATTGATGGCAACCATTAAAATTCAACTTTTGTTAGCTGCATGAAGAACCTGAAGATGGCGTTACCCATCAAAAATATTCTGGTAATATAATTGCGCATGCGTTAAAAGATAATCTTGAAAATGTCAGCCATATTAGATGTTCAGTTGTTTTTTAACAGTCATTTATGTCAGTTGATGTTAGTGATTCTATAGAGATGGAAAAAATCGAATATCGAGTCGTTATTATATTCTTGCATCTGAAAGGCAACACGACGGATTTCGGATTGGATATTTTCCATCTTTACAGAAATACTAATATCGATTCAAATAAATGACTGTTAGACAGCCGAGCATCTAATATGGCCGAGATATTCAAGAATATTTTTCAACGTACGTACTATTATTACTATATATTACCAGAATAATTTTGACGATTAACGTCATCTTCAGGTTCCGGCTGGAAACTTTTTAGACTACTCTCGTATATATACATACATATACAAATACATATACATTCTGTCAAAAAAGTACCGCAAATTGATCATTTGAAAAGCTCGCTTAAAGGGATTGTCAAAATTATTTTTATTGCTAATTCGCCACAATTGTCCCTCTATACGGACGCGGAGTTTAAACTTCAGTCATTTATCATTCATGGAGATCATTTATCATTCAGGAGTCATCTGTCATTTAGTTTGTTTACAGTGCTCGATTGTCAGTTCATCTCAAGTGTGTTTGCGATTTTTACAATGGATAAAAACATCCAACATAGAATTTGTCGTAAATTTTGCATTACAAATGGAATTTCGTGTGTCGAGTCGCCAAAAATGTTACAGAAGTCTTACGGTCGACTTTATCAAAAACACGTGCATATGAGTGGTACAATGCATTCAAAAGCGGTCGAGATGTGGTGGAAGATTTGCGTCGCTCTGGTCAGCTATCAATGGCTTCAACTGAAGTTAACATCGCTAAAGTGAAGGAAATGGTGACCGAAAAGCGTCATTTAAGTTTGAGAGAGATTGCCGCTGATCTTTCTGTATTTCACGAATCAATTCATACCATTTTAAGCGATTGTTTGGGCATGAAACGCGTTGCTGCTCGACTAGTGCTGAAAGACCTGAATTTTCTTCAGAAACTCAATCGGGTAAAGGTCGCTGAAGACATGCTAGAACGAGTAATTTTCGGCCTCACATTCATAAAACGCATTGTAACTGGTGATGAGATATGGGTATACAAGTTTGACCTGCAAACCAGTCTAAAAGCTTCTGAATGGCGCCTTCCAACTGAGCCGAAACCGAAAAAACCACGTCAAAGTCGATCAAAAGTTAAGGTGATGTTTACTGTTTTCTTTGATTATCGCGGTGTGGTGCACTCGGAATTCTTGCCAGAAAGTCAGACGGACAATATAAAACTATATGAGCGTTAGGCGACGTTTGAGAGAGCAAATTCGTCGAAAAAAGGCCAGATTTGTGGAAAGAAAACGCTTGGATTTTGTATCACAACGCACCATCTCACAAGGCTATCGTTGTGAACAACTTTCTAGCCAAAAACTCAACGAACAACATCGAACAACCACCATATTCACCTGATATTGCTCCGGCCTACTTCTCTCTCTTTCCAAAACTCAAATTACCACTTCGAAGCACCCGTTTTCAGTCGATAGAAGACATAAAAGAGAATTTACGGCGAGTACTGCAGTCAATTCCGGAAAATGCGTGTAAAAAATGTTTTGACAATTGGATTATTCGTTGGCATAAGTGTATTATTTCGGAAGGGGCCTACTTTGTACATTTTGTGTTTTATTCCCGGTACTTTTTTGAGAGAATGTACACATACATATATGTTGTTTCACTTAAGTAGTTATTATTGCTTAATAAATATCGCACAATAAGCACTTACTTTAAAAAAGTGACTTTCGTTCCCTTTACAGATGATATTTACAAATAACGAGAACTCACGAAATATTACATAAAATTGACCAATATATGCGAGCAATCAGAAAAATCGCGATAAACATATTATTACATCGCACCATCTATTAACGAACGATCAAATTAGAAATTAAGTTGATGGAGTTCGGCAGGTTCGTTGAATGGCGCGTACTATCCTTTATTTTGAAAATAGAAACATAATTATGAAAGTTTTGCAATATTATCGCGCACTTTGGAACCCACGATTTCAAATATCTATGAAACCATACTAGGATATGCTATACCTTGAGTATATTTTCAGTTTGATTAAAATACTAGATGTTGCACTTTTTTTCGTCCCCAGTATATATATATATATATATATATATATATATATATATATATATATATATATATATGTATATCAAAATATATATGTATATCAAATGTATATAGATATATATATATATATATATATATATATATATATATATATATATATATATATATATATATATATATATATATATATATATATATATATATAACATCTACTCACATTAATTTAACTTAATATGACATACCGTAAATGTTCTAGTTAAATATATTGATATGAAGTGTGTTTATTATTAATCGTTTAGTTAATTAGTATAGTAGTTATTGTTTTTCTCAAATTTTAATAATATCTATTCACATTAATTTAACTTAATATGACATGCCGTATATATTCTAGTTAAATATATTGATATCAAGTGTGCTTATTGTTAAATTATAAAAAAATAGGTGAACCCTATGAGAAGGAAGGGCAAAGTGTGGCTAAGCTCCATCTTAGACATTTGATTCTTTATAAGTTTCAAAAATATAACAATGCCATTAATGATATTTATCCTGATGTCTTGGCTAGCAGAACATGTCAGTGTTGGTTTAAGAATTTAAGAATGGTGATTTCAATCTTTTCGATGACATAAAATCTGGATGATCTGTCGAGCTTGATAAGGATCTGTTGTTGACTGAAATTGAAGCTGATCCGAAACAAACTATCCAGGAATTAGTCACAAGGCATAGAACTGCATAGTCCACAATTCAACGGTGTTTAAAACAATTGAACAATTTGCAAAGAGAAGGAATGTGTCATATCAACTTTCACTTGAAAACAAAGTTGAAAGTGCAAACATCTGCAGTGCGCTTTTGTCCACGATAGGCAGAGATCATTTTCTTCATCAAGTTGTTAATGGAGAAGTAAGAAGAAACAATGCTTAACCCAAGGACAATCATCTTTGCCCACTGCAAAACCAAGTATAACAATGCAAGATCTCGTAGTGCCAGAATCACCCATGAAAAAAGGAAAGAGTTAGCTTGGAAACTACTTCCTCATCCACAGTATTCTCATGCTGCATCGTCAGATTACCATATTTACTATGGACCATTTTCTTCGTGGAAAAAAAAATCGTACTGTGACATCTATCAAAACTGCACTCGAAAAATGTTTTTAATTAAAAATCACTCTTATTTTACAAAAAGGGAATTAAAAGTTTGTCAGAGAGATTGACAAAGATTATCAATAATGGAGAGATGAAGATTATTTTATAGATTAGTACTCTAGTAAATCTTTAATAAAATAACATTTTGTACAGTATCAAAAAATCGGCACTACTTAGGACATACTCTACATGTATAATATGGGACGAATATAATAGATGTAATATATGTAATTAGATTTGATTTATATATGACGAAAAAATATTTTAACGATAAATGATTCTTCTGTATAACATACCAACAATTCTTTCAAATAAAACAAGTTTTTTTTCTCTACAAAAAAAAAACGTTCACAAAAATAGAACGTACGACATGAAAAAGGCGACCAACAAATAATAAAAATATATTAATTACATGTTCTGCTAGCGACGAAGAAAAAGAAATGCCAGAGAGGAAAAACAGCCCCACCAAAGCTGATTAATCTTTAGGACTTGTACGTGCTTTTTTTAGAGCTCAAACGATCGTTATATCGGAACGTAAAGATTTCAGCGGGTGTACTGGGTGTAGTTATGGACGATATGGGTGGTCCAATTAGGTTTTTAATACCATTTGATGCTATTTGCTTTGTTACCTTAAATATAGTAAAACAACTTTAAGAATACTTCTAATTATCTTGTTTGTCATTGTTTAGAAGTACAGTTATCGTCAAAGGTATTAAGCATCCTATAAGGATCTAACTATTTTGAATAAAAGAGCAACTATTTGTTTCATCCTCATTCTTTGTGGCAAAATGCTTATTCATTTGTGGGATTTTCATCTTTTTTATTTAATTTTTTCGAAGAACGCATTTAAATTTTCTTTTAGAATTTGTTCTCGGGCTTTTATTTTTAAAAATCCCGTTTAAGGGTCGTTCGGAAGGTTCTCGGCCTGACACAGAGATGGCGGAAATTATTTGTGTCAATCGAATCAAACAAACAATTTTTAACATTTTCATAAAATTGATGAAAATCCTCCTAGCTATCATAAAGTATTTACGTGTTTTAGGACGATTCCGCGTTTGCTAACAGTCCACGAGACGCACTCGAATAAACACTACTCAAGAATATTTAGACTTATTTACACACGATTCTGCTAAATTTCGTCGATGTTTTATAACAGAAGATGAAATATGATTTTATCATTATCCGCCAGAGGTAAAGCAGCAGTTCAAATGATAGGGTGAAGGTAAAAAGACGCCAAAGAAGACGGAAGCCGTTCCATCTGCAGAAAAAATCATGGTGACGGTTTTCGGGGATTCTCGTATTGTGCTACTTATAGAGTACCTGACAAATAGCAGTTCCATCACCGGAGAATAATTACTGTGGCCAGTTCGAGTGTACTATTCCGAGTGCTATGTCCACATCTGACATAAAAGAGAGTGGTTTTTTATCATGCGTCTACTCACAGGACTCGGCTTGTTGCAGCGAAACTTCATGGTCTGCATTTGGAAGCGTTTCCACATGCTCCGTATTTATCAAAGTTGACTCCCAGCGATGACTTCCTGTTCCCAAAGCAGAAGAAATGACCCCTCTGGACGAAAATTTGCTTCAAATGATGAAGTCAAAGCTGAGGCAATTATTTGTGTTGTATAAATCGGATTATATTGAGAGTATTAAAAAACTGGAATGGAATTGGAATAACTGCAGGATTTGGGTCAAGTGATTTAGGAGTTACCTCTTGATTCTCAGAAAGTCACTTTCGAGAAGTTTTTGGGCCGAAGAAGTCGTGGGGCCTTATTTTTTTGAAGACGATAATCGAAATCTGTAACCGTTGATGGTGAACGCTATAGAAATATGCTAAGAGAATGTATTTGACCTTAACTGATATATGTGGATATAAACATGTTTTCTTTCGACAAGATGGAGGGTCACATATCTCGCCATACCATCGATTTATAGCAGGAATCTCATGCCCTTATTATTTTTTGTGAGGTGATGTTAAATCTCTGGTTTACGTGAACATACACCGAAGAATTATTGGTCTTAAACCAAACATTTAGTCCACCATTGAAAATATACCACGATATTTCCGTGGAAGAGTAATTACAGTTATACCGCTGATTCTTTACCTCTGCGTCATCAGTTTACGACGATATCAAGGACGTATGTTTTCCCTGCTTTATAAAATCATTTTCATTCTATAAACAATGACAGAAAATAAAAGTGCTCCTTCTAAGTTAAGAAGTACATCCATAAATTTCATCATATAACCTCTATGTCTTAAAGAGAGATAGCAAAAGATCAATTGCCTGCCTATCAGTTAATTCGTCTATGAATAGAGGATATAATTTGACAACGGTTGAACTTGATGTTTATTATATTTATTTATTTTTTGAGTTCTGGATTATTTGTTCTTGATAAAATCAGTTCTTTTAAGAACTATTAAGTCATTCATAATAGTTGGTAGATAATAATGTACTAGGATAATTGAAAATTTTGCGGAGCGGCAATGATAAAACAAGTTTATAGTTGAAAAATTACTTTATTCTTCCGTATATACTCCCTTAGGCTCAATACATTTTTTCCAGCGGTTCTCCAATTCATTTATTCCATCTCTTAAGTGATTTTCTGGAAGTCCTTCAAAATACTCATGTTCGGCTGCTATAACTTCTTCATTTGATGAAAAATACTCCTTCAATTTCACCATTGCAAGAATACCTCTGTGAACCGTTGCATTGTCTTGATGAAAAATTATTTTGTCTTCGCTAAGCCGGGTCTTTTCTCGCGAATTTTTGCATCCGATTGATCCAAAAGGTTTGATTAATACTGTCCTGTTCCATCCAAAAAAAGTGATGTCATAACCTTTTTTGGTCAATTTTGGCCACTTTGGCTGCCCCGGAGCTGAACAACCGGACTCAGTCCACTCTGCGGTTTGTTGGCGCAGTTCAGGAACATAGTGGTAAACCCAAGTTTCATCCATAGTTACAAAACAACGTTTAAAATCTAATTTATTCTTTGAAAAAAGATTCAAATATTGGTTAGAAAGTTTTAATCGAAGTCGTTTTTGATCAAGATTTAACAAATGCGGCACCCATCTTGTACCTAGCTTTCTCAATCCCAATTCCTTTTTCAAAATATGAAACACCCGTTCAGTTGAGATGCCATGGCCTTAGCAACTTTACTTAAAGTCAATTGTCTGTCATGAATTACCATATAATTTATAGAATTAATTATTTGTTCAGTAGTTGCACTTATTGGACGTCCAAAACGAGGATTATCATCTTGTACGACCTTGTCCAACACCACGACCATGTTGAAACTCACCTGCCCACTTACAACCCATTGTTTTTAAAGGAGCAGTCTCCCCTAATATATTTACCATTTCAATAATTTTCATTGCCTTTCAACCTTTTTTTACAAATAATTTAATCACTGCACGATTTTCAATATTTTCCATTTTAAAAAATAACACTGACACATTTACTTTAAGCTGCTGTTTTTGTAGGAATGAATTGACAGATCGACTTGAAACTTCACATATGTCCACATGAAGGATGACACTTCAAAATGTAGTCGATATAGTTCTTATATAGTTCTTTTACTGCTCTATAGGTGTCGCTCCGCGAACTTTTCCATTAGCCCAGAACTTAATTAGTTTTCAATGTATTTGTCAATCATTTAACCATAACCTCAATGTACATTTATTAAAACAAATGTGTTTTTTATTTATTCAATTTTATTACACATTATAGCGATAATTCACGAGTATATAGGAACTCTATATAATAGTTTAACTTATGTCACAAAAATTCAAAATAGAAATCAATTATTACAAAGATATTTCCAGTTGCAGTTAGAGCTTACAAGACTAAATTTCTTACAAGACTTACAAGAGCTTAAGCTTAAGTTAGAGCTCACAAGACTAACTGCACGATTTTAATATCTCTATTTTAATCAGCAATAACCACTAATATAAAATTGGCGTTGGAAATTGCCTCGATAGCAACAACAGCTGATTAAATATCGTAAATAAACATCGTATTCTAACCTACAATACCGAATTCGATTCGAGCGAGTTTACACGTTTCAAGAAACAAAGCAAATCATTAAACTAACACCTTGATTATCCAACTAACGCCATGTAAACACCTTGATATAATAGTATATGAACAATTAAATCTAAATATTTGTGGGACGCATGTCCTTTAATTTAGCTTTACTTACTTAAGATTCTTAAGACGTATACATTGGGCATTAGGATGGTTTCTATACATTTCATACAGTTGAACCGCTGAAAGATTACTTGTGCATCATCAATTTGATCCATTATAATTAGAGATTATAATTATTAGATTCTAATTTTAATTCTTAATACTAAATATAGCAATAATGTTTAATAATCTTCTTAATTTAGAATCTTAAAACGTTCGTCGATGAGTTTCAAGAAGTGATTTGGTGTTTAGTGGTAAATCTCTTCGGGTTTAGTGTTTTACACCGAAAGTTCCAATAGAAGAATTGACATATGAATCAAATCAAAAATTATTAGTCAAATTAATAGCAACTTTCATAATGGACGTGGTTGGTGCCTCGAAAGACCGACATTACACTATACATTTATTTGTATATATTTATAATATAAAATTATAAAACGTTCTGTTATAAATCGATATTTTAACGTAAAATTTTGAGTGTGTGTCATGAAATTGTAAAGTTCTATGTCATAGTACTGTCATAGTAATTTTGTAGGTTAAAATTGTATGGACAATTATCAATTATCAATTATCAATTATCAGGAAATTTTAGGGAAGTAGCCAATGAATGAAATTGTTTTCTTATCGGTCAAAACAATAAATGAAATTATTTTGTTATTAAAAAAAAAGTATTCTTCGGGTAAGTCTGTTGTTTTGGTCTTTGCACGAAGTCTGTTTATTTCCAGGAGAAGAAATAACTGGATTATGTTCTTTTCTTTTCTTAATAGAATACCCACTTTTCCTAGATATTTTTAATGATGCTGCAACTCTCTAAAAAAATATTAAGATATGATAATGCAAAATAAGTAAAACATAATCAAATTAAGTATTCTTTACCTCAATTCTTCTAGAACCTAAAATTCTTCTGGAATCTTCGGTGTAAAACACTAAACTCGAAGAGATTTACCACTAAACACCAAATCACTTTTTTAAACTTCTCGAAGCACGTTTCGCTAACCTGTTAGCATCATCAGGAGATGATTTAATCTTCTCCTCTGAGAAATTTCTTCTCTTATTTCTTCTCTGAGAAGAAAAATAATCTCCTGATGATGTTAACATAGTTAGCGAAACGTGCGTCGAGAAGTTTAAAAAAGTGATTTGGTGTTTAGTGGTAAATATCTTCGAGTTTATTCTTTACCTCTTGAATGGTTAAAAAGAGGCTCTAAAGGTCCCCCATTCATTTTTTTTTATTTCAAAATAGTTATAAACATTGTGCACAAATTGTTGGGCTTGCGATTTCAATGTTTTTCCTGACTTCTGAAATCACACAAAATATTTAATTAAATATCTTACAATAGATACCTTAAAAGTTCGCACTCCTATATTTACGTTATTATTTTAAAACGGTTGTTTATTTTTGAGTATGTTTTTAGAATTAGCCAATATAAATTCCATTTTTATTAAACGTTTGTAATAAGATGTCTTTGGTTAGGTTAGAATTATTGGATTAAAATAATATTAAATATTATACTATTAAAGGAAATAATACTTGAGTCTTTTATAAATACTTACCGGTAACAAAATAATCAATAACAGGTTCTTATAAGAACTTATTTTCCAATAAAACTGAACTTTGCAGCACAAAATTTCACCAAAAAACAATAACAAAACAACGCTAATGACAACCAAAACAGGATCGCTGAACTCACTAGAAGAATTTTTAATCGGAGTTGCCAAGAAACACCTTTTAATTATTTACTAGTTACTCTTTCTACCACGCTGTAACGCTATCGCAACGTACTGCCTGAATATATTCATAGCCGAACACGTACGTATTGATTTTTCATCTCCTTCTCTCTCGTTCGGTAAAATAAAAAGAACACATACAGACAATGTCCATAATATAGGCATAATATCATGATGCATGGGTAATCTTTAAGCGGTTCAAATCTATATTAAATTATGATCACCGACGCTTATTTGACTATGAATTTTCGACTTACTACGCATGAATATTTTTGATCACGTCGAGGTCCAGCGGCATGGTACAATTGTAGGTCGAAAATTGGGTTTCTAGTATGCATTACAACAGACGAACCAGAGGGGTACATTTGAACGACCATTATTTTCAACCATTGTCATATTGCCATTATTTATTATTCCAAATAAAATACAAGTTACTGGATTATCACTTATAGTTATCATTGTGCCTGAATTTAAATTTCCGACACTCTTTTTGGCACCCTCTATTTTTGATTCAAATTAATTTGTTAGAAATATCAAAAAATCGTATAAATATATGTTTCTACACTCATATTTTACTTGATATTAAAGCGTTTATAATCTACCCAATGGCTTTCTTTCTACTAGTTAAAATTTCATCATAGCGTCTTGTATGCACCGCTCGTTCCCTTCAATAAATTTCAACACGATTTTCATCAAAATACCGCATCTATTACAAAAAGCCATCCGTTATCTCCCGAGTACGTCCTAATCCGTAAGAAAACTTACGTAGGTGCTGGTTGGCCAATCCGTATCGTTTGCCGGAAAAGCGATCCGAAGAACTTTGCGTCACTGACGGTAACACTCCGGGCTCTGAATCCGGGTCAGTGGGTCAGAAGGAACTGCGGGGGCGGATCGAGGGCGGTTTTCGCGATTTATGGGGTGTGCAGGGTATGAACAGAGTGTACCATAACCGTATATCATTTAGGTATGCGATAGAGATCTGTGCCGTGATTAATTTTGAAACATGTGCAGTTTGCAGCTCGGAAATGGGGGCGGACTTGTTAAATATAATTCATGTGTTTAGCTTCGTTAGGGCTTTTGGTGAATACTTTTATTGCAGCCTAATACAAAAGGGTTTTAGTTATAACACAATTTACAATAAGGCACTTATTTTAACCTATAATGTACTTAAATTATATTGATGTATTCTTATTCGATTTTAAGTTAAAACTTTTTTTTGTGTACATCAGCTTTGCAAAATTCCTAATGAGATTCTATGCAAGAATGTACAAGGATAAAGTGACAAGTAAGATACCTTTCTTATAGATGGCGTTGCGATCGCAAAGGCGATTAAATTTCTGAAAAATAGCTTCTTTTCTAGTAACGCTTCAGATTATCAAGCCGATTTGTCATTACGTTGTTTTGACAGTTCTCAAAAGCAGATAAATTCGATATTTTTGCTAATATGAAAAAAAAAGCGAATTTTGTCCAATGATTAAACATCACTTTGTGCGTGAAAAAACCATCGCACAAATCAAAGAAAAGTTTAAACTTTTATGGGGACTCTGCTCCATCACATTTCGTGCTTAACTGAGTTTCGTTGGTCGAATCAGTACGAGTGATGGTACGCGCTCAGAACTCCTTCTTGAGGTCACTACTAATAAAATAGTCAACAAAATCCATGATATCGTACTGACCGATCGGATAGTGAATCATAGTTAACTAAACGTTAAAACGCAGTTAGCAAAACCGATGTTAACTAAACGTTATACTCAGAACAGTTATGTTAACCCAATCAAAAAATTCAATATGATTTATTTTATGAATCATGACGGTCCAAATTTCTTGATCTAATAAACATTGCACAAACAATTTCTAAATCAATTCGTTTATCCGTTTTTTAACTCTGACGAGTTTGAATTCATTATTTAAATATATTCAAAAACAAGGATTTGTTTTCAAATATTCAATATTCAAAAACAAGGATTTTTTTTAAATATTCAATATTCAAAAACCAAGGATTTTTTTTAAATATTCAATATTCAAAAACAAGGAAAATGTGTAATATTCTCCACGCGCCCTTCCCATACACACCTGGTACCTAAATAGGGCGTGGGCGTGTTATGGACGGTTTTGCGCAGTTTGACTGTTGCGGACGCTCACTGCAGGATGGCGTGAGTTGCATTGCATTTCAGACTTTATCCAAAAAAGCTGATATATATGATCGTATAGATCGTACAGATCGTGCAGAATCTAATCTCTGGAGACCTTTGATGACATTTGGAGGGCGGCTGAAGAGATGAACCATTATTATGTGGAGCACGGAAAAAAATTCCTTGTTTTTGAATATTTGTAATATTCTTCACCAACTCACTTGCAAATTTTCATAATTATTTAAAAAGTGGGCCAATTAAAATTTACTGAGATACATATTTCAATCAAAATCAAAATAAACGCACATATAGCATATCTTGAATATAAAAACTGATGCACTTTTTGATTGTTTACCATTATATTTCTGCATGCGATTGCAAAAAATGTGGCAATATAAACAGTTAATTGTAACAGTAAAAAATTAATGCTCTTAAAAATATAATAACTAGCTAACTATCACGCGGTTCTAGTAGTCCTAGAAGTATCTATGGATGTAACCAACGGTATCTTAGACTTGCCATACGAAAATGTTTCAATGGTGACTGTTTATTGATATTTCCTTGCGATGAAGATCAAAAGTAAATCTCTTACAGCTCACCACAAAACGCGTTGCTTAGAATAAGGCTGAACGGCAATTGAATGGGATCTGGAATAAGTTACATTTGCTTTAGTGATGAACCTAGATTTTCTTTAGTTATTTGTAATCGACGTAAAGCGTCAGACGATTTTGAGTGAAAGGTGAAAGTTAAGTTTTTGTGTTAGAGCGGTATACAACTATCGCTTCATAAATCATTCTATAGCAGCTCGTTGTGTTACCGAAATATTGCAGCTCCCGTTAAGCCGTATCTACAAGCTCATTCAAATCTCATTTTTAGCAAGATAAGAGCAGGCAGCATATAACTCGTTAAAGAGTGAAGTTTTTTAAAGTCTGCGATAGCGATACTCGACTGGACGTCAATCCCTAAATTCATCGCTTATAGAACATATATGTGGTCGCATTCGTCGAATTATTAAGTGATTGCTCTGACCGTCAGTAACTTTAAACGAATTTGAAGCACATGAGATATCTTGCTATAAGAACACATATCATCAGAGTTATATAGTCATATATAATAATCTTGTAGATCTCATTATTATTTTTTTGTGGAATTTCTTCATATTTGTTTTCTCCCATAATACCGGATGGATTGGCGTACACAAAAATCAATAAAATATTAAGTTTTCCCATAAAAGTGTCAGAACTTTGATACGTAATACTGTTTGAAATTTAAATGTCACTCATAGACTGCTGTGTTCAGTACATTGTGTGAACTCACCGTGGCAAGATACCAGGTGTGGCGATTAATAATTCTTATTTTTTTTAAGAGATGACGCTGGAAACAAGGGGCGATTCACAGTCTAATTTCTTATGTAATTTTGTGGCTACGACAGTATCTTTCAAAACGTCATTGATGTTTAAACGATTTCGAGTTAGCATAATATTTTCTTTGTGTGGTAAACATGTCGAGCTTCGAACCAAAGAAAAAGGATTTGAGAGTATAAATTTTCAATTTGTTGTATTTAGGCCTCTTGATAAACAGCGATATAATGAACTAACGAATAAATGAGTTTTAATAATAATTCTGCGGATTTACACATTAAATGTTTGCTCCTTCATTAGCATAACCATGCGGCTATGAGGGTATATATAAAGTTAGGCGGAAAATTAAATGGGGAACATTTGTTTCTGGTTAAAGCCGGCATTGTTTTGTCTGACTAACGAAATCTCGATCGCCAGTTAATTCATGAATGGATTATATGAATTTTGCAATAAAGCCAAACAAAGCTCTAATGATTGTTTCTGAACTAATAATTATAATATATGTTTAAGTATCACTTAGTTATGAACACGTCATGTTAACTATAGCAACGAGAACAAGCAAGATTTAGAATTGGATTCAGTACAGTGGATCACATCCAGGTTGTACAGCGGGCCATAGAAAGACACAAAGAATAAACCATGCCACTGTGCTTGGCTTTTATCGACTACAACAAAGCATTTGACTCAATCTCAGAGCGAGCCATAATAGATGCATTGCTTAGCCAGGGGGCCAAGATCTCAAATAACGAATTCGACAAGAAATTGTTGATATACCTCTTATCTGATGGAAAAACGCAATTTAAGGCTTCGTCCGACGAATCCATTACTGCCAGGAAGTTAATAGTGGACACTTTGATGGAAAAACGCAATTCAAGGCTTCGTCCGACCAATCCATTACTGCCAGGAAGTTAATGAAGGACACTTTGAACACCTTTTGTCAATACTTTTTTAATAATAAAAAATAACAATTTGGATATAGTTTTTTTTAATCTGATATTGACAAAGGAGGCTGAGTAAAGGGAAGGAGAAGACCTTTCAGCCATTATTTAAATCTATTTTGAAAAAAAAAACCATACAATATTTATATCGTTGAATTCAGAAAAATGATCTTTCAAACGATGCCAAATTCAAGTACTGTTATCACTTAAAAAAAAAATAAGTTGGCTTTGGATTTCAAATATGCAACAAGAAAAAAAAATTAAAATGCAACCAAAAAGTCGCGTTAATGTGAATGACATTAACGTTTGAAAACAATTTCAGACAAATATAGCGAGGCGATGGTACGACGGGGGGATTAAGGCAATCCTGAAGTGGATACCACTTGATTGCAAGCGCCCATGAAGAATACCGAACACACCATAAATTGATGATATCATTATTATTATATTGAACCCGAATAGCAGAGAAAAGCTCAGGACCGCGAGAGTTGAATGAATGCTGAAAATGTCAAAAGGCATCAGCCTGCAGTCTTCAGTATTCAGCCCTCAGCCTTCAGCCACGTACTGCTTTTTTTGTTGAATCAAAATAAAAAACACGAGTGAAAACCGTCGTCGTAGGAGGGTAGCTATTTATGTATCCGGAATAATAAATAAAAAAAAAAATATCATTGAAAATGGATTTATTGTTTTCAAAATATTTCCCGTGATGATCGATACACTTTTGCATACGTTTAAACCAATTTTCATAGCACTTTTTCCATTCCGATTGATGTATCTCCAAAACATGCATTTTAAACGCATCAACCGCTTCTTCTGGTGTCGAAAATCGTTGACCATTTAGTTTATTCCTCATGGACGGGAACAAAAAGAAATCATTGGATGCCAAGTCAGGTTTGCACGGCCCATCAAATCGATTTTTTGACCGGTCAAATATTGAGTTGTTCGATCTAATATGTAAGAGCTCGCCTTGTCATGGTGAAGAATGATCCTGCGTCGTTGGTTGTTTTTTTCTGTTTTCTTCAAATACTTTTAGCAAACAAATGGTTATGTACCATTCAGAATTGACTAGTCTACGATTCTTTAGCCACTTGCCCATTTATTCCAAAAAAAAAACAGGCGACCATTTGCTTCGAAGTGCTTATGGCACGAACAGCTTTTGTTGGATTTGGCTCATTTTAAAAAACCCATATACTCGACTGCTGTTTACTTTCGGACTCGTACGCATAGGTACAAAATTCGTCACCTGTGTAGATGTTATACAAAGTTTTTGACGCATCACGATTGTATTTTTTGAGCATTTTTTTGCACCAATCGATACGAGGATTTTTTTGAGGGATTGTCAAATTATGCGGAATCCAACGCACACAAATCTTTTTCATGGCTAAATGTTCATGTAAAATCTTGTGTATGTTTGTGATACTAATACCCAGGAATGCCTCAATCTCACGGTATGTCATATGATAAATCTTGCTTTATCAGTTCGCGCACAATATCGATGTTTTCTGGCACCACAACCAATTTTGGACGACCTTTAATTTCGCCCATGAGCAAACGAGGGCCACGATTAAATTCACTAAACCAGTGATGTACAGTAGTTTTAGATGGTGCTTCATCGCCAAAAGTTGAAGTGAGTTGATTGATGCACTGTTATTGAGATAATCCAGGTCGAAAGTTGTAGTAAATCATCGCATGAAAATGTTCACGACTTAATTCCATTTTTTAACTGAGATGAAATTTTCAAGTCACTAAACAACACAAATAGACAAAACGTTGTGAGTACGTATAGAGTCAAAAATGTCAAACTTTATAATGTCAGATGGTGCCCAACAAGACCATTGTTGCCAATTCCAGATACATAAATAGCAACCTTCGTATACTTGTGGAAACTTGATTCAGTTTCGGACTTGGAGACTCGGAAAAGTGATTTAACAGTACTACAACGCCCCATTACACTGCGAAAGCGGTCAGAGATACCATTTCTACACTTGACTGGAACTCTTGCCTCAACCGCCGTACTTACCAGACATAGCCCCTTTCGCTACCACTTGTTTTCATCGATGTTTCACGCACTTTCCATGAAACACTTAAACAATTACGGATATATCGAAAAATGGCTTAATGACTAGACCACCTCAAAAAATGTATGGTTTTTCTGGAAATGGGGAACATTTACAGCTAACGATGGCACATACTTTGAATAAACCATTTTTTTACCTTTCTCTAAAATTAAACGTGTTTTTTATTAATTAAGAAACATTAACCGTCACACTTTGTACACGATTCAACAGTGCGTATAAATTAGAAATCGACCCCCTCACTTTGGGGAAAAATAATCTTTTCCGACGAAGCAGTTCTGGTTTCATGGGTTTGTGAACAAACATAATTGGCGAATTTAGACTGATGAAAATCCTCAAATCATTCAGGAATTACCTCTGCATCCTCAGAAAGTTACGAACAATCTTAAACGAAACATTGACACCACCATTAAAAGTATACCAGGCAATATATGTGAAAGTGTAATCGAACATTAGGTCTCCAGAATGCATTCCACCTGACGAAATCCATGCAAAACAATATTATTTTCAAAGCTTAATGCCATTCAATTGTTCTGTTGGAACCTTCCGTGTCAAACACTAAACTTGAAGAGATTTACCACTAAACACCAAATCACTTTTTTGAACTTGTCGACGCACGTTTCGCTAACTATGTTAGCATCATCAGGAGATGATTTAATCTTTGATCTCCGCAACCATCCTCAGCATAATGCCATCATTTCTAGATGAAATAAAAAATTACCGGATTATCACTTGTGCGTCATTTTAAAGTTCTGGCACTCTTATTACACAACCCTTTATTTTCCACTGTGCTGATTATGTATAATGAAATAAAATAAAAACCTAAATTTTTTTAATAATACATTCATTAGTTCTAATGTTTACCCACAATATTATTACTTTCTTTCGTGGCAAATGTAGCGAATAACCGCCCTCTTTGGCTTAATTTACGCCACTAATGAACAAGTTTGTAGGGGTTGCTTCACTCTTTACGATCGTAATTAACCATATCTTTGTCCACTTTTCCCTCTCCGTTCCATTTTCGAGCACCCCTTTCATGCTCAAGTACATTATAATGACACGCACGACCCTTACGCCAATTTTAAATGGGTTAAATGTCGAGAATAGTCTAGTTTCTATACAGACCACTTTATTTTGTGTCAATCAATTAAACTCGACAGCTTAAATAATTTATAATGACAACGTTATAACACCGAAATACGATATTAACTGAAAAAGTTTAATTCACAAAATTCAGTAATTCCTCGTCAACAGCGAGGGTTCCATTCCGGATAGAGGGCCGTGGTTGGCGAGGGATTTTCTGGGGTTACCCTTGAAAACAGAAAAATGTAAAATATGTACATATCTATGTAATAGTCTGAATAATTGAAGTGAATTGAAGAATAATAGTGTGTGAATAATTAAGATTATATATATATATATATATATATATATATATATATATATATATATATATATATATATATAAATTGTGATGGATATTTATTTTAGACCATTTCTAAATGAAAATAAAATCATTGTTTTGCTGATAACACAGATTTTTCGATTTTTTTCAATTTTCAATCAATTCGTTTAAAAATGCCTAGAAACATGATATCTCATTTTAACAGATCAAGAGTAATTGTATTGTTGCAACAGGGCTTTAATCAAAGTGAAATCGCGGAAATTATTGGTGTGTCCCAAAGTGGTGTAACGAAAATTCAAAAAAAAAATCCAAGAGGCAAATAACGTGAAGGATCGCCCCAGAAGTGGTAGACAACGATGTATAACAGCTGCACAAGACTGGCATATATCAATGATAGCTCGAAGAAATCGTCTTGAATCTACAAATGGTATACCAAGAGAGCTTGATAGGCTTGAAGGGGTAAATGTTTCACGACAAACGATAACACGCAGATTGAAAGCGAAAAATTTGCATCGCAGAAGACCTTTGTGTGTTCTCAAACTAACCCTTCAATAAAAAAATGTAAGATTACAATGGGCTAGTGAAATGGTAGATCATAGTAACTGAAGCAACGTAATGTTCTCCGATGAGATGAGAATCGGCTCGGTTTCTGATTCGCGAAGAACATTAGTTTGAAGATCTCCAGATCGATAAGCCTGACTAGAAACAGCTCAACTACGTATCCCATTTGAAGGCGAGAACGTGATGTTTTGGGGTGGTATGATGAGGGGTACACGGACACCTCTACTGGTCCTGGAGAGAAGAGTCAGTGGTGCTGTGCACATCGAGGAAGTTTTAAATCCTGTTGTGCGTCTGTTCCGAGGCCCAGTGGGCGACGGATTTGTTTTCATTGGTGTCAACGCACTTCCTCATCGAACACCAGTAGTTCAACATTTTCTTAAAGAGGAGGGAATAATCAAATTAGGGTTGCCAGCAAATTCCCCTAACATGAAGGTCATTGAACATGCTTGGAACATTCTGAAAACAAAACGAAACAATCCTTCTCTTATCCTGCGAGAACTAAAAGATGCTGGTCGTGAAGAAAGGGAGATTTTTTTAAAATAAAAACCCCGAAGGACATTTACTGATATTACAATCTGATCCAATGTAGATCAATAAGTAATTCTGTTCTCACTTAAATTGCTACTTAAATCTAAGGTCTTACTCACTAGAATACCTTAGAGTCTAATAACTTATTTACACTTGAATAATGTGTAACACACAATCGCACTTTCTCTACTTTGCACTAGCACAATCACTTAGCTAACTCGAAAGACTTCATTCTCTCGAGTCTTCTTGTTAGATTGGTGTTGTCGAGGAGCTGGATTGCGTCAACGTTCACGTGTTGATGGAGCCGTTGTTCGTTACTCTGTGCGAATTTGGTAACATTCTAGTCAACAGTGTCCATCTGAAGGTCTCGATGTGGATCACTATTTTGCGTCAATGCGCCATATTGTACTATGGCGCATTGACGATGTTCCTCAGTACTTTGTTCTGGAATCTCTGGATGATTAGAATATTATTCTTGGTTGCACAGCCCCAGAGCTGTATGCCATAGGTCCATACCGGTTTGAGGATTTGCTTATACAATAGTATTTTGTTATAGGTAGATAGATTGTACCTTATATCAAGCTCTCCTCTTTTCTTTTTGACATGAACCTTCTAGCGAAGTTTTGCATCTAATGTGATGCCTGGATATTTTGCGGAGTTTGCATAGGGGATCTGGGCATTATTTATATTAATTCTAATCTGTTGTTCTCTTTTATTTGTGAAATTGATGTGTACAGACTTGGTCTAGTTCAGTTTGACACGCCATCTTTTGGTACAGTTCTTTATTTCGTTAACTGATATTTGAAGTTTATTTGCAGCCTCTTCATGATCTTTATCTACCGCTAGTATGGCAGTATCATCTACAAATGTGGCTGTTGTATCTTGTTCTAGTTGTGGAATGTCACTTGTGTAGATCAGGTACAGTATAGGCCCTAGGGCGTTTCCTTGTGGCAGTCCTGCTCCAATTTTTTTAATAAATAATATAATAAAATAATGGTCAGGTAAACGAGCACAAGAAAATCTTAATATCATTAAAAAAGTGAAATGTTTGAATATTCCAAACTTTTGGACATATACGTATATGAATGTATGAATTCCATTACAACCATTCAAACCATTTCAAAACTTTAGGCTTCTTTCTAGTGAAGGGCCTTCATCATAAACCAAATCTTGCAATTATTGTGCGGTTAATCAAATTTTTTTGTAAACTACTTAACGTTAGGTTTATGTGGTAGTCATCTTAGTAGTCGTTGCCTCGTCGGTGATCTCATCGTCTGTATTGTCTTCGACATTTGATATAATTTTAAGAATTTCAATCAGTTCTGATTCTGATAGTTCATTGTCGTGACAAGCTATAATTTTTTCAATGTCACTTGGTTGGAACTCGTCGAAATCATCGTCATGAATTTCGTGCAAGATTCTCACAATGTCTTCAATTTCTAATGGTTTGTCAGGAACTACTAACGTATCGGCCACAACCTCCGGCCTAATTTTCTCCAACTGAAAGTCAATGTTGATGAACATAACTCATCAGCTGCTTCATTGATAAATGTTAAGCAATGGGCGATATTAAAAGCTTTCCATCTCTCAGTAACAGCGATAACCGGATTTTGTTTCATGCTATTCAATACATAACTGAAATTTCGATTTGAATGAAGAAAGCTTTGAATGGCAACGATTATGAGGCCAAATATTGCCTAACACTGGGTACCAAGCAGTTCAAAAACTAGTTTGTAAAAACTGTTGCAGTCACCCAACCTTTTTGATTTGCTCCCCAAAAGACCGGCACATCATTTTTGTCTTTATTTTTAGAGCACGTGGGTGTATCACGTGTACATGTACATATGTTCGTGAGATTTGTTTACGAGCAGTGGGTGTATCATGTCATTACCTGAAGCATTAGAGCAAAAGAGAATAGTAACCCTATCCTTTTCATATTTAAATCCTGGTGCGGATCTTTCGGGGCGTCCTCTTCCAAAGTAAACCTGTCTCATCAGCATTAAATACCTGATCTGGTTGATAACCCTTGCTTTCAATCAATTGTTTGAATTCAGGCGGATACCGATTAGCCGTCGCGTGATCTGCAGAAGCCGGCTCCCCAGTAATTTTTACGTTCTGTAGCAAAAAGCGCCTTTTAAAATTTTCAAACCAACCCTTAATGGCTTGGAATCTTAGTGTTTCCTTCGGCTGCTAAGAGGCACTGTCCTTTTTGTTTGATCTTCGATCCAAATTCCGAGCGCTCTTTCCATCTTTTCCATTGTTAGAGGTCGCGAGAAACACCTAACTTTATTGCTGGTACTAGTAACACATGAAACACTGGTCCGAATGGATCGCTCATTCTTTTTTTATTGTTCTTGCTGTGGATTCATTCACTTTAAACTTTTTCGCTGCACTCGTGTACGTTTCACCTGCAGCAAGACAGTCTAATAAGTGAATTTTTGTATCAAGTCATTACATTTCTTACAATTACAAAATTAGGACATGTACATATTACTACGTAATTAAACTCGCGAAAATGACAAGATTCTCCCTAATCACCAACTTCGTTTGGTAAAAAGGTAATAAAACAATTCCTGAAAAATTAGAGTAGCAATTCGCACGAGATTGCCACGAAAATGCACCGCGCTGTTACATAATTCGATTGAAAATTTAGTCTAGGCGATTTCGTAAGACAAAATCGCGGTTGATGAAATGATACAATTTTTATTGTCTGATATTCGAATTGTATTAGTACAGACACATTGTATAGGTACATTGGGTAAAAGTAAACATCCCATTAATTAATCAATGCTCAATCAGCTTTTATTCAATGTTTGTTAAGTGGTATCCATTTTCACGTTCACAAATTGATGCTCTTTTTACTACATCTTCACCTTAGTTAATGTTGCTAATGTTTTTTGACATATTTCCTCTATTTCTCACCGAATGCTGTCTTTGGTCTGATCTAGTCTTTGATGCTTATTAATATAAACGCTCTCTTTAAGGTGATCTCAAAGAAATACATCAGAGTCGGTCAGATACGGAGATCTTGAGGGCTATCTTAAATCTGCCATTTTAAAGATTAATCGAATATGAAAATTCAAAGCCTTATTCCGTAGTTCATTCAAAAGCGTTATTCTGATCCTTACACAATCCTGTTGAAACCAATATACGTTACGTGTTTTCTAATTGAGGCAAGTAAAAGTTTTCAAGTCCATAACGCCCGACATTTACGAATTTTGCTCGTACTCGTACCACGCAAAAAGCAAGATCTAATAATTTTTGAGCTTACGCAAATATATGGACTTCCCAGAGACCTTCCGTCTCTTGTGTCTCTGCTTTCCTCTAATATAGCCGATCTTCCTTATCTTTAAACACCTTTTTTCCTTAAAACTTTTACCTATTCCTCTACTCTTAATATATATTTTGAGCTGTATTCCATGCTTTACACCCGACGATTTGAAATACTGTTCTTCATTTACTGGCCTACCTCTACTACCTCTTAACGTTTGAGTTCCATTTGGAATACATATAACCATATATGCTGTTATTCATACACTTTGTGATTTATACAATATTTCTATACTCAAATATGCTTATTAGTCGTTGCATTCTTGTCTGTTATATACTCTTTACGAGTTGCTAAATGGCCTCAGTTGCTGACGCGGCCCTAAACGGAAAAATTCGAATTAAAATAATTTTTGTGCGGAAACTGCACACCAAACTGCAAACTTTCTAAACATGTAGGGGTCTTTCATGTTTCCGTATAGTGTGATTTTTGTTTATTTACAAACCAATTTAGATTAAAATAGGCCTCATCAGACGTCCACAATTTCTTGACAAAACGTTCATATGTATCTCTAAGAAGACACAAATGAATTCTAATCGCAATTGGAAATCATGAGGATTAAGTGCTTGTACTAGCTGGATTTTGTATAAATGCATATGCATATCTTGCTTTAAAATTCAAGGTGTAGGGATCGTTGTATTATTGTCAGTTCTGTGTCGCCGGATTGACATTAATGGAGCTTTCCCTTCACATTGGATGTTTTCAATTAATTTTGCTGTTTGTCTTTTAGCTTGCATATTGTCCGCTTGGAAGGGGCATTTCTAATTTTTAAAATTCATCGAAATTGACGCTAAGTTGAAATAAGGCTTTTCAAAGTAAGTTGTTTCTTTTATTGGGTATGCACGAAAAAATAACACAGTTTTGTCTGCATTGAAGATATTTTTGGGTGAATAGTTGCTTGTAATCAAGAAAATATTGTCCAAAAAAAGTGACTACATCGACGGGGTTTACACTTGCAGCCTTTCCAGATATAGCTTTTAAAACAACATTGTGCCGTGTACCAAACTTTTCCGCGTATGAAGTCCCGTCTAATCTGTTTGTGCGCGTTGAAGTTGCGCCACGTTGAAGTTTTGTTTTCGAGTCCGCCCGAGGAATTAACCGTCGATCGGACTGGGTTTGCCTGTCCGTATCCGGCCATGAGAGGTATGAATGAATAAGAAATTAATATGATGAAGTCGGGACCGACAAAAAGTGTCCGCTCAAGAGACTTGTCCGTCTGTTTGGAGGTGTCCGTAACAAGTGGTTTCACTGTATTAAAAATATATTTTTAGGAAATTACTAATAATATATTTTATAAAGCTTGATTACCAATGCAGACATGTAACTGAGTCATTGTTTTCTTAATTGTAATCTGGGGAGAACAGTAACAATTTATCAATTTGAATATTGCATTAAAGGGAATGTCAACATTTACCATTTATATGCTTCAGGACAATGCCCGACCATATGCCAAGAAATCGACTCAGGACCATATCTGCACTAAGCTGGGAACTTTTCCCGCACGCAGTATATATCTAGACATGGCGTTTTCGGATTAATACCTATTTCGATCCCTGAACCCCGAATTTGTTGGTCATTTATTCATTTCAAGTTGTTGAAATAGTTAGAGATAGTTTATACAGTACTTTCATTTCAGAAGGAACCACCCTCATTATTTCTTTTAGCAATAAAAGTTAGCCCTAGACAAAAAAACACTTCAATTTACATATCGAGGGGGAATTTCAAAACCAATGCCCATTATGTTTTGTTTCACGTCCTCACGTCCAGTTACCTCTACCTAAAAATTTTAAGTGGCAAGCAACCCTTATATTGTAACATATCATTTTAAAGGTCTTAAGAGCAGCGATAATAAAAAATCTCAGACACCATGCGACTCTTGTGGAAGATTATCTTTCACTCGACTAAGGAAACTGGATATATTACCGGCAGTTACCTTGATGTATGGCAGAAAAACTTTGGGGTTTTGAGACAATTATCTAGTGGATTGGAGTTTATCTTTATGCTTTATCAATATGCCTTTTTAATTGACACCTGTTATAGCAATTTTGAATTAGTGCAGTTTCTAGGGAATTAAGTTCTGTTTGCCTATGTTCCCTGTCCGTCCACATTGCGTCCATGAGATTCCTTGATCTGGCTGCTCCCAATCATATATCCGCCAAACCAACAGACGTATACATAATCGCATATATGAGCATTCTCTTGCCGCCCGACAACTGGATCTCTCCTCAACTCTCGCAGAACATCACATCCAAACGGGTCACAAAATAGATTTTAACAAGACCAAAGTAATCGCACCTCAATATTCTTATAAACCCGCATAATTCGTGAAGCAATAGAAATCGACAAACATCCAGACTGCCCAAACAAGAGGGACAACGGTCTAAGAGTTCCAAATACAGGGAAAACCTTTATTTCCAAATTGCCTATTCGAAACGCTTCTAATACAATGTCTTCTCTCACCCCCCACCTTTCAACCGAGCGCTCCACCCACAACCTTACCTATTAATGAAGAAGTCACACCAACCACGTTATTTTCTAGCTGTGAGCCCTGGCGAGCAGGCAGATTGAGACCCCGGAGCAAAGAAACTAGAGTCTATTAATTTTTTAAAATACTATAGTATATCAATAAATTCATTTACATATCTTCTATCTACAATACATGAAAACACGCAAAAATATCAGTATGTGAAAGAGATTAAAATGCATTAAATGTTCTAAAAATCGATTAATAATACTGGAATTAACAACTGCAACAAAAAAAAAATCATGTAGGTTCTAATGTAATTGCGCCTTAATTCCTGTTTTATATCCCGTGAAATAATCGGTCGTACTCTGCGTTATTTACAGCACATGTAACTGCTGATCCTGCGTTAGTCATAAGTCCAACTCAAAAACTGATTGTCCATCACAAAAAAACAATACTATCACACATAAGCCAGAAAAAATACCTTAATATATTTTCATGATTAAGAAATAACACTAGTCGTGTCGCCAACATTTTACCGTGAACATTAATGTGCAATTCAACATGTAAAAATGTCCAAAATATACACTTTAACTCTCTTAATCTGACACGATATCTATCTCTATAACAATATATTATTTAAGGTGACTCGTGATGCACGAAATTCAAAACAAAAACGTTTACTTGCAGTTTTGTAAAAGGCAAAAGAAAGTTCAACTGCATTAACAAAAGGTGAGGTTTATAACAAAAAATCTTCCGGGTTAACATTTGAATTAATATCAAAACACGGCATGTCTAAGAAGTTTCCAGACAAAAATTTGCTATTTAAAAATCAGAAATTTATGATTTACCCTTTTAGATTCGGTCTTGTGGTCGATGTTGATGATTGTCCTGGGTCAAGCCAGGATTTTTTGCGTTTTAGGTTCTCGAAATATATCCGTTTTTTCGTCTCCACTCATGATCCGATGCAAAAAGGTATTTCTTTCATGGCAAGAAAGCAAAATTTTGCACACCGTTTTTCGCGTTTCCATCAGTCACACGTCTGTCGTTCAACTTATATGGTACCCACATCAGCATGGTTTCCTGTCCTATGGATCTTTCTCGTGGTATGCAGACGATCGCAAATGATTCGGTGACAACATTTAACCTCTCTGCCATTTTTTGTTTAGTTTGCGTATAGTTTTCTTCCAACAATGCTTGCAATTCGACATCTTCAAATTTATTTGGTTGAGCCAAATTTATTAAGCCATGATTTATTGAGTTGACGCGGTAGTTGGTTCGATTCCAGCGCTCGGATGGTTGTTTGTATTATTGCACACGCTTAATTATTTGTGATTTGGAAGATTTGTGATTTTACAAGAGTGTAAAATCCGACAACGAATTACCCCTCAGTCATGACAGTAAAAGGCTGGGTAAGGCCGAATGCCTTCTGAGAAGTGTTCTATGTTGGTCACTCGCCAGTCAGTAGGCTTCCTCATAGACTTATTGGTAAGCACATAACCAAGGGTTGATAGTTTGAGGGAAGTGCTGGCCTGGGTTGTCGGTAGCTAATGACCGTGGTTCGGAACTCACGTTAAGCTCTAGATCCAGTTGCTAAACAGCCTTAGTTGCTAAAGCGCCTCTAACCCTAATACCTTTACCTTTACCTTTTATTTGGTTGACCTGGCCGTTCTTTGTCTTTCGAAATTTTGAAGTCGAAATCACCACTTTTGAATCATCCATACCAATACTCACAAGCGTCTTGCGTTGAGACAGTGTCACCGTAAGTTTCCACAAGTATTCGACGGCTTTCACTCGCGTCTTTCTTTTGATTGAACAAGAAAAGCAGTACGTGCCGCAAATACTCTTTATTTGGCTCGAAACTCGACATGTGTACCACACAAAAAAATATGACACTAATTCCAAACCGTTTAAAAATCAATGACATTTTGAAAGGTACTGTCGTAGCAACAAAATAACCTGAGAGATTAGACTATCAACAGACCTCTGTTTCCAGCGCCATCTCTAAAAAAATAAGAATTATTAACCGCCACACCTGGTGGCTAAAAATTACGAGCGCCAATTCTCGCCTTGTTAGAGAGGGTATTATCGTTAAGTTGTGGACATTTCTCTGAAGTTATCAGATCACGTAGGAGTATCGTATTGGCTTCAGAAGTCGAATTCACAATCTTGTCCCATTGTTCATCAGTATTTTTTCACTACATTATTATCTCTATATATATCAGAGAAATGTTGCATCTGATGGATATGTACTACATCATAGGAAACACACAAAAATGAAAGAGTTTGTTCCAGGCAACTGTTAATTATGTACTAATGAATGTTTATGTTTGTTGCACATTATCCTTTTCCAGGACTCTTTCTTGGTTTTTTCTTATCTGCTTTCCAGGCTTCAGTGCCCCTCCCCACAAACAACCTTTTGTCATCTTTCCTCTGATCATGCAATATCTTATAACAGAAACCATCTCCCCGCTTCCACATGGTTTGTCTGTTCCTATTCCACCAATGTCTTAAAATTCCTTGATAATCTCTTTTCCTCCTTACTTGTCACTAATATCCTTACGCTTTTGAAACAACCGGAACCTGTTTATTGAATTTTCGATTAAACTCAGAGCCGCAAGCCATGACGGTATTCGAGGTAATTAGATCACTGACTTTGTAGTTCCGCATAAGTAGGAACCCCCCTTCCCTAGTTCCCCAGAACACTGGTGTTGTCAAATGGTGGCTTATTGTAATAGTAGTAGTTAGTCATAACAATCAGTTCAGTATTATTTGTATTGCCTTTAATATTATTTCTTAAAAATATTTCTTTGTTTCGTGGGGAATATTGGCTTCTTCCAAACTTAGAGACAGCAGTATAGTAAACGCGAAGAGATTTACTACTGAACATCAAATCACTTTTTTTAAACCATGTTTTGCATCATCAGGAGATGATTTAATCTACGAGTATTGTACTATAATCAAAAAGTAAGGTAACTTGTGTGTTAAAAATTAACTATTAATTTTTTAAGTTTGTATTGCCGTTTTTAGATATTATAGTATACAGTCAAAGCTCTTTATTCACGGTTCCGTTATTCGCGGATTAAAAAATTGTACCCACTTCGTGTATTCGCGGTTGAAAATTTCTTTATTCACGGATCCAAAACTAATGATACATATTGTATTTTTAGAATCATATATATTTATTTACCGGTTACCTTTCAAAACAAACAAATATCAAAGTATTTATAAACAAACAAGTCTATTGTCTGTTCTAATACATCAGGAAATTGTTTAATTAAGCCATTTATGCTAATCAGATCGCTAAATCCTCGTACTTAGAAAAAATCGAAAGAATGCGTGGGTTAGAAGTGTAATTTTCAATGACTGGTTCCGGGATTGTTTTGTTTCAGAAGTTGATTAGAAAAAATAGACCACTGAAAAAATGACATTAAACTTAAAAAACCTGCGTGAAGGATTTACGAATGGCAAATGAGCTTTGTGATTTCTTCATAAAAATTGATCCCTGTAGGGAATGAAGTCTTGTTTTTAAAAGGCAAATTGTTAATGCCACAGCCGAATATCAGTCCGAATTGAAAGGATTTTTAAAAGCGCTAAACAAGAAAAAGATACTAAATTCTTTAAACCATTACCTAAACCTGATAATAATTCTTAATATTGTTAAAGAATCTCTCGTTAAATTGCTTTTATTATATATTTTTTCTTTTATTTTGTAATCTTGGAACATATCCCTTATAATCCCCTACAAATTACCATTCCGTATTCACGGTTTCTGTATTCGCGACATATTTACGGGACATATCCCCAGCGAATAAAAAACTTTGTTCAATTCATCTATTGGAACCTTTAGTGTGAAACACTAAACTTGAAGAGATTTACCACTAAACACAAAATCACTTTTTTGAACTTCTCGACACACGTTTCGCTAACCATGTTAGTATCATCAGGAGATGATTTAATCTAATTCTAAAACTAAACTATGTTCTATTTATATGAAAACCCTGCGTAATGAAGGGTATAAAAATCATGAACCGTGAAGTTTACTAAGCCTTACATTAATAATTGAAAAAGTTGACTGAACGGAATAGGTCTTTATATCGGTTCATGATTTTCTTATATTTTTCTATTTCAATGCTTTCATATGCATCCAAAGCTTTATTATTATTAACACTTTTAATTAGTTTTAAATTACTAATATCTATACTGTGGTCATGTTCGATTGCATGTTGGGCAACACAAGATTTTTCATTTCTCCCATATCTAATGTGGGCAATATGTTCTGGGTATCTTTTAATATGGATCTTTTTGTTTGCCCAATATACCTTCGATCACAGTCTTGACAATTAATTTCGTAAATCGTCGATTTTTCGTTTTGATCTACTTTATCCTTTGGATTACTCAGAACTTCTCTTAATTTATTATATGGTTTGTACACAACCTTAATGTCCACTTTCTTTTTAATTTTGTCTAGTCCCCTTATTAATTGGGCATCAAATGGTATTACCATAAATTTATTTGTGTTCTGATCCTTTTGAAAAGTCGAAGATTCTTTCAATAATTTTCTGAACTTATGTTTTCTAATTAATTTATCTACAATGTTCTTATTTTAACCGTTCACTTCAGATACCTCCCTAATTAATTTTAATTCTTTGTTGTAATTATCTTTATTTAAAGGAAAATTATTAATCTATTTGCCATAAAATTTAAACCAGCCATCTTATTTTGGAAGCTATGATTTGAATCGTTAGGAATGTATCTCGAAGTGCTATTTTTATTGTTTTTACTGGCTAAAACATCCAGAAATGGTAAACTATCGTTATTTTCGAGTTCATGCGTGAATATTATATTTTGGGATTTACTATTTAAGTTCTTAATAAAATCAATTTTCAGTTTTCGAATCGAAAATGGCAAAAACGCCATCCACATATCATAACCATACTTTCGGAAAGTAACTGAATTTATGTTTTGCCTCGGTTTCAAATTTACTCATGAACAAATTGGCTAAAAACGGCGACAGAGGATTGCCCATTGCCATTCCTTCTTGTTGTTCGTAAAACCTGTTATTAAGCTGAAAACAATTTTGCTTCATCCATAATCTTGTTAAGGAGATGTACTTAGAAGCAATCTTGTTATTAAAACCGTTTAACTCGAGTAACTCCCTCAGGTATTTCAAGGTATGTGGAATCGGGACACTCGGAAACAACGATGAAACGTCAAAGGAAACCAAAACCTCACCTTCCTGTAGATGTGTGTTTTTGACTTTTTTATGAATTTGGTTGAGTTTGTTACAGAACAGGAAGGTTTGGTAGATTTTCAAATTTCTTTGTTAAACACTTTGCCAAGTTGTATGTTGGAGAATCAGTTGCTTCCAAAATAAAATGGCTAGTTTAAATTTTATGGTAAACGGTTTAATTAATTTTCCTTTAAATAAAGATAATTATAACAAAGAATTAAAATTAATTAGGGAGGTATCTGAAGTGAACGGTTAGATATGGAAGAAATGAGAAATCTTGTGTTGCCCAGCATGCAATCGAACATAACCACATTATAGATATTAGTAATTTAAAACTAATTAAATGTGTTAATAATAATAGGGCTTTGGATGCATATGTAAGCATTCAAATAGAAAAATGTAAGAAAATCATGAACCCAGATAAAGGACCAATTCAATTATTAATGTAAGGCTTAGTAGTAAACTGCACGGTTCATAATTTTTACACGCTATTTAAGTAGGGTTTTCATATAAATGGGACATAGTTTAGTTTTAGAATTAGATTAAATCATCTCCTGATGATGCTAACATGGTTAGCGAAACGTGCGTCGAAAAATTAAAAAAAGGTGATTTGGTGTTTCGTTGTAAATCTCTTTAAGTTTAGCTTTGACTGTATTTGTAATTGTTAAACATTTTTACCGGCGATTTTATAAAACGGATACATTTATCAAGCGAAGGATTTGCATTAAATTTTACCAAAAATGAAATTTCTTGTGCTGATGCATTAAACATGTTAAGAAAGTGTTACTACGATGGAAATATGTAAAAAAAAATTTACAAGTGGTACTTTAAGTAAAGGGCTTTAGTGATTTTTGAGAAGCAGTTGAAGGTGAATTAAGGTAGATCTCATTAAGGTAGATCTTCAACGTCAACAAATGAAGAAAATATTACCAAAATCTAGGATCTTCTACTGAATAATTGCTGATTAAGGATTAGGTCATTGTAGATATTACTAGAATATCATTGGGGTCTATTCAATCAATTTTGAAGAAAAATTTAGGCTTGTCTCGTGTGTCCTCTCGTCTTATTTCTGAAAACAGTGATTTTTTGTTGCTAAAGGGATGAGTGTTATAGTTGCTGAAGGGATGCTTTCTTTGAATGATCACATTCTGCAATACATAATTACTGATGATGAGATATGGCTTATGATCCATAAACAGTGTAACGTGTATCGAGAACCAAAATAGAAAAAAACTACGTCACAGCCGGTCAAAAATCAAAATCATGTTAACTGTTTTCTTCAATTACTGAGGTATATTAGCCACAACGAGTTTCTTCCAACCTTGTCAGCAGTTACTATACAAGGTGTCCAATATTGTTCTGCATTTTTCTAGATATAATTCATAGAAGTCAATTTAGGATGTAATAATTTGATTATTATAACATTATAGTACAGTGTTAGGAAATTTATTTAGCAAACCTAATACTGTCGAGATGGCGGCGCTGGCATTCTTGAAGGCATGCTCGAAAATGTGCTATCACCCTGTCACACAGCACATATGTCTGGATATCGAGCGGATCTTATGAACAATATTCTTCTTTAGTTGCAATATGGTACGTGGTTTACTTTCATAATCTTTGCTCTTGATAAACCCCACAAGCAAAAATCAAGTGGAGCTAAATCAGGACTTCTTGGGAGCCAATTTGTGTTACCTCTACGGGATATCACTGTTCTTGGGAATAATTCCTGTACAGCTTCCAAAAAAACACGTGAAGTCTGATACGTAGCGCCGTCTTGCTGAAACCAACTCTCCTCGTTATATCCTTCAAATTCTTGCAATGATTGATGGAAAAAACCTCATATCATCTCACAATACCTAGTTGAAGTAACATTGACTACTTTACCTGTGGCATCTTCAAAGAAGTTTGGACCAATTATATCTCTAGCTGACATTGCAGCCCACACAGCAACTTTTGGGCTATGTAATGGTTCTTCGTGTTTTTCCTTCGGATTTTCCTCCACCCAGTACCTGCAGTTTTGCTTGTTCACATGGTCGTTTAAATGAAAGTTGGCCTCGTCACTGAAGAAAACATTGTCATAGTTGTTAAATCTTTCAAACATTTCATTGGCAAATGTCAAGCACATAATGAAATTAGTTTCTTTCATTTCTTGCACAATTTGAATGTTATAGGGTTGAAAACGAAGATTATTTTTTTAATTGTATGCAGTGAAGAGTTTTTCATGTGTACCTGGCTACTTCGCTTCCGTACGGATTGGGATGGATTTTCTCTAACCGACTCGCGCACACGTTCATTGTTGTTTGCACCTCTGCTTGACCTTGAAGACCAGTGGACGGTACATTTAGAGTTGATCCTGTAGTTTCAAACTTTTTTACCCATTTCTTTATTAAATTAACCCTTGGAGCCTCGTTTATGTCGTGTAAATTATACTCCGCCCTATAAAGACGACGAGCCGTAATAAGCGAATTGTTGTTTTGATAATACGCGCGAACACAGAAAGTACGTTGTTGTCCGGTGAAACGCTTCATGGCAACTAATTTTCCCTAAACCAAGCTTCGATTTAAAGTTAACACGTCCAGCGCGTTCTGCACCACCTAGGAGCAAACTTTTCTGGGTACCTGATATAACCGTAAATAATATCTAACTGTTAGGCGTTTTATGCCTCATGATCACACTCACATTATTATTCGTCAATTTTTCGCTAAAAATCAAACACCACTCCACAAGCACCATATTTACCAAATATGGTACCATGTGACTTTTTCTATTTCTTTGATTGAAGCAACTAGTTAGTGTATGCTGTTCCATAGAAGCTATTAAAGAGAGTTGCTAGCCGCTTTGTATGCGATATCACAAGTCGAGTATAGAAACTGTTTAGAAGAGTGGAATAGATATTGCAATAAATGTATTGCAGTGCGAGAAGATTACTCTGAAATAGATAAAATAGATTTGCTTACAATATAACAACGTAATTTACAGTAAGTAAATTACAATACAACCTAGATGGGTTCCAGCTTCCCTGGTATCTTGCTTCCATCATCCTGATGTACTTATGAAACCTCCCTCCTTGTTCGTCGCTTACTGCACCCATATTTTCCGGAAAAAATAGAATGAGAGTGTAAAAAATGCATTTTTAAGGACGTGACGCCCTAGTATATCATAGGCTTTCAAGAGTTTATCTATGAGGTTTTTATAGTTTTCGTCTTTCTTGTTGTCCACAAATCCTTTCACTACACTTACAAAACACTTCCAAGCTGGCAATTTATTTTCATTTGATTTTCTTTGGAAACGGAAATCACTTAGAAGCTTCCTTATTTGAGGTCCAATAAATATGCCTTTTTTTAGTTTTGCATCACTTAATTGAGGAAATATTTCTTTTAGTTGCTTGAAACGATTACTTTATTTGTCCATGGTTTTGACAAAGTTTTTCATGGAGAATTTTTCTACAGATAATATGGAGAGGCGGAAGAAGCACCTGTTTTGGGTTAACAAGGGGGGCATATTTTATGTTTGAAGTACTAGCTTCAAAAGAAGTTCTATGAGGCTAATCTTTCTTATTATAATATTCTTTTGTTGCCCTACTGTCCCATAGACACAAAAAATAGCAATACTTTGTACCAAAGTTCTCCTTACTTTTGTACTCCCGTCAAATACAAATAATTTCAATGATTCCATGATATAAAGGAAAAGCAGGTACTTGAAAATGGAACGTGCTAGGCCATTTCTGTGAAAAAGTGTTTTAATAACTACCCAAATGAAGCGCAAAAAGAACATTCTCATCAATACAAATATCAATAGTTACAAATTAGTTACAAATATCATAGCAACCTGTGTAATTATTAATTATAAATATTTTAAACTTTACGTCTTTACATGTCAGAATGCTACAAAACTTTTTAAAAACTTGAATGAATATTCTTTACTCAATCCTTAAGCCACTATAAACATTTCAAATCGATTGACTAAGCCAGTGAAAAGTTATTGCAATTTAAAATTGTTCTAATTTTATACGTGATCTTATAGAGATTCACTAAGATAATAAGTTAAACTCGTTACAAATATATAAAAAAAAAGCTATTAAGCGTTTTAAACTTTCAATTTTGTACAGTTTTATTGATATTAATTTTCACTTCTTTTGCCTCCGATTGTACTTCCGATTCTTAAAAATGTCCCTTATTTTTGACCACAATATTATACAAAACTAAATAAATGCAAATTAAAATAAAGATTTTTAAGCAAAATATTAAAATGTCGTATTCAGTTTGCGTTGATTCTGAAAAATTCTTACATATTTCCACACCATATAGTACAATATTATTTCGTTTTTGAATAATATTTTGTTGGTTGTTCTTTCGCAATTGATGCCATAAAATTTAATATTTTATTTAACAATCGAGAAAGTCCAAGGTAGAATTATTTGTTGAATTTTGAACATTGTGATTTAAGACAGTTTTCTTGTTAATGCTGTCCCTCTTCATTTTTTTTTACATTTTTCAAGCGACAACATTATAAGTTATATATTAGCTTAGGTTTATTTATTTGACTATTCAATGCTCGTAGTATTACTTCGCAACTGAACCTACAGTTTAACGTGGGCTCCGAACCATGGTCAACAGCTCCCTATTAACTCTGGTAAGCACCTACTTGGTATAAATCATGCTCGTGGCATTATTTCGCAACTGTACCTACAACTTACCGTGGGCTCCGAACCATGGTCAACACCTACCTATTAACTCAGATAAGGACCTCCTTAGTAGAAATCCTTGGGTTATGCTTAAACTTTAAGTTTGTCAAAAGCTTACTGACTGACTAGCGAGGGATCAACGTAGAAGACCTCTTAGAAGGCATTCGACCTTACCCAGCCATAACTTAGGAGAGGCAACACAATTGATTTATTGAAACGCATCGGTCTAGTAAAATGTAGTACACAAGCTTGATCTGCCCTCGAAGGGTTACCCTATCAAAGTATTAACAGTAACAAGTGACGATGCCTTTACCTCCCGATCTAAGTTATATATAATAGCTAGCTCTATTGTTTAATATATATACTAGTTCCTATGAAATATTCTGAATGTCTAGAATCTGTTTATTGGTTCCTCTAAATGATGTAGCATTAATATGCAATTAGAAACTGTTGAGGGCATCGAAATATTTTCATGATGGTCATCATTAGGTTGTATAATCACCATTTAAGTTGTCTGTTTCTAGTACAATTAATATCTGAGAGCGAATGTGTATATGTATATAAATTTCTAAAATGCTTTTAATGGAACGTAAACGTACGTAAAACTTGCTCTCAACAATGGAGTAGATTAAGGTAAGTAGGTAAATCTAAACATTACTTTCCTTTGCTGTGTTAAAGGTACCTTTGCAGACAACTAGGTTATAACCGATAATCGTCTTTTTCGATTTAGAATATATGGGGACATATTTTTTCATATTTAATATAAGTTTCAG